>CM038628.1:45652492-45662364 GCA_021554675.1 Leuciscus idus | reverse complement strand
TCAGCTGAAGTGTGTTTTAACATGTGTTTAACAGCAGAGGCATGAGCCGTGTGCGTCAGTGACTGAAGTGGATCTTCAGAATCCAGCGCATCTAAACACAATAAACTCTGACTGATAAATGTGGAAACCAGCAAATCACTGAATTCTGGATCAGAACGAACTCCTTTTAACGAAACAGACCAAACAGGGGTCAAACAGGGGTCTCACACAAACTCAATCCAAACTTCATTGCATCAAAACAAAGAAAGAAAAAATATATAGACTATGTAAACATATGAAATCACATTGACCATACAGCAATAATGAAAATAATCTTAGAATACACAAAAATATTCAAATATGAACACATTCAACTGAACAAACGACCCAAACAAATATGGTCCCAAAACCTACATTTCACATAATTCCCAGGAAAATATTTAAAGGACATCAGGAAATGCTGCGCTCCTTTAAAGGGGACATATCATGAAAATCTGAGTTCCCTTACGAGAACGTTCTCTCGTACTGCGTTGCAAACGCTGTGGGAAAACTCCTTTTCTCGAGAATATTGAAGCCTTTATTTTAAAACGCATTGCTGCAGCACAGGCGAGAGCATCAGGCTAGCGCGAGCATGCTGATAGGCTGTGCTGTGGGCAACTGCACGAACCAATGGCGGATAGGCAGAGGCGCGCGAACCAATCAGGGCGCTTGGCACACTGCCAAAGTCAAGCGCGCGAAACTACACGTGACCATAGAATATAAATACAGATAAAATCCGCCATTTGACAGATTTAATCTCCTTCAGCTCGACTCACCTCGTCGCTGATCTTCTCCGGATAGGTTCCCCTGCATGTGTCTGACAGACACACACAGTGTGCTGCCTGTCTCGGCCCTGAGCACGCCGAGTCAGCGCTCACTAAAGGCGGCTGCCTTTTCTGCGACGGGATGCCTGTTTCTACTCTCCGCTCGAGACTCGCCCTCGCTTCGTCGGTGAGTGATCCCGCCCATCTTCCGTCTTCGGCGCCCCGCGAGCCCCCTAGGAAGAAGCGACGCGAGCAGAGGCGTCCTGAATGCAGTGAGTTTAGCGAATGCACGCCGGGCCTTTCTCCACGTGCTTCGCCCACGCCCTCCTCTCCAGTTCTGTTTTCTCGGAGCGACCAACGCCCCTCGTCTGATGCGGCGGGACTCGTCTCTTTTGGCGGATCTGCTGAGGGAATGGATGACGCAGTTTCCGTGGCGGCATCTGAGAGCGAGGATTGGTCGGGCTCCGCGGACCCCGTCCCTCCCTCTCAGTTGGATCCTTCTGACACTCGAGCGAACATTGACGCCGAACTCTTCCGCGTCATGTCTCGCGCTGTCAACGAGCTGGGACTCGACTGGGTTTCTCCAGCTGAGCCTCCTAGAAGCCGCCTCGACGAATGGTTCCTGCCGGGGCGCCATCAGGCCCCTCGTCAGCGCGCCGCCCCCTTTCTGCCTGAGGTCCACGAGGATCTCACTAAGAGCTGGCGCGCGCCCTTTTCAGCGCGAACGCGCTCATCTGCTTCTTCAACGCTCTCCACTGTTGACGGCGCTGAAGAAAAAGGTTATGTGTCTCTCCCTCCACTAGAGGAAGCGGTCACCGCACACTTATGCCCTCCCACTGCAGGTAGTTGGAGGTCTAAGACTGTGCACCCATCTAAGCCGTGCAGGACCACATCGGCCATCGCCAGCCGCGCTTATACTGCCGCTGGTCAAGCCGCCTCTGCACTTCACGCCATGGCGACCCTTCAAGTCTTCCAGGCTAAGCTCCTCCGCTCCATGGATGAGTCAGGTCCTGACCCAGACACCTTTAAGGACCTCAGAAGTGCAACGGATTTGGCGCTGCGGGCCACTAAGACCACTGCTCAAGCCCTGGGCCGCAACATGGCCAGCCTGGTGGTTTTAGAGCGCCACCTGTGGCTAAATTTAACTGAGATCAGGGACGCAGACAAAACCGCCTTCCTCGACTCTCCAGTTACACCATCCGGTCTCTTCGGCCCGTCTGTCAGCGGCTTCGCAGAACGCTTCACCGAGGCTCAGAAAGCTTCCAGCGCTATGAAGCACTTTCTGCCCAAACGCTCTAGCTCGGTCCAACGGCGCCCCAAGAGCACGCCGCGACCTGAGAGGGTAGTTTCACAGGTCCTCCAGCCCCGCCCAGCGGCTGAGACCAGCCAGCACCCGAAGCCTGCTAAACGGTTCCCGTTCCCGAAGCGCCAGGGCCCGCGGCCTAAGCTCACGCTCGATCACGAGCCCAAGAAGCCGTCCTAACCGGCATAAAGAGGGGTCATTGTCCCGCCGCGGCCGGACCAGCCCCAAAAGTCGCTCGAGTGCTACTCTCAGCCCCCTCTTCAGTTCAGGCGGTTGGAGCAGTTTTAAATGCAGTACATGGGCCCGTCACCTGTCACGCACCCCTGCACACAAACGCTGTTTTAACAGCGACCCACAAAAAGCACAAATCGAGCAAAATTTCTCACCTACATACATGTCAGTTCGAGCCCCCGATACTGGGCGTTCCGGATATGATAATGCCTCTGGCTCTGCGGGCTCTAGCTTGGCAAGCTATCCCCGGAATCTCAGATTGGGTGATGAACATCATAAAGCGCGGTTACTCGCTTCAGTTCGCCCGCAGACCACCGCGTTTTCGCGCGGTTATACAAACCACGGTAAGGAGCACATTGAGTCATGTCCTCCGCACCGAAGTGTTAGGTCTGCTGGCAAAAGGGGCCATCGAGAAGATCCCCCCTTCTCAGAGCGAGTCAGGTTTTTACAGCCGTTACTTTCTTGTTCCAAAGAAAGACGGCGGCCTGAGACCCATTTTAGATCTCAGACATCTGAACAAGGCTCTCATGTCACGGCCGTTCAGAATGCTCACGACCAGACATATCCTGGCGCAAATTCGCCCAGGCGACTGGTTTTTCTCAGTAGATCTGAAAGACGCTTACTTTCACATTCAAGTGAACCCCCACCACAGGCCATTCTTGAGATTCGCCTTCGAGGGGCAGACATACCAGTACACAGTTCTACCATTTGGACTGGCACTGGCACCTCGCACTTTCACGAAGTGCATGGATGCAGCTCTCTCCCCCCTGAGACAGCGGGGCATGCGCATCCTGAACTACCTCGACGACTGGCTCATACTGACTCAGTCGGAGGCGGAGTCACATACTCACAGAGCCTGGCTCCTCAGCCATTTGGAATGTCTGGGGCTCAGGGTCAATTTTTCCAAGAGTATTCTGTTGCCCAGCCAACGCATCACGTTCCTGGGAACAGTTCTCGACTCCGTACTTATGGCCCACACCGGCCCGTGCTTTAACGATTCAGCAGCTCGCGGCATCGTTCTTAGAGGGCTCTCATGTACCCCTCAGAACGTTTCAGAGGATCCTTGGCCTGATGGCCTCTGCATCATCAGTACTCCAACTAGGCCTACTGCGTATGCGTCCTCTTCAGCTGTGGCTAGCACCTCTGGTGCCACCCCACGCCTGGCACTCAGGCCACTTGGTTATCAAGGTGGACCAGCGCTGTGTTCAAGCCCTGGCCCCTTGGAAAGACGCCAGCTGGTACCAGCAGGGCGTAAGCATGGGGGTGGTTTCAGAGAGGAGGATGATTTCAACAGACGCTTCCAACCTGGGTTGGGGAGCTCTGTACGAGGGCAGGCCTACCTCCGGCCTCTGGTCGAGCTCGGAGAAACGCCTACACATCAACTGCCTCGAAATGAGAGCAGTTTTTCTAGCCCTGAAAGCCTTCCTCCCATACCTGGCTGGTCACCACGTGTTGGTCCGGACGGACAATATGTCGGTGGTCTCTTACATAAATCGCCAGGGCGGCCTCAGGTCCCGCAACCTGTTTGCCATAGCCTCTCAGCTCCTGCTATGGGCTCACACCAACCTGCGCTCGCTCAGGGCAGCTCACGTGCCAGGCACGATGAACATAGGAGCAGACATGCTCTCTCGGGGCAGAGTTCCCCCAGAGGAATGGTCTCTCCACCCTCAGACAGTTCTCCTGCTTTGGAAGGTCTTCGGGAAGGCAGAAGTAGATCTTTTCGCCTCAGAAGACAACTGTCACTGCCCAATCTTCTTTTCAAAGAGCAGGGATGCGTTGGCCCACGATTGGCCCAACCTTCCTCTCTATGCGTTTCCTCCGGTCTCGATGCTCCCTCAGGTCATCGAACGGATCAGGAATACGAAAAGCGCAGTTCTCTTAGTAGCTCCTCTCTGGCGAACCCAGATTTGGTTTCCAGAGCTGATGCAACTGTCTGTAACAGACCCATGGCCAATCCCAGTGAGGTACGACCTTCTGGCTCAGGCCAACAGGACAATCTGGCATCCCCGTCCCGACTTGTGGGCCCTACATGTATGGCCACTCAACGGGTACCCCAGGATCTCCCAGAAGGTGTCCTGAACACTATTAAGGAGGCTAGAGCTCCGTCTACCAGGCGCCTCTATCACCTTAAATGGTCAGTGTTCTCCAGCTGGTGTTTAGCTCGAGGCCTCGACCCACACACGTGTGAAGTACCAAAAGTGCTTTCTTTTCTGCAGGAGATGTTGGACGCGGGTCGTTCCCCCTCCACTCTCAAAGTGTATGTGGCAGCCATTGCTGCTTATCACGTATTGGAAGCCGGAGCCTCCTTAGGTAAAAGCGACCTTATAGTTCGTTTCCTTAAGGGCGCCAGAAGGCTTAACCCGCCTCGGCCGCCGTCTGTACCGGCCTGGGACCTTTCACTGGTCCTGCGGGCTCTTAAGGGGCCTCCCTTTGAACCACTTCAGTCAGCTGATCTTAAGCCCCTCTCTCTGAAAACCACCCTGCTCCTGGCACTGGCGTCAGTAAAGAGAGTAGGGGACCTGCAGGCGCTTTCTACTAGCGCCTCCTGTCTGGAGTTTGGCCCTAATGACTCCAAGGTCATTCTTAGGCCAAGACATGGATATGTTCCTAAGGTGCTCTCAACTCCGTTCAGAGCCCAGGTTATTTCTCTGTCAGCTCTTCCCACTGAGGAGGACAGTGATTCTCTCACGCTCTGCCCTGTCAGAGCTTTGAGAATTTATCTAGAGCGTTCGGCTTCTTTCAGACAGTCTAGCAGCTCTTTGTTTGTTTCGGGGGCCGAACCAAAGGCCTTCCGGTCACTAAGCTCACGCTGTCCAGATGGATACTTGATGCCATTGCTCTGGCTTACACCTCACTGGGCCTATCCTGTCCCATAGGTGTTAGAGCTCACTCTACGAGAGGTGTCGCCTCTTCGTGGGCTTGGTCGAGTGGTGTTCCTATCGAGGACATTTGTGCAGCGGCCGGCTGGTCCGCTCCGTCCACATTTGTGAGATTTTACAACTTGGATGTCCCTGCTCTGCAGGCACGAGTGCTTTCTATCTAGACCCTGGCCCTGTGGATCCAGACTAGTTTTTGACTCAGACACACGGTTGTCACCTTGAGTTGTGGGTTACGTAAGACTGGCCCTTGGCCATTTCTTATGGTTTAAATTTCTGGGCCCGATGTTTCGGTCTCGTTTATCTTGGCCAATTCTGTAACTTCCCGGTACTTGGTGAGTCAGAGCGGCCACAAGATTATAGTACGGCGTTTTAAATAGCGTTCCCACAGCGTTTGCAACGCAGTACGAGAGAACTTGGTTACTTACGTAACCTCGGTTCCCTTAGAGATAAGGGAACGAGTACTGCGTTGCCTTGCCGTGCTATTTATCTTGTATCAGGTGTTTTCACTTCAGTCGATTATACCTGTCAAATGGCGGATTTTATCTGTATTTATATTCTATGGTCACGTGTAGTTTCGCGCGCTTGACTTTGGCAGTGTGCCAAGCGCCTGATTGGTTCGCGCGCCTCTGCCTATCCGCCATTGGTTCGTGCAGTTGCCCACAGCACAGCCTATCAGCATGCTCGCGCTAGCCTGATGCTCTCGCCTGTGCTGCAGCAATGCGTTTTAAAATAAAGGCTTCAATATTCTCGAGAAAAGGAGTTTTCCCACAGCGTTTGCAACGCAGTACTCGTTCCCTTATCTCTAAGGGAACCGAGGTTACGTAAGTAACCAAGTACGTTTCTCCGTGTGTCAGTACTATAATCGGGTCCCGGTGCTTCTACCAACACAGAAAACATGAAAAGTGAAACCCAGTAACTGTGTTCTGGTGAGTCTTTCTCTGCAAGCATGTCAGAAAATAAGCCGATCAGATTTCGCTCTCCTTCTGACGTATGAAGAGGATCTTATTATAATATTACCGGCCCTTAATCTGCACGTTTACACACACCAGCCGACATTTGGTTCCACGAGCGACAACAGAGACCAGAACACACTCACTGCAGAACACACTCACTGTACGACACACTCTCTGTACGACACACTTTCTGTATAACACACTCTCTGCAGAACACACTCTCTGTAGAACACACTCTCTGTAGAACACACTCACTGTACGACACACTCACTGTACGACACACTCTCTGCAGAACACACTCTCTGTAGAACACACTCACTGTAGAACACACTCACTGTAGAACACACTCTCTGTAGAACACACTCACTGTACGACACACTCTCTGTAGAACACACTCACTGTAGAACACACTTTAGAACACACTCACTGTAGAACACACTCTCTGTAGAACACACTCACTGCAGAACACACTCTCTGTAGAACACACTCACTGCAGAACACACTCTCTGTAGAACACACTCTCTGTAGAACACACTCACTGTAGAACACACTCTCTGTAGAACACACTCACTGCAGAACACACTCACTGCAGAACACACTCACTGTAGAACACACTCTCTGTAGAACACACTCACTGTAGAACACACTCACTGCAGAACACACTCTCTGTAGAACACACTCTCTGTAGAACACACTCTCTGTAGAACACACTCACTGTAGAACACACTCTCTGTAGAACACACTCTCTGTAGAACACACTCACTGTAGAACACACTCACTGTAGAACACACTCACTGTAGAACAAACTCTCTGTAGAACACACTCACTGTAGAACACACTCTCTGTAGAACACACTCTCTGTAGAACACACTCACTGTAGAACACACTCTCTGTAGAACACACTCACTGCAGAACACACTCTCTGTAGAACACACTCTCTGTAGAACACACTCTCTGCAGAACACACTCTCTGTAGAACACACTCTCTGCAGAACACACTCTCTGTAGAACACACTCTCTGTAGAACACACTCTCTGTAGAACACACTCTCTGTAGAACACACTCTCTGTAGAACACACTCACTGTAGAACACACTCTCTGTAGAACACACTCTCTGCAGAACACACTCTCTATAGAACACACTCTCTGTAGAACACACTCTCTGTAGAACACACTCACTGCAGAACACACTCACTGTGAGGCGTCACGTTACATACGTGTGTTCATCGACTCAATTATAAGTGAGATCATCATCATTATGGGTCACTGTACATCATGTGTGCGATTCAGAAAGAACAAGTGCTTTCAAACATCATTAGTGTTTTAATGTTGCTGGCTTTTAAGAGAGCTGTAATTAATGAAGCCAGACTAACCTGGAGCAAATGGAAAAATACCGCAGTAAAAACACTCTTCAGCTCCACATAAGTGTGTTATGCAAAACACAGACTCATTAAACTCATTGCATTAGCTGGCTTATTTATTAATTAAATTAGTTAACTACTGAATTCATCCAGAGGAAATAAGGCCAGCTGTCAATCAAGCAGTTATAAAGTTACAGCACGACACGCCCCCTCAAGTACAAGCCCCGCCCACTACGACTGATTGACAGGAGCCACTGAAATTACAACTGTGACTGAGTGACTTTGAGCAAATGCAATCACTAATGGAGGTGTAGCACAACATTAAAGCGTCTATTAGCACAAATGTTGACAATTATAGGGATCTCCCAGTCACGTGACCCCTAGCCGCGTGTCAGCCATTTTGACGGAATACTATTGCACAAGCGCACATACATGAGAATGCGGATTATCACGTTTTATGGCTGCGAATTGATTAAAATAATGAATAATGGTCACTGTATAATTATCTTGAGCCTGCTGAAATGTTCCTATAAATATATTTTCTTTCCAACTGTGCAATCTTAATAATAAATAGGCTAAATATATTTATCCACTAAGCTGCAGCAGTCCTGTGCTCGTCTTCCCATTGTTTTTTTTCTCTTTCTGACATTTCATACCTGTTGTTACATTTTTTTTTATTAAATTGACTATAAAAAAGATTGCTTGTGTGTGCTGGTGTTCATTCCAGTCTTTTAAAATAGTTGAATGAATGAATGCTCGCGAGGTGCCTGTAACGATTTTAAATAGGCTAACGTTAGGCTATTTAATCAATAATGTACACAGGGTAGAGGAGAACGACAGTCAACTACTTTGAATATTATAGCATTTGGGGCATAAACATGTAAATAGTGAAAAGACTGACATTGAAAAATGACACAGAATGATTAAAATTAAATATTTAAATATTTAATCCAAATAAATGTTCGTGGTTCGCACTGATGTTATTCATTTGTTCTCACACACTTCAGCGTCGCGGTCACTGGCCACTATCTATTATTAGCGCAGCGGCCGTCAGCTAACTCTTCAGGTCATGTCATCATAAAAAGAAATATACAAGAGGAAGATCAAATAATTAGGAATCATAGATCCATATGAAGCACCACGAGTTCTTTTTACAGGCATTTATGTGTAGAAAAACTTCCTGACATTGAGTTCGGTGACATTTACAGCTACCTTATTCACTTCCCATCACGCTACACCGGAGCTTCATTAAAAGCATACAAAAGCTTAGCAGGCTATCGGTATCACGAGTCCGGATGGGTCAGCAACTCTTTGATTTGGACGCCAGCGGGGAAGGATTTTTCAATCATCACCGCAAAGGTTCGTAAATAGATGAATATTTCGCGACGAGCTGTATTATCACCAGCGGTTTAGCCCTTTTCTATTCCGTCAAGATGGCTGCTCCAAATGGCGTGACGTCACGCGGGACATCCCTATATGAAAACTTCAAGGCCAGAGGGTTGTTCCATAAAACAAGATTAGAATACAAGCCAGGCTTATTTAGGTTAGTCAGACTTATTGTCGGTTGATTCTGTTTCATAAAGCAAACTTAAAATAGTTCAAACTCAGTTACCCTGGCAACTTATGCTGGGAAACTAGCCTGGTCCAGGGCAGGCTAACGGTCAGGCTAAGCCTCAGCTGTTACACAGATCCTCTAACACTGACCGACAAGAACACAATGATATTGGGGCGGCAGTGGTGCAATATTAATTTTCCAAGCAAAATGTATATTTTAGTCAGAATTATTGCGCTCCTATTTGGCGCGCATGCGCGCAGCGGCGCTCGTTCAATATGAAGATTAGCAGTAAAATGGATACATTTGCATGACTTTCTATCATTTACAGATGGAGAATATAACTGTAAAATGTAAGTTTTACACTGAGGAAAAAACTAAACATGTCACAAACGCATAAAACAGCACAAAATATACACTGTTTGATGGTGGATCGATTTGATCTGTGATCGACCTCTAGGGCTGCTTCAGAAACGCGTGCACACGCAATTATCTAGACTAGATAAACCTGGATCAAATTAGTGAGATTGCCTGAACTTCAATTACCTTTTATGGAACCACTTTAGCCCCAACTTATTTGTTAGGCTCATTCAAGTCTGGTTTTGGAGTTTAATCCCCGCTTTTCTTAGCATCTTTTATGGAACAACCCTCAGGTTTCACAGACAGGGTTTAGATTGAGCCAGGATTAGGCCTTAGTTTAGTTAGTACATTTAAGTAGTGATGGCAAAATCGAGGCCTCGTGAACCAATGAAACAGTTGAACCAAATGTGCCATATTGTTTCGAGGCTTCGAATCAATCCGACACCCGTCT
>CM038628.1:45619992-45637492 GCA_021554675.1 Leuciscus idus | reverse complement strand
ACATTACAAAATGCTCTAGTGTGTTTGCTCTTTCACTTGAATACAAATGTCTTTAATTTTACTTTAGTATTTTGCTAGATTAGCAAACCAAGAGCAAACCACAACCCTCCAATCAATTCCCCAAGGACACAATCAAGCCCGTCCTACATGTGTTCTTGTTCCAGAAGCGTTTCACTCGGATTTACGGCACAATAGAGAAGAAAAGACCAGCACAACTTCAGTTTCATGATGACTTTAGGGTCCAAAAATGTATTTTTAAGGGTTCTGTCCAAGTGACCAGCTGTTGGTACCATGTGTTGTGAGGTGTGTTGATCTCCGTCTGATCAGCTCTGATCTCTCTGGAGGAACAACATGGCCAACAAATGAAAGAACAACATGAACTCACAGTCTGTCTGTCCACTCCTGGAATCACTGCAGTCAGACGGCCCAGTGTGTGTGTGTGTGTGTGTGTAATGTGTTTCTCTGGTGAAACCACACGGTGCAGATGCACAGCGGTCTGATCGATCAATAAACACCAATGGAAACCAAGAGAAAAACATACAGACAGAGAAACAGTTAGACAGACCTGGGGCCTTGAGTATAAACCACTGCGTTGATTTCATCCTAAAGGTGTGCGAGACGAGTTTGTTTATTAAGCGTGCAGGGCAACCACTCCATAGAGCATTACAATAATCTAGCCTTGAGCTCATGAACGCATGGACTAACTGTTCCACATTTGTCATTGAGAGCATGTTGTAGTTTAGATATATTTTTAAGATGGAAGAATGCGGTTTTACAGATGACAGAAATGTGGCTTTCAAATGAAAGATTGGTATCAAAGACACAACCAGGTTCCTAACCGACGACGAGGACTTGACAGACCAGAAATTACTAGCCATCCGTTTTTTATGTTAGCTATGCATTCCATTAATTTTGTGAATTGGTAAGTTTCGCCCGGGCGTGAAGAAATATAGAGCTGAGTATCATCAGCATAACAGTGAAAACTAATGCCATGCTTCCTAATGATATCTCCCAAGGGTAGCATGTACAGAGTGAACAGCAGCGGTCCTAATACTGAGCCTTGTGGTACGCCATACTGAACTTGTGATCGATGAGACATCTCTTCATTTACTGCTACAAACTGATGACGGTCAGATAAGTATGATTTAAACCATGCTAATGCAATTCCACTAATGCCAACATAATTTTCGAGTTTATTTAAAAGAATGCTGTGGTCAATAGTGTCAAATGCAGCACTAAGATCGAGTAACACTAATAGAGAGATACAACTCCCCCTATGGGGAACGCCTCAGCGTGACCGGTGTCTGAAGCACGGGGGAGAGAAACTTCATATAACTGTTCATATTAATGTTCTTTCAGTAATGCAGTGAATATGACTTAGTGAGAATTATGTGATAGAAATAATATACTCATTTTGGGATTTGTATGAAAATGGCTTGTAATTGACACAATTGATTTTAGCCTTACGTGTGTTAACTGCCAGAAGAGTCGATTAATCGCTCTAATAATAATTAGATTAGTTGAGTATCAAAAATAATTATAAGTTGAATCCCTATAAAGAGCTCCTGTGCCGGTGTAGGAAGCTCATATATTCACAATGTACACTGTATATACTGCGTCTGGAGGCTGTGAGTCACACATTACTGTTCCAGTGTTCTGTCCTTCATGATGGAGGAATACAACAGCAGGATATTTTTTACTGCATGTTCGTCACAGTAAGAGAAGAATCATTCATTAGATCAAAACACACACACACACGCACACGCACACGCACACACACACACACACACACTCAATAGAAACAATAAAGTGTTCAGCAGAGCAAACATTTCTAGAGAAATAAAGATGAAACGATCAAAAAACAGACAGACCGATCGAGAGTCTATCAGGGAAAAGCAGAACTCTTGGATTATGATAATATTTCAGGATACGCAGGCGAAAACTGGCTGACGTCACCACTTACGTGCAAAGAGGAGCTCACCTCCATACCAATTACACACACACACACACACACACACAGTCTCCATCCCTGAACCTGCAGGGTGTTTGAGAGCGAGAGATTCTGTGATCAAAGCCACTGTGTGTGTTTGTGTGTGTGTGTGAGAGAGAGAGAGAGAGAGAGTGAGTGTGTCTCCTGAGAGGGTGTTACATAGTTCATGAAAGCAGCAATCAGCCGCTGCTGTGCTCTAAACACACACACACACACACACACACACACACACACACACACACACACACACACACACACACACACACACACATCACTGAGGGTCACTGTGGTGGACAGTAGGGAAACACACTGAGGTCAGACACACACACACACACACACACACACACACACACACACACACACACACACACACACACACACACACACACACACACACACACACACACACACACACACACACACACACACACACATTCACCTGCTGTCTCTCAGGCTGTGGCACACACACACACACACACACACACACACACACACACACACACACACACACACACACATCACTGAGGGTCACTGTGGTGGACAGTAGGGAAACACACTGAGGTCAGACACACACACACACACACACACACACACACACACACACACACACACACACACACACATTCACCTGCTGTCTCTCAGGCTGTGGCACACACACACACACACACACACACACACACACACACACACACACACACACACACACACACACACATCACTGAGGGTCACTGTGGTGGACAGTAGGGAAACACACTGAGGTCAGACACACACACACACACACACACACACACACACACACACACACACACACACACACACACACACACACACACACACACACACACACACACACACACACACACACACACACATTCACCTGCTGTCTCTCAGGCTGTGGCACACACACACACACACACACACACACACACACACACACACACACACACACATCACTGAGGGTCACTGTGGTGGACAGTAGGGAAACACACTGAGGTCAGACACACACACACACACACACACACACACACACATTCACCTGCTGTCTCTCAGGCTGTGGCACACACACACACACACACACACACACACACACACACACACACACACACACACACACACACACACACACACACACACACACACATCACTGAGGGTCACTGTGGTGGACAGTAGGGAAACACACTGAGGTCAGACACACACACACACACACACACACACACACACACACACACACACACACACACACACACACACACACACACACACACACAGGTGATTATGCTGCAGTGCTGTTCACTGGAATATTCACATACAAACCGCTGAACATCATGAGAGAGAAAATAAAGGACGGAGTGAGAGGTCAAAGTTCACGAGAGTGATTCAAGAACTCGAAAAACAGAAACTTTGAAGAAATAATTTACTGCAGTAATGAATATTCATCATTTACTCGCCCTCAGGATGTTCAGACCCTTATGACTTTAATTCTCCTGCAGAACACAAAATAAGAAATAATGAAGCATTTCTGATTATGAACCACAACTAACAAAAACAGTGGGTTAAAGTGGGTCAGATCCAGTACTAGCAACATGCACTTAATAAAGTGGCTGCTTTCTGATGCTACTTGCACACATCTTCAGTGATAAACCTGGGGTCATAGGGTGTTTCGGCCATAGACTGTATAGAATATGTGTGTAGTGTGCGTGACGTCACTCGTAGTGTTTCTGAAGGGCATTTTTGAAGCCCAAAGTGGGCGGAGCCAGCCGTCGCCATCTTGGCCGTGCGTCACTCGCGGATAAACGGCAATGTGCAGCGAGGCGGATTAGCTGAGGTGACGTGACGCTAACAGACAGCAGACAAACGGCTAGTAGTGACATCAGCGGCAATCCTCCTGTCACTCAAGTGGCCACGCCCTTAATTATGCAGAACTTTAAGGCTTAATATAATTTAAACGGATGAGTTATAAAAAAATTCACCCCCCTCACAGTCGTCATGAAGGGCAACACTAGCTTTATTGACCATGTCATAGATTTTTCCCTAAACATAACTAAACGGGGCGTCTCCAAATCGACACCCAATTGATCTTATTACCGCGGCATCTCCAAATCGACACCAATACCTTTATACTGTTACAATACCAATACCAATAGTTTTACTCTAACTAACTTGCTTCTCTAAACTAGCGTCCTTCCTAAACTAGCTTCCTAAACTAGCTTCCTTCCTAAACTAGCTTCCTTCCTAAACTAGCTTCCTAATGTCCTTTAAATGCTTTAATCACGGCCAGGAGATCTTCCCGAGCAGTTCTCAGGGAATCTCTCCCAAGAAGCAAGGCCAGAGGATCTTAGACAAATTCCATTGAGAATCCCACCAGAAAATACGGATACAACAGTTTTTATAGAATCGAGAAAACAAATAAGACTAACATGTCACCTTCAATATGGTTCAAAAGCCCCAACCTTTTCCCTCTGTCACTGGCAAAAGCAAACTCTGATTTTGTGATTACTTATCACAAGGTTTGAGAACTAGTAATCTGTCTAGTTTCACTTCCCTTTTCTGTTATTTATACACACACACATACATACTCAAAGTCACAAGTTTTCCCCAAAGAGTTTGGAAACATTTAAAAGCATATGAATGTCGTTCCTGCAAGAAAAACAAATGTTAGTTGATTAATTAACCCTCTGAGGTCGAGAAACGCGCCGACGCGTTTTGCTGGATTTTTTTCACATAGCAGCAACATAAACTTAAATTACTCCATCATTTATGGTTATACAGAAAAAAGAAATATAAAAAAATAATCTGTGATATTTCTACTTTTGTATGTGTCCACTTACAATCAAATCAAAACATTGTGCTTTTGTAAAATAAAGAAAATAAACAGGGTGTGCGTTCTGCCTCTCCGTCGCGGTGAACTTTTTTTTCTTGAGCACGTCTATAAACTGAAACAAAACTCAGCGAATCCTTCTCACACATTTATGAGCCATATACCTTTATACACATTTAAGTGTGTACTTTTAAATGATCGGATTCAAACTGAAAACAAATATTCTCTGTTTAAGTAATTTGTATAAAACCAACAGGATGTCCAGTATCTCAAACGCTTGCTAATTACTTTTAATTCGACCACGCCCACTCGCGCAAAAGAGATTCACATGCAAATCTCCACATGGAACGCGAACGCCCTCGTTACCTCAAACACAAAACACCAAAACACTTCACAAGTCTCTGCTTTTCGTCGAGTTTGGAAGACGCGCTGTGAGCTTACATTGGATTTAACTCAGAAGAAGAAGAACGCGATTTGAAGACAAGAAAGATGTAAGGTAAGAAATTCTTACTTATTAGTTTATGGTATTGTTGCATAAACTTCACATTGCAGTTGAACTGTTGCTAGATATATGGTGAATATTATACTATTTAGACCCGTGTTTACTGTTAAATACTGTTTGTGGATATCTGCTCAAACATAGATATGTATAACCATAATGTTTAATATTTTGGAGCGCGATGGCATTTGAATGTATCATATTTTGGAGCGCGATGGCGTTTGAATGTATCATATTTTGGAGCGCGCTGGCGTTTGAATGTATCATATTTTGAAGCGCGCTGTGGGTTTGAATGTATCATATTTTGGAGCGCGATTGCGTTTGAAAGGAAAAATGCACCAAACATTAGGCTTTATGTTTTTACTATTATCTCATTTCATATCATCATAACGAATGGAAACATTTGAAGTAACATATGATAATCAATATATTTTTCTCTAGCGTAGTTGTTCTTGAAATCTTTTGGAAGATTTAATTTATTGTTATTATTATTTTATGCAGCACTGCGTAGCCTATGCCTACAAGGCACAACAAACCTGGTGTTCATTATATATTGTTGGAAACGTGTGTGTGTGTGTGTGTGTGTGTGTGTGTGTATTCTGTGAATTTTAAAAAGAAATTTTAACCATAAAAATCTAAAATCTATTCCCAAAATCGTGCAGCCCTATAGTTTCTCTTGATATCAGTATGTTCACAGTTTTTTCTTTTTTTCTTTTTCTTTCAGGGACCAGATGCAACTGAGTCCTGCTGACTTCAACATTCACATGAGTCTCTGTACATGAACATGGTAAAGTGAAAATCAAACACCTTGGAAATGAAAGGTATGTACAATGTTTTTAGGAATGGCACAAAGGTCTCTGTCTTTGGATCATTGTTTTCAATGTGCTCTTTTGTCATTTGTATTTTTGGATTGTGTTGTGTTGTAAATAAATCCAAACAATCTAAAAGCCATTCTTTTTTAAATCTCCTCATTCTTTGTGCAAGGTTGCTCTGAATGACAGGGCCTGATCGCTCCTAATAGGGCAGTTAGGGGAGGGTCTTTGTCTTTCTCAGGTGTTAAAAGCTTACATATTAATGAGATGATCACGCCTCTTCGCATATGGCTTTGTCACACAAAACACGTCTTAGAAATTTTAAATCAATATATTGTCTTATCTGAATGAGCAGTCAGGGTGATTTTCACATAGTAGTTTTGGAGCAAATAATCTAGGCTATGTCATACAATTTTCAAAAGTCTTGTGAAGAAATAATCAGTATGGGTTTCATGGCCTTATTTCAGTGAGAATTTTTTTTTGTATTTTCACAAACCACGCATAAATGTCATTATCTCAAAACTACAAACTTTTACATACATGCTGCTGATATATTATTGTAGCAGAGTTTGTGCTGAATACAGTGTAATTAGACTTTAGCCATGAAAATGTCACTAGTAACAGGAAAAAACACAAATGTCAGAGCATGTCAGAACACCTCCAGGCCCAGAAAACAGCTCAGACCTCAGAGGGTTAAACTTGATTTAATAAAAAAAAATCCATTACAACCAAAACCACTTTTTGCACCAGGCTGTAAACATGTGTTTCTCTGCTGTAAAGTTGGGCATTTTAACATGGAGGTCTATGGGACTGACTCTCTTCTGCAGCCGGCCTCTAGAGGCCAGTGGATGAACTGCAGTTGTGTTGATTCAAGAGACAGATCAGAAGGTTGCCACTTGGTTTCGGCCAAAGACCTAAAACACTGCAGGTTTTAAACAGAGACACACAAGAACTAATGAAGTTTGATGGTTTGAGTTAATGGTGTTTAGAGTGTTGCTATGTGGTTGCTAGGGTGTTTTTAACAGCAGAACTCACCCAATCAGCATCTCTGAGCATTGATGACAGTGAGTCAGCACTGAGGGGGTCAGAGGTCAGAGCATGTGTGTGTGTGTGTGTGTGTGTCGCACACTGAATGCTAATGTCCTCATTACACACACGGCGGACCGGAAACACAGCTCCTCCAGCGCGACCCGCCGTGACCCTGCATTTATGAGACGCGGGACACACACGTCCTGCTGACCGCAGTGTGAATTACACAATGACCCTGACGATTTATGATTCATTATATGAACATCAGCGGTGAGAGACTCATGTTTCTGAGAGTCTCGTCTGCTCACCGAAGCATGCGGCAAAAATACAGTAAAAACTGTGAAATATTATTCCAGTGTAAATCAGCTGTTTCTATATCTTTATTCCTGTGATCAAAGCTGAATTTTCAGCATCATTACTCCAGTCTTCAGTGTCACATGATCCTGCAGAAATCATTCTAATATGAGCATTTGATGCTCAAGAAACATTGATGATTATTATCATCACACTGATGTTTTTAATGTCAATGTGATTCTCTATATCTGAGTGAACTTGAGCAGAACTGATTCATTCATGCACTAAAAATCATTAAAACGGATTCAAACACACTGAGACTTTAGACATGATGAAGAAAAGTGACGTTAGTGACGGGGGAAGCTTGAGACGCTGGGTTTGATGTAAGTGTTGGGTTACTGCACATCAGACTCATTTAAATCACATCATTAAATCAAGAGATGAAGCGCAACGGCTCTTCTTGTCTAATAAGACCTTGATGAATTGATTGAGAGACTGACATCCTATCCATGCTGACTCATGAAGAACGCCATCACTTCCTGTTTAAAAAAAAAAAAAAGAAGCAAAACAAGACCCTAGCAGAGAGAAAACGACCGGATTTCCAGTGATGATGATGATGATTACTGACCCACGAGAGTAAAAGCATCAGATAATCACAGGAATCACCAAAGACTTGAGACACAAACATCCGAATCTTCAGCATCACTGGATGAGTCACTTCATATCATGGCAGGGATAAGCTTTCATGCTTCAGGGTTTAATGTGAGAAATTCAAAGGGAAAATGTTGAATCCTAGAAATAATCATGTGATAATGTCAGTAAGAATGAACAAATGAAAACTGCTTTATCTCAATGGAATCTTGATGGACTCAAAGAAATCAAAATCAGATCAAATGACTGAATCAGGGACAGATTGATATTATGAGTCACTTGAGTTCAGACTGATGGTAGTGTAAGAATTGAGAAATTAGATAAATGCCAGGCAGTCTACTTGAGGCCCTGAGAGGACAAAGGACCTCTCTGGAAATTAACATTTGAACTCCCCCTCATGCACTATCGAGATGAAAGTCTCACCTCCGAGTCATCCTAATCTACATTTCATTCCCTCACCCTTTCTCTCTCATGCTGAGATCACCTGAATTCACCCAAGAAAATGTATAGTTTAATGTGAATGATTATCACCAAGTATTACATGTTTGGTATCATTTGAAATGTCTCAGTGCGACTGGTACAAATGTCTCATTTCCAAATAAGTAAAACAAAAGATAATAAGGTTTTTAAGAGTTTAGGGATAACTGGCACACAAAGGAAGGTGGTCTCCTGGCAAATGGTCTCCTACCCCCAAAAGGTGTCAACTCTGAATGTGAATTTCCATTGTTAGCAAATGTTTCCATGTGAAAGAGGTTCTGTCTATATAATGGAATGCAACGAGAAGATCAGGGCCTTTTTGTAACTCAAGTTGGCCCATGAGGCTAAGAATGACTCTTAAGAGTAAACTCTTAGCATCATGTATCTTAATGTTAGGTCAGGGCCGTTCTGTACCTCAGATCAGCCCGTGAGGCTGACAGTGAGACTCTCAGCTTCATATATAATGTTGGGTTCGCATCTCTTCTCTTTATTCCAGAGCATTTGATGTTTTGTATCGATTATCTTTGAATTGATTATGAAATTGGCATGTGTCACAAACTGCTCGGAGACCAGAAAGTTTAGATCCAAATGCAGCTTTAATCAGAAGGGAACAATCCAGACACGTAAACAAATGAACAGGCAACCGGTCAAAGTCCAGGTAGGCAGTCCAAACAAACAAACACACAAGGCTGGGGACAAGGCAAACAGGTAATCCAGAGGCAGGCGGGGGACAAGGCAAACGGGTAATCCAGAGGCAGGCAGAGAGTCCAAGAAACCGAAATACAGGGAACCAAAGAAACGCTCAGAGATGCAGTGCAACACATACAAAACTACGCAGTGATTGAATGTGAAAACCAGGCTTATAAGGGGTGAGCTAAACAAGGTAATGACAAACAGGTGAATGTGATCAGTGAAGATGAGTCCGAGCAGTGAGTTATGGGAAATGTAGTTGTGAGGGAAAATGACAATCTGAAATGGAGTGGGCTCTGGTGGTTCTCGAGGGTACTCCAGCTGATGACCGTTACATAGCCCCCCCTCTAAAGAGCGGCTTCCAGACGCTCCTATGATTCTCTAGGAGGGAGCTGGAGTGGAGGCGGACTCAGGGGTGGGATGGAGGGCCAGGCCCGTGGAGCGGAAGAGGGCCTGGAGATTGAGGCTGCACAGACGGCCAGGGAGGAGACGACCCTTCAGGTGGCCAGGGAAGAAAAGACCCTTCAGGCGACCATGGCACAGGAACAGGCTCAGGCGGCCATGGCACAGGAACAGGCTCAGGCGGCCATGGCACAGGAACAGGCTCAGGCGGCCATGGCACAGGAACAGGCTCAGGCGGCCATGGCACAGGAACAGGAGCGGACACCGGCTCAGGAACAGGAACAGGCTCAGGAACAGACACCGGCTCAGGGACAGGAACAGACACCAGCTCAGGAACAGACACAGGCTCAGGTTTAGGCGTGGCGGCGGCCATCTCTGCTGAGGGCTCAGGTTCAGGCATGGCGGCGCCATCTCTGCTGAGGGCTCAGGTTCAGGCGTGTCAGCGGCCATCTCTGCTGAGGGCTCAGGCGACGTGGCGGCGGCCATCTCGTCCGGAGACACTGGCTCGGCGGCGGCCATCTCGTCCGGAGACACTGGCTCGGTGGTGGCCATCTCGTCCGGAGACACTGGCTTGGTGGAGACCATCTCGTCCTGAGACACTGGCTCTGTGGAGACCATCTCGTCCGGAGACACTGGCTCGGTGGAGACCATCTCGTCCGGAGACACTGGCTCGGCAGAGACCATCTTGTCCTGAGACACTGGCTCGGCGGCGACCATCTTGTCCTGAGACACTGGCTCTGCGGAGACCATCTTGTCCTGAGACACTGGCTCGGCGGGCGTGACGTGAACAGTCTCTGGATCGGCAGACGTGACGTGAACAGTCTCTGGATCGGCAGACGTGACGTGAAGCTCTGGCTCGGCAGGACTGACGTGAAGCTCTGGCTCGGCAGGACTGACGTGAAGCTCTGGCTCGGCAGGACTGACGTGAAGCTCTGGCTCGGCTGGGCTGACGTGGAGCGCTGGCTCGGCTGGGCTGACGTGGAGCGCTGGCTCGGTAGAGACCTCGACGGAAAGAGACTCTGGAACGGTGGTTTTGGCAGGACGAGATCCCGTTCGGCCGATCTTTTTGGCCCTCCGTGCTGACGTGAGCAGTGGGTCCATCACGCTGGACATTAATCTAGGACGTCCAGAGACCGATCCGGTGATGAGCCTGATGGGTGGCATGACGTGAAGATTCTCAGGCTTAGAGTTTCTCATGAATTTGCGGGATTCTTCCTCCGCAAGGCCCACAGTAAATGATGAACCGCTCAAGGAAAGGGCCAAGTCAATATACTGTTCAAGAGTCCTGTTAGGGTCATGCAATGGCATACGGTAGTTGAGTGACTCAGATAGTCCTCCGCGAAAAAATATCATTAGACATACCTCATCCATGTAAGTCAGAGGAGCAAGCTCCAAAAAGTCCATTACATAATTCTCAATGGGTCGATCTCCTTGATGGAGACGTATAATTTGTGCTGCTGGATTCATCGATGGGTCTGGGTCTTACTCGGCTGCTGGATCTGTGTTGGCGTAGTTTTCTATCACAAACTGCTCGAAGACCAGAGCATTTGATGTTTTGTATCGATTATCTTTGAATTGATTATGAAATTGGCATGTGTCACGAACTGCTCGGAGACCAGAAAGTTTAGATCCAAATGCAGCTTTAATCAGAAGGGAACAATCCAGACACGTAAACAAATGAACAGGCAACAGGTCAAAGTCCAGGTAGGCAGTCCAAACAAACAAACACACAAGGCTGGGGACAAGGCAAACGGGTAATCCAGAGGCAGGCAGAGAGTCCAAGAAACCGAAATACAGGGAACCAAAGAAATGCTCAGAGATGCAGTACAAAACTACACAGTGATTGAATGTGAAAACCAGGCTTATAAGGGGTGAGCTAAACAAGGTAATGACAAACAGGTGAATGTGATCAGTGAAGATGAGTCCGAGCAGTGAGTTATGGGAAATGTAGTTGTGAGGGAAAATTACAATCTGAAATGGAGTGCGCTCTGGTGGTTCTCGAGGGTACTCCAGCTGATGACCGTTACAGCATGATACATTTACCTGACATAATAAATTGTTACATTTGATTATTCTAACTGACTTTGACATTATATTATTAAAGAGTTAAAAGGGTCAAACATTCACTCATAATTAATGATGCACAGATATCATTAAAACCTTTTCATTTATGGAGTCAGATGAAATAACGAGAGAATACATATTCAAATGTATTGCATTTAATCAAAAAATACTTTGCCTCGAGAAATGGACAGTAACATGTAAAGACCTTCCGCGCTGGTCGGATGCCGGCTTTGGACCGATCGAGTGCGAGCTTATATTAGAAACTCTAGATTCTGATTGGACGAGACCCGATACACACATCTGATCGATTCTGCATTAATATTAATGCTTTTATAACTGAATTTTACTTTATTAGAGTCTGAGGTGTTACACTGATAACTTGCAGATTTCACATCTTTTAAAGTCCCCCTGTGGTGAAACTCCAGCTTTTAATGTAGTTTATGTGTCTATGTGGTGTTTTTAATGTGCTTTAAGACAAACCATGTGTAAATTCATAAGTCGACACCATTGCTGAGTATTTTCTCCATAAAACTGCAGTGAACCAAAGACAGTCTCAAAAACACGCTTTGAAATCGCTGGTGTTTCTGACGTCACAAACTACCTTGTAACCAATCAGATCAACGTGTGATCGTCAACCAGTGGATCTCTGAGCTGAGTGAGTGCGTGGAGGCGGGGCCCAGTTGCATGAAACCTGAGGAGGAAAAAATCCCAGAGGCAAGAGATTTCTTTAAGAGCAACACACGTCTCAACCGTCACCCTTACCGGAGTGTTTACACTAAGCATTTCGCGATAGTTTTTGGCAATGTACGGTAAAGGAAGCTGCGGTTGCTATAGTTACTACATCTCACACAATAAACAGAATATAACAGATCACAAACCAAACATTTGCTATACCAAAATATTTGAGTTATGGCGAATAATAACATTACTCGGGCCATTCAGCAGCAGGGCAGACAACTCTCACGCAATTAACCCTTTCCACACACTCTCACGACACACACACACGTCCTCACGCAGAGAAACATCGCGGAGCAAAGAGGACACTGACACCGACAGACAGAGCTGGTTATTGATATGAAACAAATCATCAGCTCTCAGATTCTGTCAATTTTATTACGGAATTCAAACAATAAATATCCTTTTGGCGCTTGTCCAGCGGCACGTGAACCGATCATCTCTTACTCTTTACTACCAGTTAATAGAAATAAACACGAATGAACATGTAGAAAGATACAGTACAACTTATCGAAATATATATTCCTTGCACATAATATCGATCAATCAGTGTTTTTCACTCGCGGAAAGGAAAATTAGCTATAGAGAGGAGTATTTTGCTAAATATGTGCACTATATTACATATTTATTATAATTTTATTTATATCATTAAAATATTATAACGTTGTTATTATAAAAAACAGCATTATATTTGATTTTAATTGTTATTTTTAACCTTTAACAAGGCTCTCTGTATGTTTACAGCATTAGGTCAGATGTATTTTCTTTCTTGAGAAACATTAACATTAACATCTACTGTAGCCTACCTCATATTTATCCAAATGAATCGATATTGAATCACAATCAAATCACAAGAACTGAATTGAAATTTGTGTCAAGCAATAATAGAAACAGTTACCTAGCAGTCTTTGTACCATAGGCCTAAACATTATAACATGTTGTCACTAAACTTAATAAAATCCTGTTTAGTTACCAAATGTTTTGACAATCACTTTGACAATGACAATACACTTTTTACATCCCCCCCCAAACCACCAATGTACCCCCTCCTCTTCAATGACCATGAACTCGGCCATCATGCTTGAGTTTGGATGATTTCAGGAGCTGTTCTGGTGAAGAACTGAAGCGAACACTTCAGCAATTAAGGGAATAACTTAGTGACAGCCTTAAAGTTCCTCAAGTGGACTCTTATTTCCCATATTTCACTAGGAGAACCCTCAACCTTATAACTAAGGGTTTTCTTAAGCGTTGTCATGCAACCGGGCCCTGAGCTACTGTGAGTGAGTGGAGGCGGGGCTCATTTGCATATTCATAGAACCGCAAGGGTGTCGAGTTACATTCAAGATATTTTAAGGTATGAAGACTATAACATTTAAATATGTAATTTTTATGGTATAAATTTTAAGGTATAAAATTATTGACTACAGGGGGACTTAATCTCAATTTTGATAAATATAGATTTATTAATATTTATGACACGTCTCGTGATCTTGAAACGTTTTTTTTTTTTGTTTTAGAAAAGTCTAGACTTGTTTCCACTTCTGCCAGAACTGAATATGGCATATTAAACTCATTTCAGGTACACAGCAATACAATATATTGTTTAAATAAAAACAAGCACAGCTCTGGTCTGTCACTCCAACTTGAGAATAATTTCCTCTGATGATATTTCAGCAACCGTGTGATGATGATGTACCTGAATATGCTCTGGATGAAGGCGAGTTTGTCTCTGACTCACATCAGCTATAAATGAAAAGCACGTCAGCTGAGTTTGCGTTGAGGGCCGCGGGCCCAGAAGAGCCGCTCGAACCGTCTGTCAGACGTGAGTCAGCGCACGGGAACGCTGCATTCATCGCTCATTAACGCAGACAAATGCTAGCTTTGTGACTTGGTAACGTGTGCTCATAAAAACACTTCAGTTGGGTCTTAAAGCGACAGCTCACCCGAACTGATCATGCTGTTCCAAACCGGTATGATAGATAAATACATAAATGAATGATTAAACGATTGACTGATATGAATGTAAAGTTTGAAAGTCTGTGTTTGTGATATGATTGATTAGCATTGCAGATGATTCAATCTCACAAACACCTGAGAGTTTCTCACAGAGATGAACGAGAGCAGATCCATTCACTGAGAGCTGAGGCCTTCCTCCACTCATTAGTGCTGTTTACTGAGACACAGTCACTCTTACTAGTTCTCAACGCCTGCTCAGTGAACTCCCAGCCACAGCTACGCCATAGCAACCAACAAGAACACCCTAGCAACTGCACAGCAACCAACCAGAACACCCTAGCAACTGCACAGCAATCAACCAGAACACCCTAGCAACTGCATAGAAACACACTAAATACTTAAAAGGTTCATTCAGTGTCAAATAAACCAAATTCCAGAAATTTCCCTGGCTATAATTTTTTATTTTGTTAATATAATTGTCTGAAGAAAGACAAACATAAATTGTGAGGACAGCCAAAATATCACATTATTTCACAGTAATCCTATGTTTTGTATTAATTGTAATGTGGACTGCATGTGGACTTTACAGAAAATGTTCATTTTCTGTATAGCTGCTTTGAAACATTGTTAAAAAGCACTATAGAAATGTGAATTGAATTGAATTGAATAGAGGGGCGTCAATTTTCATTAGTGATTCAGAGCCAGGTTACAAGAGGGGGAAATTACTCCAGAAAGACGGCAGCGTGATGATTTTAGTTTTACACAGAGATCAGTGGCTCTATTAGTAAAATATGTTGACTTTATCAATCTTTGTTGCATTATATGCGAACGGTGATGGCTCAAAGATAAGAAAAAAAGCACTTTTATCATGTTTTTCCCAAAGTTTGTGTGTCTGTAACTCAAGAAGTATTACAGATATCTCAATGTCCTTTTAGATGTTGGTTCTTAACGAACTTTTCTTTTACAATCTTCATTTTTAAGGCTCTATGTGGTTCAGTTCTACAGATATGAGGATCTCAATGCGGCTCCAGGAGTGAATTGTTAAATTTGACCCATTTTCAGTGGTCGAAAACCAAATGTTGGTCACTTTGCACACAGCGGATACTTGTACTTGATTACTCATACTGACTGCATTTAAAAAGGAATGTCTGAAGAACAAATAATTCTGAAACTATAAATGAACCCTAGCAACAGCATAGCAACCCACACTGCTAAAGTGACGTCGCCGCGGCTCTAAAACTGAGAGACACTTCAGCACTGGATCATGACATCACTCCACACTGACTCAATGACATTTCCCATGAATCCCTGCTTGCACACGATAATTAGATATATGGTCTGAATGAGTCATGTTGGTATTTAAATGAGCCATAGAACGAAGCATTACAGGTGACAGACTCATGTATATTTTTATGTCATTTAGTCATATTATAATGTGAAAGAGCAATTATAAATACACATGAATGCAGATTCAGGGTTTCAAAGATAGATATTTATCACTGATGTTAAGATCACTCTTATTCACCGTCTCATAATGCCTGTCAGTGTGTGTTTGTTCAGACGCCCGCGGCAGGGGCGTGTCCTCATGAATATTCATCCTCCTCCTCTGTGATTGGCAGATGACACTGAAGGAGGGAAATGTCAGTGAGTCAGTTTGACGAGTGTTTGAGCGCTTCATTGTGTTCGTCTGACAGATTTAGACGAGGATCGACACGGGATTGAGGATATACAGGAATGATTGAATCTCAATGATTTATTTCAACAGCGCTTTATCCCGTACAGATCGATTCAAAGCAGCTTCACAGTAATAAACAGGAAAATAACAGAATTAATGATGCAAAAATCATCAAATGTGAGACAAACTTAGACTCAGGAGTGAAGCCGCTCTACAGAAGATGAAAGAGTCATTATTCAGATCAATAACTGTGTTGTTCATAACCATCAGTTGTGATGTGATAAAGTTCAGTCTTGTTGTTGACTGGAGGTCAGAGGTCATGTGAAACCATGCCATCTGTTCTGTATTTGTTAGCAGTGAATGAGCCGGGAATAGCGCCGGTGGGCGGAAACACACACGCGTCTTGGCCGAGGAGGAACTGATGCTAAAACAGTGAAGAAACAATGTGCTGAAATAAACCCACTCATTACTGGCTGGTCCTGATGGGTTTATTTAGTCCTGTATCGGAGCCAGAGTTCATGATGAGGATCTTTACAGCCTTTAATTACTGCTGTAAAAACAGAAACACATCTTCTGTGTCAATGAGTCAGTGTCTGTGACATGAATGACGTTCACACACTTCCCACACACACACGTATGAAGCCTCCTCGCTAACACACACGTCGCATGTTTCATTCTCCGATCCACAGAGTCTGTCTTTTCCCAGTACAAATCAACAATAGAAAAACCATAGTTTTCCCTTTTAATTAAGTGTATTTTCTGACCCCATTGGCAGATATTTGTTCTTGTTTTAATCATAAACTCAGTTTATTAAACAAGCCTTAATATCTTCAGTCATTTTGCTTCTTCTCCAGTAAATGTATCTTGATTTAAGAATATATAAATATTGGTGTTGGAAAACAAGACAGAAACACTGAGGAAGAACATAATTTTATTCAAAAACTTGAACTGAGTTGATCTGAATAATGACTCTATGATCTTCTGTAGACGCTTTACAGCTGAACCTGAGTCTGTGTTGTTATTCTCCTGATTATCGTTGTGAAACGATCTGTACTCTATAAAGCTGTAGAAATATAGCTGATTGACTGTGATAGAGTGTGTTTGTGTGACACATTTACAGAATCATTACATTTACAGCACATTTATGCATTTGAATGAATGAATGAATGAATGAACAAACTAACGAACGAACGAACGAACGAAGAGAGAGAGAGAGAGAAAGAGATCTAAAAAAAAACGAATGAACTAAATCAATTATAGAAAGTTTTTGCACATAATTTAATGTCTTTCATTCAGAATAGTCAATTCAACAGTCAAACTAAGTTAATTCATTTCCGTATACAATGCATGAATGCATGACATTTTTTAATTAAAGGAACATGCCGACTTTTTGGGACTTTAGCTTATT
>CM038628.1:45252492-45614992 GCA_021554675.1 Leuciscus idus | reverse complement strand
GCAGTAGAGTTGTGCTGTAGAGTTGTGCTGTAGAGTTGTGCTGTAGAGTTGTGCTGTGGAGTTGTGCTGTGGAGTTGTGCAGTAGAGTTGTGCAGTGGAGTTGTGCAGTAGAGTTGTGCTGTGGAGTTGTGCAGTAGAGTTGTGCAGTGGAGTTGTGCAGTGGAGTTGTGCAGTAGAGTTGTGCAGTAGAGTTGTGCAGTAGAGTTGTGCTGTGGAGTTGTGCAGTAGAGTTGTGCAGTAGAGTTGTGCAGTAGAGTTGTGCTGTGGAGTTGTGCAGTGGAGTTGTGCAGTTGAGTTGTGCAGTGGAGTTGTGCAGTGGAGTTGTGCAGTGGAGTTGTGCTGTGGAGTTGTGCTGTGGAGTTGTGCTGTAGAGTTGTGCTGTGGAGTTGTGCAGTGGAGTTGTGCAGTAGAGTTGTGCAGTGGAGTTGTGCTGTAGAGTTGTGCTGTGGAGTTGTGCTGTAGAGTTGTGCTGTGGAGTTGTGCAGTGGAGTTGTGCATTAGAGTTGTGCTGTGGAGTTGTGCAGTAGAGTTGTGCTGTGGAGTTGTGCAGTAGAGTTGTGCAGTGGAGTTGTGCAGTGGAGTTGTGCAGTAGAGTTGTGCAGTGGAGTTGTGCAGTGGAGTTGTGCTGTGGAGTTGTGCTGTAGAGTTGTGCTGTGGAGTTGTGCTGTAGAGTTGTGATGTGGAGTTGTGCATTAGAGTTGTGCAGTAGAGTTGTGCAGTGGAGTTGTGCTGTAGAGTTGTGCTGTGGAGTTGTGCAGTAGAGTTGTGCTGTAGAGTTGTGCAGTAGAGTTGTGCTGTAGAGTTGTGCAGTAGAGTTGTGCTGTAGAGTTGTGCTGTAGAGTTGTGCAGTAGAGCTGTATAGTAGAGTTGTGCTGTAGAGTTGTGCAGTAGAGTTGTGCTGTAGAGTTGTGCTGTAGAGTTGTGCAGTGCAGTAGAGTTGTGCTGTAGAGTTGTGCAGTAGAGTTGTGCTGTAGAGTTGTTCTGTAGAGTTGTGCTGTAGAGTTGTGCAGTAGAGCTGTATAGTAGAGTTGTGCTGTAGAGTTGTGCAGTAGAGTTGTGCAGTAGAGCTGTATAGTAGAGTTGTGCTGTAGAGTTGTGCTGTAGAGTTGTGCAGTAGAGCTGTATAGTAGAGTTGTGCTGTAGAGTTGTGCAGTAGAGCTGTATAGTAGAGTTGTGCAGTCAGAGCCGATCAGCCCAATACACACACTACGCAAGTTGCGTAGGGCCCCGCAAATTACTCAAGGCCCCGCCTCCCCCTCGTGTCAAAGCGCGTAAATCAAAGTTTACAATATCGATGAGAAAATTAAGCGGAACTATCCTTCTGGTCATGAAAAGAGAGAGAGAAAAAACCACCATGAGAGTGAATTGCGGGAACAGCAATCAGGTAGACTTGTGTTCTCTTCTCTCCTCTCCAAGTCAGCAAAGAACAGTAAAGTTAAGTTGATGTGCATCTATCTCTAGTCTTTCTGGGCAGTGCATATTTTGGTCTTTCTGCGTCTTGCTTACACTTCCAGGGCTGTGTTCTGTGACTTTGTGCCTGACACAAAAAATAGTGCGAGTGAAACTTTTACGTTTGATAAACGACTAAGGGCAACGGTGTTTGTTTATAAACTGCAGCTCGGAAAAGATAACCGTGTCGCGTGTTAACATGCGTTCATATGCGCATGCACGAAATGAAACGCGCACTTTCCAGCAAAACATCTGTGGGGACCAGTAGGCTACAATATGGGCGTGATGGCACTCCTCATTATAGGCACACATACTTTTCAAACAAGACAAGGATTATCTAGACTCCAAGTCAGTTTAGTTACAACTCTGCAATAAAGCAAGATGGAAAGCAATATATTGACATTGACTATTGATTTATAGGCTATATTGCATTTAAAATGTTGATTGGCTGGACATATTGGTCAATATGGATGCACATCCCTCAGTAAATAATAACCATCAAGTATAAAGTATTGCTTTTATCATTTAAAACACAGTGACGTGCTATGACAAGCCATTTTAGCTTTTATTCATTCACAGGATGCATTTTTTATATCAATAATTACATTTAAAATGTGAATTATTGATATTAAGAATGTACTTTTTCTAGTAACAATGTCTATTTTTGATATCAGGAATTACATTTTCATTAGTACTAGTTACTGGGGTGTCAGGTGTGACTGTTGTGTGGCAATGGCAAATGTTTTACATGGGTCAGGTAGGAGGGCCCCTTTACAGAATTTCGCTTAGGGCCCCAGAGAGGTCAGGATCGGCTCTGTGTGCAGTAGAGTTGTGCAGTAGAGTTGTGCTTAACCTGTAGTGGAGCGATGAGGATTCAGTCCACATATTTCAACAGGACATCTGGCTTTAACATTTATTATGAATTTCTTCAATAAACAATGATGCTTGAGTGATCAAGGATCTTGCCATATATTTATACAAATATGTATTCCTTCAATTCCTCCATTCTCATTTTCTTCACTCACATCATAATAGTGTGTAGCAGAAGACAAGAGGAAACAGAGAAGTACAAATAATAAATGAGAAGCACTTCAGGTGATTTTAGTGAGTGAAGTTCGCCATCTGCTGTTCAGAAGCATGAAGAGCACCTGGAGCCTGTGTGAGATAGAAAGACAGACAGACAGATAGACAGACAGACAGACAGACAGACAGACAGACAGACAGACAGACAGACAGACAGACAGATAGACAAACAGACAGATAGACAGATAGATAGACAGACAGATAGATAGACAGACAGACAGACAGACAGACAGATAGATAGACAGACAGATAGATAGATAGATAGACAGACAGACAGATAGACAAACAGACAGATAGACAGATAGACAGACAGACAGACAGACAGACAGACAGACAGATAGATAGATAGATAGATAGATAGATAGATAGATAGATAGATAGATAGATAGATAGATAGATAGATAGATAGATAGATAGATAGATAGATAGACACTTTACCACTATGAATATAACAGAAACTTTAAAATACCATCATTAAACATTACCCTTAAAGTCCTAGAACATTTTTGGGGCGCCTGACTCGCCTGTACTTTTCTTTGTTTTTCTAACCCATTATAGCAGTCAGCATCAAGTGCCATGTATCATTTTAAACAGGAGAACTTGGAGTTTCCATGTAGATCATTTAAATTCACAATTTTACATGTATTGTGTAGCAACAATGACAATGACATCCGGCCAGATGTTCTGAATAAGTGAATCATGAGGTTATCAAACAGACCCCCTCCTCAAAATCAACAAACCGCACCACGCGGTGAGCTTCAAACAAATACAAATCACACATCGGCTCCAGCTAGTCGGCAACTTTTTCGGCTCCTCCAACATTTTATAGCACCCTAGACAGAACGTTCTGCATTCCAAACCCCCTTTCTCTCTGCACCAAAGAGATAACAAAACTCTATTTGACATTCAAGACTGAGAAGTCACCACACACACACACAAACGTCCTTTGTATGTAACTCAGATGTTCTGAATTAGCGAATCATGATTTGCTAATTCAACCTTTTTTGTCAGAGGAGAAGACAAGAGCTTCTGTTTTGACCGCCTTAGGGTCAATTCCCTAGTGCTGAAACCTCCCGCAGCACCGCGTGATTTTTACACCACACACACACACACACACACACACACACACACACACACACACACACACACACACACACACACACACACACACACACACACACACACACACACACACACACACACACACACACAAAGACTTTCCTATCAGACACAGACTACAAGATTAAAGTCCTACAAAGAACCCAAATCTAATAGCCCTTACGAATGTTTTTGATATGTATTTTTATGTGTGTATAATTGGCCAGATAATGTCTGAGGTATCTATGCAACGTTATTATGTTAATCAAAATCACTATGCTAGTGATTATGAGGAAATTATGTAACCCTGTATTTCTGTCATGCAAAAACGTCATACGAGGTGTCAATGTAATGGGAAAAACGTGTCGGAGTCGAATCCTGCCTGAAAAGTACAATAATATGCATTTATTCTAGGAAATACCATATTTTCTTGATATGAATGTTAAATTCGATCTCTCACATGTTTGAGTCAAAGTAGGCGTTTCTTCACAAACAAAGAAACTTCTTTCCCGTTTCAGATCAGCAGATCCGATTTGCTGTTGTCCCAAAAAGAGGGCGTAAGCAGATGTCTTTTAAAAGTAGAGACCCTCTCCTCTCTCATCTCTCAACTCTGACCCACTTTCAACCTTCGAGCAGCGCTTCTCCTCTACGGAACCAGGGGAACAGGCCTTGGCCTCCCTCTCTCTGGGACGCATACCTCCGCGTCATGTAGGAGCTGCCCTGCCGCCCTTTGTAACTAAGTTCATACGCGCCTTTCCCCTCCACAAGGGAAATGATCGGACTTTTCTCGGTAACGTTACATTCAGTGAGCCTTTTAAGCTTCCCACGACACCAGAAGACGCAGCACCCACAGGACACCGTCCGCGCTTCCTGCCTCTCAGCATCGAACAGAGAACAAACTTGCAAGTAGGCTACTGATCATTCTAAAAGCTGATTCCAGGTGTCTATTGAAATTAGGTTTCTGTCTGTAATAATTACCAGCTACTTTCTCTTTCTCTCCTTATTTTCTCTCTTTCTTTTCATTCACTCTGATCACGTTATTTCTTATGTTCTTGTTTGTTTAAATGTTTGTTTGTTTTATTGTTTGCATGTTTACGTACGTTTATAGTTGTAGCTTATGTATAATAACTAGTCTTGACATTTATTAAAACCCATTCATACTTTGACTGTCTCTGTATTTGAAAATCCATCTTTATAAAGTCAATGAAAATGCCAAAGATCTAATTAAGCTACACGCTCGATATTATAGACTGCTTTGAGTAGTGTTAATTCATAAACCCAGAAAGTTTTATGTTCACGGCCAGAAGATACATTTTCTTGGAGTTTGTAAACGGGATACCCCTTCTTGACTGTGATAATCTTACATTTATTCGCTGGACGAATGACTGATGACTAGACCAGTTACAGAACAAGGTAATCTCGATAATTGATAAAGTAAATGTATATGCGATTTATGAATTATGACCATGAGTTATGATTATTAATAATTCCAAATTCCCTATATCCTTGAGCTAATTCGTATTGACCCAGAGTCATATATACAGTTTACGTTACAATTGTGTCTGAGAATGGATGAATTTACCAGATTTCCTGTAGCTCAAACAGTGGAGCGTTGGCACTTGCATCGCCAAGGTCATGGGTTCGATTCCCAGAGAAAGCAAGACCTGATAAAAATGTAAATGCGTACCTTGAAATGCAATGTAAGTTGCTTTGGATAAAAATGTAAATGTAGATTTGAAGGGGACATATCATAAAAATCTGAGTTTCTCCATGTGTAAGTGCTATAATCGGGTCCCGGTGCTTCTACCAACACAGAAAACATGAAAAGTGAAACCCAGTAACTGTGTTCTGGTGAGTCTTTCTCTGCAAGCATATCAGAAAATAAGCCGATCAGATTTCTCTCGCCTTCTGAAGTATGAAGAGGATCTTATTATAATATTACCGGCCCTTAATCTGCACGTTTACACACACCAGCCGACATTTGGTTTCACGAGCGACAACAGAGACCAGTTCTAACGCAATGATAAAGATCCATCTGTAAAACTGCACATTTCTTGTCTATTCCACCCACTGCCACTTATACCAATGATGGAAATAAGCGCAGTTACAATAGCTTAATATGTGGGAGAGCGTTGCTGTAGAGAGTGACGATATTGTATTGCAATATGTAGCATTTCAAAGTCAATACCAAATCAAAACTAGTTAGCACATTATTTGTAATTGAAAAGGTTTAATGACAAAATATGGTTATGGTTACACTTAAAATAGTTACAAAATAGATGTATGAGATGATGATAACTTATATTATTAATTGTACCCAGCATATATGAAAAATGTTACCTGAGAGAGAGAGAGAGAGAGAGAGAGAGATGAACATTAATAGGGCTGTACCCGAATAATCGAATATTCGTTCGGTGGGTTGGTATTCCATTTGAAAATTTGACATTCGAATTATTATTATTTTTTATTTTTTTTGCACACCTGGGATCCCCCGCGAAACGGTTCTTATTCGCGCTTGAATAAGGCCGGCAACACACTGGCTGCGTGGGCTGATCGTCTCAGCTGCATGGCGTGTCCGTTTTTATTCGGCTCCCATGTTAACAGGTTGGAGTTTGCGTGAGCCACGCGGAAAACGCGTGCATGCTAGAAATAGAACCGACGCCTAAAAGTGTTCCTGCAACGGGAGTGTTCTCTGGCTAGAGCGAAGAAAAGCGGAGTTTGTATGGACCGAAGTGCATGCCTGAGCTTGTGTTTTGGGTTAAGCTGTTGCTTTGACATTGTGGAAAATAGAATAATAGAAACAAAATGTATTAGCCTTTTTACCCGTTATTATCAATCTAAATTAATCTCGTTTTTAATTTAACTTAATTTCGTTTTTCTTTATTTAAATTTAGTTTTTCTTTATTTAAATTTCGTTTGACTTTATTTAAATTTCGTTTGACTTTATTTAAATTTCGTTTTTTTCTTTATTTAAATTTCTTTTTCCTTTATTTAAATGTCTTTTTTCTTTATTTAAATCTACCCTTTACTGTGTCACTAATTTGTTAGTCAGAAAATTATTAGACTACCTTAAAAGTATTGCTTAATTTAACAGACCTGTGTGTGTGCGTTTTATATCACTAGTGTAGTGTCCGTTCTCGAAGCAAATAAGCCCTGCCCGCGTGAGGCTCGCCGCTTCCCGCTCGCTGTAGTTTACTAAAAGTTTATTAATTCTGAATGTTCGCGTCTCGCGTGTCCATCAATATTGCACCAAATGAGACACTGTGAAGTCGATTGGATGAACGGTTCTCGAAATAATCAAAATGCAAGAGAGAAGAATATTTTCAGCACCCTCTCTCCGAAGCTTCGAATATTCGATGTTCATTACTACCAAAGCTTCGAAGCTCAAAAAATGGTATTCGGACCAGCCCTAAACATTAATGAACTAGCGGTGCAGCTGGAGCAGTCTACAGGCCCTGGACTCACTCTACAGGACAGGAGCATCAAGCTCTTACTGTACGCAGACGACCTGGTGCTGCTGTCACCCACTGCACAGGGACTACAGCAGCACCTGGACCTGCTGGAGAACTACTGCCAGAACTGGGCCCTGGCAGTCAACCTCACCAAGACCAACATTATGGTCTTTCAGAAGAAGCCCAGATGTCGGGAAACACAGATACCAGTTCAGTCTAGGCAGCACCGCCCTAGAGCACACGATGCAGTACACTTACCTCGGCCTGGTCATCACTGCACACACACGCACGCACGCACGCACGCACGCACGCACGCACGCACACACACACACACACACACACACACACACACACACACACACACACACACACACACACACACACACACACACACACACACACACTTACCTCGGCCTGGTCATCACTGCACACACACACACACACACACACACACACACACACACACACACACACACACACACACACACACACACACACACACACACACACACACTTACCTTGGCCTGGTCATCACTGCACACACACACATAAACACACACACACACACACACACACACACACACACACACACACACACACAGACACACACACTTACCTCGGCCTGGTCATCACTGCACACACACACACACACACACACACAGACACAGACACACACACACACACACACACACACACACACACACACACACACACACACACACACACACACACACACACACACACACACACACACACACACACACACACACACACACACACACACACTGTGCATTCCAGCATTGAAATCTTTACAAATCTTTAATAAAATATAATAATAAAATAGTCAACCTATTTGCAGCAAATGATAGTAGATTTCAGATCAATATATTTGTTTTCCTTACAATTTTAATTAAAGGTATAGCGGAGGATGTTTTACTTCCTGGTGGGTAGTCTAAACTATTGGTCCTCCTAATTGTCAATCATTCTGGTGAATCAATCAAACTTTTCAAAAAGTGGAGAGGGCGGGTCTTATCTAAAATTTGGAAAGATCCTCCGCTATACCTTTAACACTAACTTTATTCTCATCTGAATTATAAATAATTAATTTCTGTATAAAATAATACTACCATTAAAAAATACATTTGATTGTCTTTTTAAATCAATGTAGAATGTGTGACTTAAAAATAAACAGATTAGTGCTCGGTTTGAGGACAAGAAATGAAAACCAATGCAATATGATGAATGTCCAAAAGATGGCAACGACAGACTGTTTTTAAATGGGGTTGGATACATATTTTTTTTCTTTTAAACTGAGTGTGTGTGTGTGTGTGTGTGTGTGTGTGTGTGTGTGTGTGTGTGTGTGTGAGAGAGATTTTGGTTGGGTGACAGTTGTAGGTTACAGTTTGACAAGTGTTTATAGTTTGACAAAAGCACAATGTTGTGTTTTATTGCGAGTGTACACAAATATAAGGAAACACTTTGCAGTTTGAATGATATCCTGTATGAACAAAATGACGGAGTATGTTTTTGTCTCCATTGTTCGACTGAGCCACAGACACACACAGCAACAACAACAACATATTGTGCATTCCAGCATTGCAATCTTGACATCGCAGCCTGTTCATTATAGCCTTAATAAAATATAATAATAAAATAGTCAACCTAACATATAAAAACACTGCTCTGTTGAAATAGTCAGTAGTACAATTCATGCTATTCACAGTAATCACCGCTCAACTGTGATGTTTCCTAGCACATTTTTGCGCATGTGAAGAGGATAATTTTTCCCTTCAATATTGGAACGTGAGTGAAGTACAAAGCCTATAATAAACAATAGTTTAGCATCCAAAAAATGTAATAATATATATATATATATATATATATATATATATATATATTATTATTATATGTAAAATAATAATATATATTAAAAATAGGGGTAAAAAAGAATATATATATATATATATAAAAAAATGTAAGTGACAAGACAGAGAATATTACTTGTCTGATATATATATATATATATATATATATATATTAGGGCTGTCAATCGATTAAAATTTTTAATCGCGATTAATCGCATGATTGTCATGAGTTAACTCGCGATTAATCGCAATTCATCGCTCATTTTTTATTTGTTCTAAATGTACCTTAAATTAAAACTTTTCAAGTTTGTAATACTCTAAATCAACATGGGCATAGATAAATATGGATGCTTTATGCAAATGTATGTTTATTATTGAAACCATAGTCAACATAGAGCATGAAGACGAGACATGTTTCAAAGGTCATAGATGTTTTTCAAAGAACTTGTTCATGTCTATTAGACACATGTAGAAAGAACAAAGAAATACCAGGTTCCCATTATTCTCTTTCTTTGCACTGAGCAATTTACAAACACAAACATGTTTAGATTTTTGCATGACAGGGCAGCTCTTCTGAAAATGCTAAATGTACATTTATTATTTATTATTACATTAGTTTGTCTCTCTCTGTGCCCATTTTAATGAAGCTAAATTCTGAATAAAACTGTTTTCATTGGTATATTTTACTGTTTGTTTTGTCAAACAACGGAATGAATATGAAATAGTGACTGAAACGCGACCCATTAAGACATAACCAGCTCTCCCTTCCAAGACGTTAATCTGCACAAAAATCCTGATAATCGAGCCGTCGTCTGATGAAATCAAATACACATAAGATAAAGACAATATTTGTGTTGTGATTTCGGATGGATTTTTGATATCTCGAACGGTTTGGCCGTGGCGAGGAAACGAATTTATGGCGAATAAGGGACACAGGAAGTGTATTATAACTTCTGCATACATTAACTGATCTTGATGAAACTTCAGCAGTGTGTTCGTAGTAAGAGGCCGATCAGATGGATGTAACTATTGTGAGTCAAAGTTATAGCGCCACCAACTGGCAGCAGGAAGTGTGTCACTTTCAAAATGCTTTTGACAAAAGTGGGGGGGTTCGTTTTATATACACTAACAAAAATCAGTATGTATATTGGTCCCATCGAGCCGAACAACTTTCTAATTTACAGTCATTAGCTCCGACCAACAGGAAGTCAGATATTTAGGTTTCAATGTGGATTTCTTTGCAAAATTGGCCTCTGAATTTTTACCCACTCCTCTTAAGTGGTTTATTTTATTCCCACCAAACTTTTTCAACATGATGAAAATACATTAACCCTCTGGGGTCTGAGGTGTTTTTGGGGTCCTTTAGATGTTCTGACATGCCCTGACATTTGTGCTTTTTTCAGTTGCTTATAAACATATTAATGGCAAAGGTGTAATTACACTCTATTTAGCACAAACAGGGCTACCATAATATGTGAGCAACATGTACATGTTTTCATTTTTGAGAGAATAATGTTTATGCATGGTTATTGAAAAAACTAAAAACTAAAGTTTCTGAAATAAGGCCACAAAACACATACTAAATATATGTCAATAAGACTTTTGACTAATGGATGTCGTCGCCTAGAGTATTTTCTTCAAAATGATGTGAAAATCATCCTACCTAATCGTTCACATAAAACGATACATTGATTTAAATTATTGAAACACTTTTAGTTTGGAAAAGGCAATATGCGGATGGGGCGTAAACGATCCAACACCATCATGCATATTTAGTGGTTCACACCTGAGAAGTTCACACCCATAATGAGCCTTTCATTCAGGTGTGTCACTGAGACACAGGAAAGAATGCAAGGACTATATATATATATGTATATATATATATATATATATATATATATATATATATATATATATATATATATATATATATAGATACACACACATACATACATACATACATACATATATATATACTGTATATATATATATATATATATATATATATATATATATATATATATATATATATACACACACACATACTTATATATATATATATATATATATATATATATATATATATATATATATATATATATAATTGGTTCACAGTTGGAAACACAGTTGTTGTTGTTTTTTTCACAAATTGTGCTTGCAAATTGTATAATATCCAAGGTAAACATTTCTAGTAATTGTGCAGTTAATTCGTTTTGGAATATATTCTCTACCCAAATGTGTCACTAATAAAACACAATAAAAAATTATTTAAAGAGAAGGCTTATATTGACCTTTTAAGTTTTTGTTTACATCTATCCTTGTATATATTTTAGCTATTTTATTAAAAAGGTTATACATTTACAACAATTAAAATTTTAACAATATTTCCAGTGTAATCTTTCTTTGTAAAAATACATTTTATCATACGTATTTCAAAATTAAGAATTCATTAGTTTAAATATCACCTTCATTGGAACAAACACTATAACATCTTAGTTGATTATTTTTGACAAAACATATATATATATATATATATATATATATATATATATATATATATATATATATATATATATATATTTAACACATGAGCAGAAATTGGCAACATTATAAGCTTATTTGATGTGGCAGTATTTTACAGTAAAAACTTTATAATCTATCCGATTTTTGTAGTCGATTTTTACTCATCTTAGTATAGCAATAGAGTTTGGTAAAAGCTGTTCATTCATTCACACACAGAAACGCGATTCATTTTGAAACAGTATTTTTGCCAGCTGTAGCTACACAACAGCGCGCATCTGTGCATTCATTCATTCACGCACAGAAACGCGATTCATATTTAAACAGTCTTTTTGCGTATAAGACACTTGCGATTAGAACAAAGCAAATAGAACTGACCTATTCCTCAGCTGGATCCGTCACTCCTCGAAATGAAACTTCCAGCACTTCTGAGGTAAATTTTCCAGGATTATTATCAAGATAGTATTATTCCTCACAGCGTCGTAAAGTACAGTCTGAAAGTGAACTCGCGGTGTGTTATCCACAAAGCCTTTCTTTAAAGTGAATTTCGTTTTTTTATTAATTGTATCTTAATTTTAATCAATGTTTCATCAACCAATTTCCTGGATTTATAGTAGAAAATAGATAATCAGGACACGGAGGCGCCGGCGAGTGAACTGGACTCTCGTCTCATAAATGAACCGAAGCTCAGTGTATAAGGTAGGCTCTACTTGCCTCACAGACCTGAGAAATATATAGAAAGCTTGAAATGTCTACTTTTAAACAGAACAATTCAAAACGAAAGAAAACAGACTGCTCTCTGCTTATGTAGGCTAATCCGTATGAAATGTGCATTTCTCTCTGGCGCGTTCACTACTGCGAAGATCGCGAGTCAGCATCGTTCTTCATCTTTGCAGTCGACACAAAAAACACTTGTTTATTAATAAACAATTAAAATGTCTCCTTGCTATATTTGACATATGAATAATCATTACTTTTGCTGGTTCTTTGTGACAGCTTTTAGATGCTTTATTGGCAGCGCACCCACATGTTGAACGCGTCACACCGCATCAGCACCGAAAACATGATTTTTTTTCAAATCTAAAATAAAAATCGTGATACGAACCGAATCGTAGGTTTGGTCTATCGTTACAGCCCTAGTAAGATGAGAAAGCAGGAGTTTATGGTTGTAAAAAAACAATGGCTACCTGAACATTGCCAAGCGCAAACCAGAAGTAGCCTAATCAATAAATTATCAGGGAGGGTCATGCCTTTTTTCACAATCATTTTGGAGGGAAGTGAACTCGCGGTGTGTGTTATCCAGCTGATGTGGGCGTTTCACAGGTCTGTATGGGATCGCCTCACATTTGCGTTTGAATAGAGCGCGCTCTCCGTGGGCGGAGTCAAATTAAAACATAATGAGCTGAGATGAGAATGACTGACATCTCTCTCTTTTCATTCATAAACTGAGAATATTTGTTTTTTTATAAAAATGACTTCATTTAAAAGAAGAGAGTTCAAGCTTCATGCCTGTGTGCCTGTGTGACTGTTTGACTGAGTATTCGCTGAGTTATGGTTCATTTTCGGACGCGTTTCAGAATGGACTTAACTGACAGAGAGAAGGCAGAACTCGCTTCGTGTTTATTTTTCTTTATTTGGTGAAAAGCACAACACTTTGTTTTTATTGTGAGTATACACAAAAATAATACACACTTAACAGGATCGATTGATGTATGAAACTCCTATGGAAAATGAAAGTCAACAGAATATTTTTGAGTCTCTTTTACACTGATAAAAAAAAGCGAGCTGGTATCGCCGGCGATACCGCCGACCCCAGGGGGTTAAAGATGCTAAATTGTGAACGGATAATAAATATCTCAAACGGTTTGATATGGCGAGGGATTAAAGTAATGTCAAAAAAGGAAACACTAAAAGCCTCATATCTTCTAAAAAATTTATTATACACCATTTATTTCTATATAAAATTTAATTTAAGAAATGTTTAAGTTTAAAAAGAGCCAGAAAGTTTTTTTTTTGTCCAAAAAATAAATAAATCATGTCATTCATAATGCTATACTGCCCTCTTGTCAAGTCAAGTCAAGTTTATTTGTATAGCGCTTTTCACAATACAGATTGTATCAAAGCAGCTTCACAGTATTAAATTAAAATAATACAACAAAGTTTGTTTCAAGAGGAATTTATTGATTGATAAAATTAAATTAAATATCCTCAAAATATCCCCAACTGAGTAAGCCAAAGGCAACAAACTCTTGTGTTCAAAATCAGGTTGGCCTATTGTATCTATATAAAAATATACTAGGTATGTGGTGAGAATATTTTACCACCGGTTAATCAACGTGTGACACCGCTGGGAGCTTTTGAATCGCTAATTTAACCCTCTGGGGTCTGAGCTGTTTTCTGGGCCTGGAGGTGTTCTGACATGCTCTGACATTTGTGCTTATTTCTGTTATTTGTGACATTTTCATGGCTAAAGTCTAATTACACTGTATTCAGCACAAACTCTGCTACAATAATATATAAGCAGCATGTATGTAAAAGTTTGTAGTTTTGAGATAATGACATTTATGCGTGGTTTGTGAAAATATATAAAAAAATTGTCACTAAAATAAGGCCATGAAACCCATACTGATTATTTCTTCACAAGACTTTTGAAAATTGTATTACGTAGCCTAGAATATTTGCTCCAAAACTATGTGAAAATCATCCTGACTGCTCATTCAGATAAGACAATATATTGATTTAAAATTTGTAAGACGTGTTTTGTGTAAGAAAGCTTTATGCGAAGAGGCGTAAACACATTAATATGTATGGATTTCACACCTGAGAAAGACAAAGACCCTCCCCTAATGCCCCTATTAGGAGCTATCAGGCCCTGTCATTCTGAGCAACCTTGCACAAAGAATGAGGAGATTTAAAAAGGAATGGCTTTTTGATTGTTTGGATTTATTTACACAACATATAACACAACATAATCCAAAGATACACAACAAATGACAAAAAAAGCACACTATTGAAAACAGTGATCCAAAGACAGAAACCTTTGTGCCATTCCTAAAAACATTGTACAAACCTTTCATTTCCAAGGTGTATGATTTTCACTTTACCATGTTCATGTACAGAGACTCATGTGAATGTTGAAGTCAGCAGGACTCAGTGGCATCTGGTCCCTGTATAAAAAAAAATAAAAACCTGTGACCATGCTGATATCAAGAGAAACTATAGGGCTGTACGGTTAAAATGTTTTTCTTTCTGGTTAGGGACCGTTCGGTATTTATGGAATGGGCCACCGGAGGAAAATAGGGGAGGGTCATGTCTTTTTATTCTTTGTTGAGGGGAGGGTCATCCAACTTTTTTTAGTCTAGGGGGAGGGTCACTCAACTTTTGTATTCATGAAAACAGCAATATTTTTCAGTGGCTTGTTGGTGCATATTTTTTACATGTAGCTCCATGTAGCTCTTGCGGTCTCTGCCCCCCATCGCTATCAGATGGGTCTGACCCAACAAAAATCCAGTTTGGCGCTGTTTGACAGTGCGCGCGCACTTCAGTACGCGCTCAGAAAAAGTGCATCATGTCAGAACAGAACGCAAATGAAATGTTTACCCAGCAAAGCTTTAAAGCACGAGCAAATAAAGAACTTTTGTGATTGCGATTAAGTGCACAGTGTCCTGTGAGAACTCTACCGCTGCATTAACATGTGATGTGAATGTACGTCGAGTTTTACAGATTGGGACTGAGGCGCCAGAACTGCAGCTGATAGAATGTGCGCTGTTGCACGATACTACCATATTTTAGTTCCCTTTCAAGGGAACTCGCGTTGCGTCGAATTGACGCTATGGGGAACGCTTTGCGTGATGACGTCTTGAAGCACATGTAAAATCAGTCCAATGGTGTGGCGGAACGTCAGAGGCGGGTGACGTCACGTACCAGGAAGCTATAAAAGCCGGCCCGAAACAGAAAACGAAAGCTTTCTGAGTCTTCAGTTGCGCTCTGTGTGAAATCTGTCTGTATATTTGGTGTTGTCTGTCTATATCATATATATATTCAGTATGGCGAGCAAGCAGCAGTTTAGAGTGTGTGTCCATCCCTGCCCGCGTTATTTAACGGGAGGTGATACTCACGCTCTTTGTGTTGTTTGTTTGGGTGAGGAGCATGCCCAGTCAGCACTCGAGGGTGGTGACTGTGTGCATTGCGACGCGCTTCCATTGCGTTCGCTCCGATCCCGCTTGGCTCGGTTCAATCCCGATCGCGTTCCCCAGGGCTGGCGGCAATCACAGACCTGTGGTTCGCAAATGGATCTATCAGTGGATGTTGAGACGGGCTCTGCCTTATCTCAGCCTCCTTCTGATAGATCCAGTGCCTCTCATCAGGGTGTGGAAGCACGCGTTGCGGTTTCTTCCCCCCCGATGGAGGCACCAATACTGCAATTGTCCAGCTCTGAGGAGTTGGACGTTGTTAGTATTGACGCTGAGTCTGAGGATTCGCCACCTCAGTCTCATGCGTTTGAAGAATTGCTTGATGTTATCACTAGAGCTGTCGAGCGATTATCTATTGAGTGGCCAGAGATAGGCAGGGCGCTCGTTCGAAAAGCAAGCTCGACGAACGTTTCCTGCCATCTCGTGCACAGCCTCAGTGCAGAAGCCTTCCGTTTTTCCCCGATCTCCACACCGAGGTGTCGAGATCGTGGGGGAAACCAGTGTCATATCGAGTGTATACTGCACAAACATCACACTATTCATCCATTCACAATTATAAAGAGCATGGTTATGGGGAGATGCCGAGGGTGGAAGAGACGCTCGCGAGCTATCTCTCTCCAGCAACGGCATCTTCTCTGAAGGCTCCTGCACTTCCATCCAAGCCAGTAAAAGTTACATCTTCCCTGGTTCATAAAGCTTATGCCGCCGCCGGTCAAGCTGCAGCGTGTTTACATACAATGTCCATAATGCAGGCTTACCAGGCTGAGTTATTGGGTGATTCTGAGGATGGCGGGGGTATTAGTGCTGATACGGTGTCTGAACTGCGTAGAGCCACAGATTTGTCTCTCAGGGCCACCAAGGAGACGGCTAAATCCATCGGCCGCTCTATGGCAGCCCTGGTGGCCACTGAGAGGCATCTGTGGCTCAACTTAAGTGACATAAAGGATAAAGAAAAACATGTTCTTTTAGATGCACCAGTATCCACGCAAGGGTTATTTGGAGACGCAGTTAATAGTGCTGTAGCGAAGTCACAAGAAGCTTCAAAACAGGCAGCTGCACTTCAGAAACTTCTCCCCCGCCGTTCTTTCTATGAGGCTGCTGAGCGGGAGCAGCCTCACTCCTCTAAAAAGAGCGCTGAGCACCGCGCCACTCAGAAACAGAGCGTTTCCTCCCGTGCTCCCCCACAAAAATCTCGGGGACACGGAGGGCGCTCTCAAACCCAGCAGTCTTCGAGGGGTAAAACGGATCTGCGGACCGTTATTACCGCCAAGAAGGCTGCTGGGAAAAAGTCCTGATGTCTGAGGGCTCAGGACAAATGAGGGTAGTCCCCCCGAAGCAGAGCGGTTAACACCTCTTTTCACGGTGCCCGTCTCTCTTCGGTGCCCTCAGGGGACCGTTCTGCCAACCCTGCCGCCTCCGGTGTTACAGGGCGCAGCGGTCTCCGGCGAGCACATATCTCAAGGTCCACCCGGAAACGTAGTGGCCTCGGGATGCCCGCCCCCTCTGAGGAGGGTGCTAGAGCAGTCTGTTCGGTCGTTCCCTGCCGGTGCGCCGTTACAGGGCGACGAACCGACTACTCAACAGCAGGAGAAAAATACGGTGCCGTCTCTTTTCGGTGCCCTCAGGGGACCGTTCTGCCAACCCTGCCGCCTCCGGTGTTACAGGGCGCAGCGGTCTCCGGCGAGCACATATCTCAAGGTCCACCCGGAAACGTAGTGGCCTCGGGATGCCCGCCCCCTCTGAGGAGGGTGCTAGAGCAGTCTGTTCGGTCGTTCCCTGCCGGTGCGCCGTTACAGGGCGACGAACCGACTACTCAACAGCAACACAATCCAGAAACCAGTCTCGAGAGGCTGGTACCTCTAGTAGAATCTTTGACAGCGTGGAAGCTACTGTCAAATGTTTCTCGTTGGGTCCTGCAGACCGTGGCAAAAGGGTATCAGATACAATTCTAGAAACGCCCAACTCGGATTATGGGGGTCCTGCCCACAGTGGTGGGCCCCGAGCAGGTTCTGGTTATGGAACAGGAAGTAAACACTCTGTTAGAGAAAGGGGCCATAGAATATGTACCTCCCTCCGACAGGGAAACCGGGTTTTACAGCCGGTACTTCATAGTTCCAAAGAAGGACGGGGGATTGCGTCCCATTTTAGAGCTTTGAGTTCTGAACGAGTCATTCATTCAGCTCAAGTTCAAAATGTTAACATTGAGACAAATCGTGTCACAGATCAGGTCCGAGGACTGGTTTGTCACGATAGACCTCAAGGACGCATATTTCCATATTTCCATCCGTCCTTGTCATTGGAAGTTCCTGAGGTTTGCTTTCGGGGGCAAAGCATACCAATATCGAGTTCTTCCATTCGGCCTGGCTTTATCACCCCGCACTTTCACCAAATGCGTGGATGCAGCTCTGGCGCCTCGGCGCCTCCAGGGTATTCGCATCATGAACTACATCGACGATTGGTTGATTTTAGCTCAGTCGCATCAGTTGGCGGTTCAACATCGAGATGTTGTTCTCGCCCACATGAAAGAGCTGGGGTTACGGCTGAACGCCAAGAAGAGTGTGCTTTCTCCACTTCAGAGGACCACTTTTTTAGGCGTGGTTTGGGATTCAGTGTCGATGCAGGCGCGCCTGTCACCGCCACGTGTAGATTCCATCCTTGCAGCTGTGAAAAGTGTAAAGCTAGGCCAGCTACTCACTGTCAAACAGTTCCAGAGACTGTTGGGTCTCATGGCAGCAGCTTCCAACGGGATACCTTTTGGACTACTGCACATGAGGCCCCTGCAGTGGTGGCTCAGGACCAGAGGGTTTTCCCCGAGGGGCAACCCATTTCGCACAATCAAGGTCACGCGGCGATGCCTACGTGCCTTGGTTATGTGGAAGAAACCTTGGTTCCTGTCCCAGGGCCCAGTGCTGGGAGCTCCTTGTCGTCGCAAACTGCTAACGACGGATGCTTCCCTCACGGGTTGGGGAGCGATCCTGAGGGTCGCTCATCTCAAGGTCTGTGGGAAGACCATCATCGTTCCTGGCATTTTATAGCCTAGAGATGTTAGCTGTCTTCCGGGCTCTGAGGAGCTTTGTCACAGGTCTCAGGGGACACCATGTGTTAGTACATACGGACAACACGTCGGTAGTCGCCTATATCAACCACCAAGGGGGTTTGCGCTCGCGCCCATTATCCAATCTGGCACGCCATATCCTCTTGTGGTCCCAGGGGAAGTTGCTGTCAACTCCTCTGGGACTGGATGCTATGGTACAGACGTGGCCGAGGCTACGTCTGTACGCTTTTCCCCCAGTGGCTCTGCTCCCGGGAGTTCTGGAGAGAGTTCGCAGGGACCGGGTTTGCCTGCTTCTTATAGCCCCGCGCTGCCGGGCAGAGTATGGTTTCCCGATCTTGTGTCCCTCCTCGACGGGCATCCTCTGGAGCTTCCTGTCAGGAGGGGCCTTCTGTCCCAAGCAGGGGGCTCAATATTTCACCCCCGCCAGAACTGTGGAACCTGTGGGCTTGGCTTCTGAGGGGGCCCAGCTCATAGAGTCAGGTCTCTCAACTGAGGTTGCTGAGACCATTCTACAGTCCAGAGCTCCCTCCACGAGGAAACTTTATGCCCTGAAGTGGAGAGTATTCACTTCTTTGTGTAGTGACCGTCGGTTGGATCCAGTCAACTGCCCAATTGGTACAGTTCTGGAGTTCCTGCAGGACCGGTTCACTGCAGGTCTAACCCCGTCCACTTTAAAGGTTTATGTGGCGGCCATAGGTGCTTACCACATTCCTTTGGGTGGAATGTCTGTGGGGAAAGACCCTTTGGTATCTCGTTTCCCTCGTGGCACTTGGAGGTCCTCCTCCCTTTCGAAATCGGACCAGGAGGCGAATAATTTGCTTTGCCCTGTTCGGGCGTCAGACGCATATGTCCACAGAGCTGCCCTGTGGCGTAAGAGTGATCAATTGTTTGTTCGCTTTGGGCCCCCTAACAAAGGAGGTCCAGTGTCTAAGCAAAGGATGAGCAAGTGGGTGGTTGAGGCTATCTCACTTGCTTATGAGGCGGCTGGACAGCCTTCTCCTTGGGCTGTCCGGTCGCACTCTACTAGGAGTATGGCGGCCTCTAAGGCCCTTATATCAGGAGTATCTTTACAGGACGTTTGTGTTGCGGCAGGCTGGTCCTTACCGCACACCTTCGTCAGGTTCTACTCTTTAGACCTAGACTCTACTCCAGGGTCTCAGGTTTTGTCTTCCTAGTGCTGCGCAATTGATTTCACACAGGACAGACATTTGTAGCTATGGTGGCGTTGGTATAGACGTTCCCCATAGCGTCAATTCGTCGCAACGCGAGTTCCCTTGAAAGGGAACGCCTCGGTTACGACTGTAACCTCGGTTCCCTGAAGAGGGAACGAGCGTTGCGTCACCTTGCCATATCTCCTTCATGCCTGTCAGCACGACTTCAGACTCTACGAAGCTTTCGTTTTCTGTTTCGGGCCGGCTTTTATAGCTTCCTGGTACGTGACGTCACCCGCCTCTGACGTTCCGCCACACTATTGGACTGATTTTACATGTGCTTCAAGACGTCATCACGCAAAGCGTTCCCCATAGCGTCAATTCGACGCAACGCTCGTTCCCTCTTCAGGGAACCGAGGTTACAGTCGTAACCGAGGCGTTTCCATCCTTATTTTGTTTCCACAATAATGTTAGTGAGTAAATCTTCTGAATTTGCCACCATAACAGTGGAGTGTGATGTGTAAGATGTAGGGCTACCACATCTTTAAATTACTAAATTAACATAATAAAATACGTAGACCTAGACCAAAAAACTAGTTGAGGATAAATTCGTTAAAATTGGGCAATTCCAGCGCTCCAAAATATGATACATTCAAACGCAGAGCGCTCCAAAATATGATACATTCAAACGCTGAGCGCGCTCCAAAATATGTTACATTCAAACGCACAGCGCGCTCCAAAATATGAAACATTATGGTTTCTATATTATATCTATGTTTGAGCAGATATCCACAAACAGTATTTAAAAGTAAACACGGGTCTAAATATTATAATATTCACCATATATCTAGCAACAGTTCAACTGCAATGTGAAGTTTATGCAACAATAATATTCAACTAATATAATTAAGAATTTCTTTCTTGTCTTCAAATCGCGTTCTTCTTATTCTGGGGGTAAATCCAATGTAAGCTCACAGCGTGTCTTCCAAACTCGACGAAAAGCAGAGACTTGTGAAGTTTTTTGGTGCTTTATTTTTGAGATAACAAGCGCGTTCGCGTTCCATGTGGAGATTTGCATGTGAATCTCTTTTGCGCGCGTGGGCGTGGTCAAATTAAAAATAATGAGCAAGCGTTTGAGAAGCTGGACATCTTGTTGGTTTTATACAAATTACTTAAACAGAGAATATTTGTTTTCAGTTTGAATCCGATGATTTAAAAGTACACACTTAAATGTTTATAAAGATATATGGCTCATAAATGTGTGACAAGTATTGTTTCAGTTTATAGACGTGCTCAAGAAAAAAAAGTTCACCGCAACGGAGAGGCAGAAAGCACACCCTGTTTATTTTCTTTATTTTACAAAAGCACAGTGTTTTGATTTGATTGTAAGTGGACACATACAAAAGTAGACATCTCACAGATTCCTTTTTCATATTTCTTTTTTCTGTATGACCATAAATGATGGAGTAATTTAACTACAATGTGAAGAAAATCCAGCAAAATGCGCCCGCGCGTTTGCTGACCTCAGAGGGTTAAAAATGAAAGTAAAATATGTTTGTCCGCACGGACATTGATAATTGTGTGGAGCAGAGCGAGCGTTTTCAATGAATTCCTATGGAAGTAGGAATGAACTAAAAAACGTTGACTCTGTTCTGCTCGTTCCTTGCCGTGGACGTGCACCGTTATGAATGCCTGTGCAGCCGTGAGCATTTTAGTTTAATTTTATTGCGATTGTACACAAATATAAGTTAACACTTTGCAGTTTGAATGTCGTCCTGTATGAACAAAATGACAGAGTATGTTTTTATGTGTCCACTGTTCAATCGCGCCCGCGCCACACACACACACACACACACACACACACACACACACACACACACACACACACACACACACACACACACACACACACACACACACACACACACACACACACATTCCAGCATTGCAATCTTGACATCGCAGCCTGTTTATTATAGCCTTAATAAAATATAATAATAAAATATTCAACCTAACATTTAAAAATTACATTGCTCTGTTTAAATAGTCAGTTGTACAATTCATACCATTCACAGTAAGCAGCTCTCCACTGTGATGTTTCCAAGCACATTTTTGAGCGTGTGAAGAGGATGATTTTTTCCTTCGATATTGGAACGTGAGTTCCAATACATCGTAAATGTTGAAACATTTTGATTCTAATGAGAGGGTTACATGAGCCCAACACTGCTTACTTGCGTTTTTATTTTTACATAAAATGTAAAGGATTTGTTGTGGAATATTTTGAGTGTATCATAAAATCAGAATAACGTAAGACAAGTAATATTTTCTGTCTTATATATATATATATATATATATATATATATATATATATATATATATATATATATATATATATATATACATACATACATATAAATATAGCTGCGAGCAGCGATGAAGGGCCAAAGCCGGCGGCACCGCCACCCCGGTGCCTTTAGGCAGCCTGTTATCGCTGCTCGCAGCTATATTTTAGTTTGATACTCGCTCCGATTGACCTGAGAAACGTTTTACGTGCGAATATTTCAGCAGTTATTATATGTGTCCCACATTTATGTCGACTGAACCAGCGATACCAATCATTCGTGAATGAATCATTCTTTTGGTTCGATTCTTTCTAAACGCGCTTGCATAACGGTCTAAAACTATTCGGATTCATTCGGACCGCTCTGTCACTGAATCATCTTAAGCGGTTTCTCGGTCAAGATAGTACCAACAAATAGTGCTGTTTTCAGTTGTTTCACTAGTTGTTTCAGCACGGCCCAGCACAGAGTTGCGTTCACTCCCGGTCCTGGACACTAGGGGAGCGCGGGGCACAACGTAACACGGGGCTAGTTGTAACACACTTGTTTTAAATACTTCCACATGCTAGGATGACAAAATTTGGTGTATTTACTAGTTGCCATATCAACACTATAAAGAGAAAAAATTGCGGCAGAATATTTTTTTTTTTTGGAAGATATCCATAGACATTTTTTAAACCATAGCAAAAGTACATTTCTTACTTAAGTAAATTTTTCATCTCTATTTTTTGTGTTTATTTAAAATTAGACAAATCTGATATTATTTTAATCTCCAATATGTTATTTAACAGTTGAGATAATTCTTTAATGCTTCGCTAACTAGCAGAAGACACTAGCAGGGTTTAAACCCCAGTTGTGCAGGCCCCTATTAGAAATATGCTATTATATTCTATAGTTTTATTAATTTTATTGAGAAAACGTGAGAAAAAGGTGAATAAAGACTGAGAGTCAATGTTCAGAAATTACTAATTATTTATTTGTTTTGAACTATGTTGTATAGCTGTGTTTTCCTGTGTTCGTAGTCAAAACTCAAAAATGAGTTTATATTTAATTATTAAAAATTGCCATTATTTTACATGAAAAAGTTTTTTAATTGTATTTTATTTAGAAAATATTTTAGTTTGTCTTGTATATATTTTTTTTATTAGATCAGATAACATTTTAAGCTGTCATATGTCATGTTACAATGTGCCCCACACATGTTACAATGTACCCCACCTATGGGGCATGTTGTCATATTTCACTTCCATTTTTTCGGGGTATATCCAGAAAAAAGTATATACTGTATTAATAAAACAAAACCACAAAATTGTACCAGACATGTGGGAAATGAATGTGGGAAAAAAATAAATACTCTGAACCATAAGTAGATTTACACAAACTGAGAAAGTCAAAAAGCGTTACTTTGTGCCCCGCTCTCCCCTATTATTAAACAGCGTTGTGACAACCAGTGGGAAGCGTTTCAGTTCGACAGAAACCTCTCTGTTAGAAAAAACAAATCAATCGATGATTTTAACTTGTATTAAATCGGATTAAACAGCCTCAACATTCCCAACAAGACTGATGAGGAAAGCAGGAGAAACATTGTGGCATGAACGAAATTAGAAGACTTTAAATCCCCTAATCACCCTTACAAACATTTACCATGAATGTACTGTAGTAATTTACCGTGGGTTGGGCAGAAATGTGCAATATTTATATTGAATACTATGTAGTAATAAATAAATATAGTAAATATATATATTAAAATATGATATAGTATAATAGTAAATATAGTGATTTATATTGCATTAGAATTTATTAGGTTATTCAATTTATTATTTATTCATTTAAGCATAACAATCATAAATAAAATAATTATTATTTCTCACCAACAGCTACGAGTTTGTATAATTAATTTATTTGTTCCAAGGAAAATAGTTGTACACAGCTGTAAATTATCAAGTTTTTATTTATTATGGTTTTAAATATCTGCATATTGTTGGGTACCACATTTCCAAGTAAATACCATACTTTTTTAGGGTGACTTTAACTTATTTATTGAAACTGTTATGTTTCAATAAATAAGCTAAACCCCCAAACCAACCCACCGGCCCACCTCAACTTTTCGATTTGATAATGCGGCCCTCGAATGACGTACAGAATCTGTGCTGAGAATCAGGTTTGATCGGATAAGAGGAAAACACAAACTCTTCAGTGACGGGGTTTGATTCACTGCACTGTAAAAAAATGAATCATGGGTCTTGTAATTTTCATTAAAAAATTAAGGTGATAATTAAAAATCTTGTGTATATTTTATTAAGAAAATTGTGGCTCAGTGTCATATAGAAAATATTAAGAACATTTCATTAATAAAACCAAGAGATACATTTTCCTTTTTTTTTTAGGGAAACAAACAGTTCCCTTTCAAGGGAACTCCCGTTGCGTCGAAAACTGACGCTATGGGAACGCTTTGCGTGATGACGTCTTGAAGCACATGTAAAATCAGTCCAATGGTGTGGCGGAACGTCAGAGGCGGGTGACGTCACGTACCAGGAAGCTATAAAAGCCGGCCCGAAACAGAAAACGAAAGCTTTCTGAGTCTTCAGTTGCGCTCTGTGTTGAATCTGTCCTTGTTATTTGGTGTTGTCTGTCTATATTATATATATATATATATTCAGTATGGCGAGCAAGCAGCAGTTTAGAGTGTGTGTCCATCCCTGCCCGCGTTATTTAACGGGAGGTGATACTCACACTCTTTGTGTTGTTTGTTTGGGTGAGGAGCATGCCCAGTCAGCACTCGAGGGTGGTGACTGTGTGCATTGCGACGCGCTTCCATTGCGTTCGCTCTGATCCCGCTTGGCTCGGTTCACGATCGCGATCCCGCGATCGCGATCGTGATCCGATCCCGATCGCGTTCCCCAGGGCTCTGGTCCCGCCGCTGCCGAGGCACGGCGGCAATCACAGACCTGGGGTTCGCAAATGGATTTATCAGTGGATGTTGAGACGGGCTCTGCCTTATCTCAGCATCCTTCTGATAGATCCAGTGCCTCTCATCGGGGTGTGGAAGCACGCGCTGCGGTTTCTTCCCCCCCGATGGAGGCACCAATACTGCAATTGTCCAGCTCTGAGGAGTTGGACGTTGTTAGTATTGAAGCTGAGTCTGAGGATTCGCCACCTCAGTCTCACGCTTTTGAGGAATTGCTCGATGTTGTCACGAGAGCAGTTCACAGATTATCTATTGGTGGCCAGAGGATAGGCAGGACGTTCGTTCGAAAAGTAAGCTCGACGAACGCTTCCTGCCATCTCGTACACAGCCTCAGCGAAGAAGCCTTCCGTTTTTCCCCGATCTCCATACCGAGGTGTCGAAATCGTGGGAAAAACCGGTTTCATACAAAGTGTATGCACCACAAACATCCCACTATTCTTCCATTCACAAATATAAAGAATATGGTTATGGGGAGATGCCGAAGGTGGAGGAGACGCTTGCGAGCTATCTCTCTCCAGCAACGGCATCTTCCCTGAAAGCTCCTTCACTTCCCTCTAAGCCAGTAAAATTCACATCATCTCTGGTTCATAAATCGTATGCAGCCGCTGGTCAAGCTGCAGCGTGTCTGCATACGATGTCTATTATACAAGCCTATCAGGCAGAATTATTGGGGGATTTAGAGGAGGGCGGGGGAATTGGTCCTGACACAGTGGCTGAACTACGCAGAGCCACAGATCTGTCTCTCAGGGCCACCAAGGAGACCGCTAAATCAATCGGGCGGTCTATGGCAGCCCTGGTGGCCACTGAGAGGCATCTGTGGCTCAATTTGAGCGATATAAAAGAGAAAGAAAAGCACGTTCTCTTAGATGCTCCGGTTTCCACTGTTGGTTTATTTGGTGATGCAGTAAACAGTGCGGTAGCTAAATCTCAGGAAGCTGCTAAACAGGCAGCTGCATTACAAAAACTTCTCCCCCGCCGTTCTTTCATTGAGGCTGCTGAGCGGGAGCAGCCTCACTCCTCTAAAAAGAGCGCTGAACATCGTGCCACTCAAAAACAGAGTATGTCCTCTCGTGCTCCCCCACAAAAATCTCGGGGACACGGAGGGCGCTCTCAAACCCAGCAGTCTTCGAGGGGTAAAACGGATCTGCGGACCGTTATTACCGCCAAGAAGGCTGCTGGGAAAAAGTCCTGATGTCTGAGGGCTCAGGACAAATGAGGGTAGTCCCCCCGAAGCAGAGCGGTTAACACCTCTTTTCACGGTGCCCGTCTCTCTTCGGTGCCCTCAGGGGACCGTTCTGCTAACCCTGCCACCTCTGGTGTTACAGGGCGCAGCGGTCTCCGGCGAGCACATATCTCAAGGTCCACCCGGAAACGTAGTGGCCTCGGGATGCCCGCCCCCTCTGAGGAGGGTGCTAGAGCAGTCTGTTTGGTCGTTCCCTGCCGGTGCGCCGTTACAGGGCGACGAACCGACTACTCAACAGCAGGTGAAAAATACGGTGCCGTCTCTCTTCGGTGCCCTCAGGGGACCGTTCTGCCAACCCTGCCGCCTCCGGTGTTACAGGGCGCAGCGGTCTCCGGCGAGCACATATCTCAAGGTCCACCCGGAAACGTAGTGGCCTCGGGATGCCCGCCCCCTCTGAGGAGGGTGCTGGAGCAGTCTGTTTGGTCGTTCCCTGCCGGTGCGCCGTTACAGGGCGACGAACCGACTACTCAACAGCAACAAAATCCAGAAACCAGTCTCGAGAGACTGGTACCTCTAGTAGAATCTTTGACAGCGTGGAAGCTACTGTCAAATGTTTCTCGTTGGGTCCTGCAGACCGTGGAAAAAGGGTATTAGATACAATTCTATTAATGCCCACCGCGGTTTATGGGGGTCCTGCCCACAGTGGTGGGCCCCGAGCAGGTTCTGGTTATGGAACAGGAAGTAAACACTCTGTTAGAGAAAGGGGCCATAGAATATGTACCCCCCTCCAACAGGGAAACCGGGTTTTACAGCCGGTACTTCATAGTTCCAAAAAAGGACGGGGGATTGCGTCCCATTTTAGATCTTCGAGTTCTGTACGAGTCAGCCATGCAGCTCAAGTTCAAAATGTTAACCTTGAGACAAATCGTGCCACAGATCAGGTCCGAGGACTGGTTTGTCACGATAGACCTCAAGGACGCATATTTCCATCCGTCCGTGTCATTGGAAGTTCCTGAGGTTTGCTTTCGGGGGCAAAGCATACCAATATCGAGTTCTTCCATTCGGCCTGGCTTTATCACCCCGCACTTTCACCAAATGCGTGGATGCAGCTCTGGCACCTCTGCGCCTCCGGGGTATTCGCATCACGAACTACATCGACGATTGGTTGATTTTAGCTCAGTCGCATTAGATGGCGGTTCAACATCGAGATGTTGTTCTCGCCCATATGAAAGAGTTGGGGTTACGGCTGAACGCCAAGAAGAGTGTGCTTTCTCCATTTTAGAGGACCACTTTTTTAGGCGTGGTTTGGGATTCAGTGTCGATGCAGGCGCGCCTGTCATCGCCACGCTTCGATTCCATCCTGGCAGCTGTGAGAAGTGTAAAGCTAGGCCAGCTACTCACTGTCAAACAGTTCCAGAGACTGTTGGGTCTCATGGCAGCAGCTTCCAACGGGATACCTTTTGGACTGCTGCACATGAGGCCCCTGCAGTGGTGGCTCAGGACCAGAGGGTTTTTCCCCGAGGGGCAACCCATTTCGCACAATCAAGGTCACGCGGTGATTCCTACGTGCCTTGGTTATGTGGAAGAAACCTTGGTTCCTGTCCCAGGGCCCAGTGCTGGGAGCTCCTTGTCGTCGCAAACTGCTAACGACGGATGCTTCCCTCACGGGTTGGGGAGCGATCCTGTGGGTCGCTCATCTCAAGGTCTGTGGGAAGACCATCATCGTTCCTGGCATTCTATAGCCTAGAGATGTTAGCTGTCTTCCGGGCTCTGAGGAGCTTTATCACAGGTCTCAGGGGACACCATGTGTAGTACATACGGACAACACGTCGGTAGTCGCCTATATCAAGGGGGTTTGCGCTGGCATGCCATATCCTCTTGTGGTCCCAGGGGAAGTTGCTGTCACTCAAGGCAGCCTACATCCCCGGGGTCCAGAATATAGGAGCAGACACTCTGTCGTGACAGGGGCCGAGGCCCGGGGATGGTGGCTCCACCCCCGAGGTGGTGGAGCTGATATGGAAATTATAAGTGGATCTGTTTGCGTCTCGAGAGACGTCTCACTGTCCACTTTGGTTCTCCTTCACGCATCCAGCTCCTCTGGGACTGGATGCTATGGTACAGACGTGGCCGAGGCTACGTCTGTACGCCTTTTCCCCAGTTGCTCTGCTCCCGGGAGTTCTGGAAAGAGTTCGCAGGGACCGGGTTTGCCTGCTTTTTATAGCCCCGCGCTGGCCGGGCAGAGTATGGTTTCCCGATCTTGTGTCCCTCCTCGACGGGCATCCTCTGGAGCTACCCGTCAGGAGGGACCTTCTGTCCCAAGCAGGGGGCTCAATATTTCACCCCCGCCCAGAACTGTGGAACCTGTGGGCTTGGCCTCTGAGGGGGCCCAGCTCATAGAGTCAGGTCTCTCAACTGAGGTTGTTGAGACCATTCTACAGTCCAAGCTCCCTCCACGAGGAACTTTATGCCCTGAACTGAAGAGTATTCACCTCTTTGTGTAGTGACCGTCAGTTGGATCCAGTCAACTGCCCAATTGGTACAGTTCTGGAGTTCCTGCAGGACCGGTTCACTGCAGGTCTGACCCCGTCCACTTTAAAGGTTTATGTGGCGGCCGTAGGTGCTTACCACATTCCTTTGGGTGGAATGTCTGTGGGGAAAGACCCTTTGGTATCTCGTTTCCCTCGTGGCACTTGGAGGTCCTCCTCCCTTTCGAAATCGGACCAGGAGGCGAATAATTTGCTTTGCCCTGTTCGGGCGTTAGACGCGTATGTCCACAGAGCTGCCCTGTGGCGTAAAAGTGACTTTTGCTCCCCTAACAAGGGAGGTCCAGTGTCTAAGCAAAGGATGAGCAAGTGGGTGGTTGAGACTATCTCACTGGCTTATGAGGCGGCTGGACAGCCTTCTCCTTTGGCTGTCCGGTCGCTCTCTACTAGGAGTATGGCGGCCTCTAAGGCCCTTATATCAGGAGTTTCGTTACAGGACGTCTGTGATGCGGCAGGCTGGTCCTCACCGCACACTTTCGTCAGGTTTTACTCTCTGGATCTAGACTCTGCTCCAGGGTCTCATGTTTGTCTTCCTAGTGCTGCTCTACGGATTTCACACAGGACAGACATTTGTAGCTATGGAGGCGTTGGTATAGACGTTCCCATAGCGTCAGTTTTCGACGCAACGGGAGTTCCCTTGAAAGGGAACGCCTCGGTTACGACTGTAACCTCGGTTCCCTGAAGAGGGAACGAGCGTTGCGTCGCCCTGCCATATCTCCTTTATGCCTGTCAGCTCAACTTCAGACTTTTACGAAGCTTTCGTTTTCTGTTTCGGGCCGGCTTTTATAGCTTCCTGGTACGTGACGTCACCCGCCTCTGACGTTCCGCCACACCATTGGACTGATTTTACATGTGCTTCAAGACGTCATCACGCAAAGCGTTCCCATAGCGTCAGTTTTCGACGCAACGCTCGTTCCCTCTTCAGGGAACCGAGGTTACAGTCGTAACCGAGGCGTTTTCTATGGAGGACGAGAAATTACTTAAGTATAAATAAATAAATGAATAAATAATTAATTAAATGCTGAAATAAATAAATGCAGATATGCATAAATGAATGAATACATAAATAAATAATTTTGTCAAAAGTATTATTTTTAATTGTTCTTTTTTTGTACCATTTGTGTTATAATACATTTTTTCTTCATTTCTTTATGCATTTCTAGATGTAATATGTGTACGTATGTTAATAAGGTAGGCGGTCCTAACCTCTCTCAATGCAGGATTGGTTACATTTATTCATTTAGCAGACACTCTTATCTAAAGCAATGTACAAATGAGAGCAATAGAAGCAGTGAAACTAACAGTAGGACAACAATATGCAAGTGCTTATTTATATTTATATTTTTTCTTTTTTATAGAACAGATTAGAATAGAAAGTGTTAGTATTTGTTAGTGTAACCCCAGTAATGATACCCGCTATATTAAAGCTGGGGCCTGGGTAAGTATTCGTGTCACTATTATGATTACCTATAATAATCACATGTATTCCATTCCCTTCAGCAGCAATAAAGACTATTGAATCAAATACTTGTCTTATGAGTCTTTTTATGTATTTGAATGTGAAATGTAATAAAATAAAATATGAAAATTCAAAACAGTCTTTTGGAATAAAATTAAATATCAAATTAAATAAGTTTAAAGGATTTACAATTTCAGAAAATAAACCAAACACTTATCTCACAAGTGTTAAACACCCTCAAATGTTAACTGTTTAACTCAATAACCCAGTCTTCAAATAGGTATACGTGGTTAAATTGGCTTTTGTTGGGAGGGGGAGCCCTTATTTACGGTGGTCATCATTAAAAATCGCGCCATAAAATGACTTAATGTGTTTTACACCAAAGGGGCTATTTTTCCCGTATTAATTTGTACGGTAAGGTTGAGTAGTTATTCAAACAAAGATAAATACTTTACAATTTTTTATTATTTTTTACCTTAATGTTAACAAGCAGGCAACGGATTTTACCCTTGGAAAACGTATGAAATTGAACATGTTTGTTTTGTAATGTTAGATAGGCTAGATAGGCCTATATACAGTGGTGGTCAGAATTAATGGCACCCCTGGTAAATATGATCAAAAATGGCTGTAAAAAATAAATCTGTTTATCCTTTTGATCTTTCATTCAAAAAATTTGCAAAAATCTAACCTTTCATTGAAGTAAAAGAATTGAAAGTGGAGGGTAAATCACATTATAAAATAAATGTTTTTCTCCAAAACACGCTGGCCATAATTATTGGCACCCTGTTATTAAATACTTTTTGCAATCTCCTTTTGCCAAGATAACAGATCTGAGTCTTCTCCTATAATGACTGATGAGTTTGGAGAATAACTGACCAGAGATCAGAGATCATTCCTCCATACAGAATCTCTCCAGATCCTTCAGATTCCCAGATCCATGTTGGTGCTTCTTCTCTTCAGTTCAGCCACTGATCTTCTATAGTGTTCAGTTTAGGGGACTGGGACGGTCATGGCAGAAGCTTCATTTTGTGCTCAGTTACCCATTTTTGTGTTGATTTTGATGTTTGTTTTGGACCGTTGTCCTGATGGAAGATCTAACCACGGCCCATTATAAGATTTCTAGCAGAAGCCGTCAGGTTTTGATTTTTTATCTGTTGGTATTTTCTAGAATCCATAATGCCATGTATCTGAACAAGAAGTCCAGGACCTCCAGCAGAAAAACAGGCCCACAACATATAAGATCCAGCAGTGTATTTAACCGTAGACATGGGGGACTCTTCATCCCTGTTTGCTCCAAACACATCTGGTGGGTTTGCTGGCAAAAAGCCCTTTTTTTTAGTTTCATCTGACCACAGAATCCGGTCCCTTTTGAAGATCCAGTCGTGTCTGACCACTGAATATGCTGGAGTTTATTTTTGGAGGAGCGAGGAGGATTTTTCTTGAAACCCTCCCAAACAACATGTGGTGATGTAGGGGTTGTTTGATCATTTTTTTTAGACTCAACTAATCTCTGCAATTCTCCATCTGTGATTGTTGAAGAGTCTTTGGCCACTCAAACCATCCTCCTCACCGTCTATTAAGGCAATATAGACACACGTCCTCTTCCTGGCAGATTCGTAACATCTTTAGTTGATTGGAACTTCTTAATTATTGCCCTGATGGTCAAAATGGGGATTTTCAATTCTTTAGCTATTTTCTTACAGTCACTTTCTATTTTGTGATCCTCAACATTTTTTGCTGCACATCAGAACTATATTCTTTGGTTTTACTCATTGTGATGGATGATTAAAGAAATTTGGCCTTTGTGTTTCCTCATATTTAAACTCCTGTGAAACAAGAAGTCATAGCTGGACAATTTCATGTTCCTAGTCACCCTGGTGTGCTAAATAAAGGTAAATATTAATGGGAATATACTTCAGAGATATTTTACTTGTAAAAAATTCAAGCGGTGCCAATAATTGTAGCCGACGTGTTTTGGAGAAAAACATTTATTTCATATTGTAATTTCCTCCCCACTCTCAATTATTTTACTTCAATGAAAGGTTAGATTTTTGCTTTTTTTTTTAATGAAAGATCAAAAGTATAAACAATGCAGATTTATTTTTTTACAGCCATTTTTTATCATATTTACCAGGGGTGCCATTAATTCTGTCCACCACTGTATAACCACCATTCAGCATTTAATATTTTAAGGTTAATTTTGAATTAGTCAGATGTTAGATAATTATATACTTTTTAAATATATTTAAAAATATTTTACATTTTTTATTTTTAAATATTAAATTGGTGTAAAAAAAAATCTGAACATTTTAGTAACTAAGCAGAATTGTATTAGGTTTAGTAACAACAATTTATATTGTTTACATGGTACAATTTCTGATAAGCTGCTTTTTTTATTGCTTGACACAAATTGTATGATTTCAATTCAGTTCAGTGCTTGTGATTTGATTCAATATTGACTCATTTGGATAAATATTAGGTAGGCTACACAAGATAGGCATTCATTTTTCTCAAGACAAAAAAAAAATCAAAAAAAAAATCACCTAATCAGCCCAGACATATAATGCGTTTATTTTTTAATTTTTTATTATAACAACAACTGTATTTAACATTGTTCATTAGCTAGAGATCATCCGTTCACGTGACGCTATGGGAACTGTCATGTCACATTTACAAGCGCCAAAACGGTATTTATTGCTTGAATTTCGAAATAAAATTGACAGAATCTGAGAGATGAGATTATTTTTTCTAACATAAGTATCCTGCTCTGTCTTGTCTGTCGGTCTCCGTGTCCTCTTTGCTTTGCGATTATACTGTGCGTGAGAAAATTGATGTGTGGCGTCACGTGAGAGCGTGAATGCGTGAGAGTTGGCAGCTATGGCCTTAGCAGACAAATCAAATGAAAAACTAAACAGTGCGAGCGAGGCTACATTAGTCACATTCAGAGCCGTCGCAATGGGGTAGGCAAGGTAGGCAGCTGCCTAGGGCCCCCAGCTGAAGGGGGCCCCCGATGGACGCACGGTCGTTTAGGTTGTGTATCTGCCCTCGTCAAACAGTATCAACCACTGTAAACAAACCACCACAGTGAGACAGCGCTATCACTCTCCAGTACTGCTCCATGAGAGGGGCCCCCCAAACTAGAGGGATTCCCCCTATGCAACGACAAACACTATGAGTGCCCTAATCACTGTAATGTTGAAGTGACATCCACCGTCGCGCACCCCCCATCAGGTCCCCCACTAGCTGTCAGTGGAAGAGAAACTGTCGCTGCCACACTCAGCGCTACGCGGGCATTTAAATTTAAAAATGTCATCATGAAGTGCTCATACCCTTCAGGATTTTCCAAAAGACAGAGAAAGAAAGAAGAAGAGGAAAAACGCCAAAGACACAGCGGCAAGTAAACCATTATTATCTCCAAATACAACTGTCTGACGTGTTTTCACATCTCTGCGAACATAAACCTTGACATCAGTGACCAAACACAACGGTATGTGAGCGTTGTTAGAGGGTGAAAAAGTTCAACTAATAGTCATACACAACTTTGTTCTGTTTGCAGAATTTAAGCATAAAATACACACTAGACAACTTCTCGCCCCTTCACTGTTGTAGCTACAGCATTCGAAAACTTCCTTTGAGCCAAATCCTCTTGATGCACGAGCCCAGATTACGATCGCATGAGATTGTTTGCCATGTATAAAGGCAAAAGCTAGAGAAGTGTTGTCACTACTCTTGACGGCTGTCTGCCCGCGGCTGCGGTCACGGTAAAAACTTTGTCAATTCCAAACAAAATGAGCTGGTCCTATGATTCCCATCCCATGCAGTTAGGTCCAAACAAAATAATCCATCAAGTCCGGTTACATTTTAGGTGTACGCAGGCTATCAATTTCAGTTGGTGATGTTTCTATTCCATCTGGAGAAAAATGCCCTTTTTCCTTCGCGTTTGTCCTTTTATTCTTCTCCATCAACACATCTCAACACTTTGTACCGTACGCAACAGGTAGTTTTGCGTATGAAGTTACTGTCTGTGGCATTATGGGAAGTGAAGTTCTTTTCCTGTAAAGTAAATATCTAATCCTCCACACTTCGCTTTCATGATATGCTATGAGAAAAACAATAAACGTATGGCTATTCACCAAATGTTTTTTTTGCTTTATTAGGTGCTTTGCTTAAATTTCTTAAACACTTTGTGTAGCGTAGAATTCATGACTCTTAAAATGCACCAGAATACAAGAAATCCCATCTGAATTTTTAAAATTTTCCTGAGGGAGGACTTGGAACCTCACTTCACTCTTTTGCCTAGGGCCCCCAAATATCTTGAAACGGCCCTGGTCACATTAGAACATGAAGTTGTAGGTTGTGTTTGAATAATTACGTATCTTATTTAATGAGGTAAATTAAACCAAATACTCACGTATGCTCGATAAAGAATTAGACAGCACAATGAGCCCATCGGGCGGTTGAATTTAAAAGACTGACTTTGCTAGCCGTTCGCGGGTTTCCATGGTGACGTCGCTGGTGGGCGGGGTGCTGAACCAGAGAACGCAGGGATTAATGCATTATGACGTCTGATAATTCCATGTAGCCTGGGTGTCTCTGTGTAGTCTTGCTAATTATTTAGTCTCATATGCCATGTATTTACCAGGAGATGAAAAATAATTCAAGTGGAATAACAATATTTGGTGCTGAAGGAGACGGAGCTGAGCTCCGGCATGGTGTGTTGTGGACCCGAGGAGGCGGAGCTGCGCTCCGGTGCGCTCCGGCCCAATTTAACCTATGTTATACTCAATGAACTATTCAGTAATTTAAATCAAAACTCACTTAAATGGGCCCACATTCACGCTCTCATTCACACACACGTTTGATTTTAACATTTTGAATGCAGCTAACTGAACAAGCGATCCCATTGGATGAATTCGTCCAATCACATTTGCCATTTATCTGCCTCGACTTTCTAAAACGCACAGTACCTCAACCATGTTTTAGTATTTTTCTCTAAATGCACACGACATATATAAGCAGTCTCTATTTAATAAAATGCATAATGTGCTTGTATACATACAATAAATGAGAGTGCATGACAGGCTACTACAGCCCTCCAACCTCCCACCACATTTCCCTCTTATAACACCATGAACCACTATTGCTCCATTAATAATTGACTATGTACATTGCAAATACAATCTGGATCATACCTGCATTACTTTTATTTCGTGTAATTTACAACGTAACGGCGTTGCATGCTCGTAGTTTCTTTTGCACTTGATCAGTGAGGCGAATCGATACAGCGAGCGCCGCTCCCCCCAAACGATCCTGTACTGTTAGGAGCCTGAAACTGATCGTCCTCCTTGTGGTGGTAGTCAGTACTACTGGCCTGTCCCTCACAGGCTCAAACACGTAACCAAAATGACTAATTTTCGTGTGTATAAGACCTGCAGTTGCAGCTGCCATATACCTTCGCAGGTTCTACCATTCCAGTGATGTCATCAGAATTGCCAGCGTTCTTATTCATGGGTTTCATCCGGTCCCTTTCCACAGGTGTATAAAATCAAGCACCTAGATTATGAATGCAGACTGCATTGTGCTTGATTAATACACCTGTGGAAAGGGACCGGATGAAATCCATGAATACTAACAAACGCAATTTTTGTGTTGCTTTTAAAAAAAAGCTATATTGATATTTTTAATAATTTTTTTTAGTGTAGTTTACTTTTAATTGTCATAAACAACACGTTATCAATGTTTGTTTTTTTCAGTTCAGTTCATCTTTAAAGTCAATGTGTGTATTTTCACTGACTGCGGAACGGCTGCGCTCCGACTCCGGTGATCTGCAGCCCTCCGGAGCAGAGACGCAGAGCTTCTATTTTTGCCGGATGCCGGAGAGCTCCGCAGCAATTCAGCACTTATATCGCGCGATCATACATGAATTCGCGAGATCTCGTGGGTCCTCGTGACTTCAGCTGTCAGTCATGGCCACAGCCGTTCCGCAACAAATCCGGACCTGGTGGGTATTGGAGGACGGCGGAGCACGGAGCCGACACGCAGCCGTTCTGCAGTTGGTGGAAATTAGGGGTTACTGTATCAAGTGCTGACGGATAAACAGGATCGGTATCGTTATGGCTGTGCTGTTGTGGATACTAGTTTTGTTATATATGGCAGATTTTCAAAGTACCATTGCTAATGATTTGCGTTTAATAGCAAATGATAGATCATGCACCAAGCGTTTATCTGCGTCTGTATTTATTTATGTATTTATTTATTTATTCATTTATGTATGTATTTCTACATATATTTATGTACTTAATTCTGCATTTACGTATTTATTCATTTATTTATAAGTCATTTCTCGTCCTCCACACATGACAACAGACAATAGTTTAGAGTAAAATGACTGTGATAAACAAGAGAGCAAACACTGTGAGCCGCTCTGATCTGAAGCTTTCACCTCAAAGACATTCGCAGAGCTCAAGAAAATGGTTAACTATCAATATTGTTATCCTGAGATTTATGAAATAAATAAATGCTGAAATTGTTAAAATTATAAATAATTGGAATATTCACCTGTGGAGCACTCTGCGAGAATTATGAAATTTTGAGTTGTGAACACACTGGGTTTTTGATTGATGTATTGGCTAAGATGGGTTACTGTCAGGGTGTGTGCAGGCAGAAGAAGAAGAGGAAGAGGAAGAGGAAGGCAGAAGACTCCAATACAAAGTGTTTACTCATATTACTCAAGCAATACACACACTGGTAACGACGTTACATAGACGAGAACGGACCAAGACTGACTGAACAGAGGGAACTAAATACAGACACTGATGAACACGCAGGTGACACAGATGAAGGTGATTGACAAGACACAGGTGATGATGATGAACTAATGATGGTAGACATGGCAACGGATAAGTGGCGGGAAAACAAAAGACTTGTGACTAATAAGACTAAACAGGAACACAACGGTTACAGTTACATAAAATTAAGAAATAGGCACTCTAAAAGTGATGAATAAATAGTGAGATTTTAACATGTGCTTAAATATTATAATCTGTATCTGAAGAGGTGAACATTTCACTTCAGACTTTTCCTAAGGACAGTTTTGCCAGGCATTATGCACAGAAGCATGTTGATTTGTTCATTGAGCAATAACTGCTATAATAACAGTGCAGTAACAAGTTTGTTTCTTGTGCTAGCAGCATATTTAATTATACAATATAACTCAAAGTCAAATATAAACAGGTCATTTCCATTCACTCAAATTCACACAATTTTCAAGAGTCAACTCAAGTAAAAAGATTTTTTTTATAAAAAAGCATATTTCACTAAAAATATTAAATACATTGTGTCATAGACTAATTTAGGGGATTTTGCATGATTTATTCAGGTGGATTCCATGAAAGAAATCGAGTCTTAACTACTCAAAAATATCATGTGTAATATTGTTACCATCATTTTTTGATGTAATTTGGGTGGATCTGTGTCTGGTCACTTTCACTTTCTGCTGCGACTCAATTCAAATGTGAGAGGAAAGTGTCCAGGGATTAAAGTTCTCCGTCGCTGCAATGGATTTCCGTTAATTGTAGAGAGTCTACGACGAATTTCCGTCAATATCAGGCTTCCCCCAGTCCTTATGTCTTAAATTCCTTTTTTTAAAAAAATCATTTTAAGGCCGTAAATATGCTTACATTTCTCAAATAGTGAAATAAATGTCTTAATTTTTGTTTGAATGGGTCTTAAATTAAGGAAGGACGAGGTGTATTCACCCTGCTGAGGGGGATGTGATCAAAGCCTGGAGTGGAGCAAAAGTTCCTCTCTGCACTCTGAGCGGTCTGTAATCACTGAGTTTCGGTTCTATACACAGATGTCCTGTTTTCAACAGTACAGGGTGGGGCGCATCCCAGAGGCAGAGAGCCAGATTGGTGAGTTGATCCGCTACTGCAACAACCTTAAGTATTTAAGCTTTCCTCCATGTATGAGACGTGCTCCAGTTCACGTGCAATGCAATATCCATTATGTAATCAGGATACAAAAATCCAGTAACTGTAATTCGTTACAGTTACGTCAAAAAACGTAGAAATCAGATTATAGTTACATTTTGAAAAAAGGGGGAATACTTTCAGGATTACAATGGTTTAATTTAAAACTTAATAAATCAGTATTTTGGCATAATAACACTATATTAAGCGCTGCTTGATTATACAGTAGTTCCTGGTTCTGTTGACAGTAATGACTCACGTGTGCCACCCGCTGGTGCATGTGCAAATAACAGCTGTCTACAATCTCCTCAGACGCTGAATGAATCACTGCTGCCAGTAGAAATGTTGCCCGTGGGACAAAAACGCGTTCAATCCATGGAAACTCCGCTGACATTTTGTTTTCAAAGAAGAAAATGCAAACAACATGGTTGTACCAAAATGTAATTTCTTAATCTCTTCTCACTTAACGGGATGTTCGCTGCCTAGGTAACATAGGGGAACTCCCACTGCCCACGCCCCAAGATTAGTCAGGCAAATTAAGAAAGATCACGGCTTTAGTCAACATGTGGAGGGGGTGGTGGCGCAATGGATAAGACACATGCCTTTGGTGTGAGAGACCCAGGTTCGAATCCACTGTGAGACACCAATGTGTCCCTGAGCAAGACACTTAACCCCTAGTTGCTCCAGAGGCGTGCGACCTCTGACATATATAGCAATTGTAAGTCGCTTTGGATAAAAGCGTCAGCTAAATGAATAAATGTAAATGTAAACATGTAGCCTAGGCCTATTTTAAAATAAACTAATATTTAGATTGTGTAGAAATTTAAAATGTTGTGTTTTTTGTTTTTTGCTTGTATATGTTAGTTAAAAATAAAACAAAAATAATCTGTAATACCATACAGTAGCCACTAGATGTCTGTATAGCCCTTTACATAAATATTCAGGGCTGTGTGTTCCCAAGTCCCAAGTTGTGGAAATGAGACATGATTGCTTAGTTTTAATAGGTTTTTAGCTACAACATAGTTACTTACAGCTATAAGACATTTTCTATAGTTTATATTTTGCAAATATTTTACACAGGACCAAATTCTTAATAAATAAAAGTTTAAAAAAATAAAATAAATTCTTCTTGCTTGACTTTATTTATATATGTGACCTTGAAGTAATCCAAAAGTAATCAGATTACATTACTTTCATATTGTGGTACTTGGATTACGTTACTGAATACTTTTTTCATGAAGTAATTTGTAACTGTAACGGAATACATTTTTAAAGTAACCCTCCCAAGCCTGGTCTCCCGATATATGATCCCATCTTACTCATGCCCAGGGATGCGTTTCCCAAAAGCATCGTTAGCCAACTATGTTCTGTAAGAACTGACTTTCCTGCTAAGACAAAACTCACCCTGCAATAAAGCCATAAAACAGAAGATAGCAAAGACAGAGCACAGGACATTGTCCTGTCCAAACTTTTCTCTTTCCTTATCTCTGCATCCCCCTCTCCCTCCTCCCTCGCTCTCCCTGATTCAAGTCAGCAAAAGTTCACTAAGAATGTCTATATAACACATATGATGTATCTTGTGAATCTATTCATGTTTGGTATCATTTTAAGTGTCTCAGTGTGATTGGTAAAATGGTCTTAATTTCATTGCAGTCATTGGTTTAATGAGAAGATTGAGAACTTAGGAGAATCCTGTTCTCCTCTCTGGGTGATGTCTCTTCAAGATATCTCCCGAAACCAGGTGCTACCCCCTGGGGGACATGGATTGACCCAAAACAACTCAAACAATATTTGTATAACCCTTTTGTTCTGGTCTGGGTATTTAAGGGTAGGTGACAGAGCAGTCTTTGGGGAAGCCTGTAACCAGGAACATCCCCCATACAGTGCTGTGTTCAGTGTTTTCCTGTTGGAAAGCCCTGACACACCTCTGTGTGTTTCTGTCAGGAATGCATTGCTTACTTTTAGAGTTATCTTTGAGTAACTAATGTTATGTATTTATTATTTCTGAATTGGCTTTTAATCATTTACTTCTGTAATTGGCATGATACATTTTACCTGACAAATAAATGTTACATCTTGAGTTATTCTGAAGTTTTCTGAACTCATTATTTCAGTAGATTATGAGGAGGCTGGTGCTACCGCAGCAGGCACGTGCAGAGGGGGGGGGGGGGGGGGGGGGGCGTTGGGTGCTCGAGCACCTGCCCTTTTGCCCCTTGGTGCCCAAAGTGCCCTTTTTTTTCAAGGCAAAATTTCCTCTCCTTTTTTGTAATTAAAGGCCCTTTTGTGGATGCCTGCCCAATCTAACTATTAGTAAAATTAATGAATAATAATTTAGCCGTAAATAAAATGACCCACATGATGACCTTTCACCTGACGAACTCATCCGGGACGATTCATCACGCTGCACGCGCATTTTTAAAATTTGCGCGGCTACGCGCACTACCAGAGGATATCTTCAACTCTGCGGCTGCTGGTAAGTGGTGTTTCATTCTCAGCGAAGTGCTTATGATGGTTGTTTACTTATTATTATTATTTTACAAGAACGACGTGAAGAGAGCATGCAGAAATGTTGTTTACATTGCTGTCTGTGTGTAGGCTGTAGAAGTTACGTTAGCTTGCTGTTTAGGGAGAAAAGTTTCACAGGTGTCGAGGGGTCTGGTCTTTTTATGTTATTTATACTTTAAACTATTATTATTATTACAATATTTATTTAAAAAACGTAGAGTGCCTTTAAAATGATCACAACACTGGTAAGGCTTAGGCTACCAGTATCTTATGTTTTGTGTGCAGCAGCCTCTGTGAACATCTCCCCTAGCAGCCTGGGCAGAGTCTGCAGCTTTACAGCAGGTCCGTGAGCTAGTGAGCCAGTTCCAAACACTGTCAGCTATCTTTACATCTTGTCATGGTCACATAAAAATTGTTTAATCAGCTAATATATCTCCTATATGTTTGTTTTAATGTCTACAGTCTCAGATCAACTCCAGCATCATCATCATCATCATCATCAGCAGCAGCAGCAGAAGCAGCAGCAAAGGCAGCAAACTCACTTAAGGACTTTAGTAAGAATTTACCAGAAACAGGTATCACATTAATGTTAAAAATATTGTAAAGTATTAATTGCTTTTATTATTTTTTTTCTGTTTGCTTTGTTTTTATTTTCATTGTATAAATGTAACTCTTGTATTTTTGTAAATCAGTTTATGCCATGAAAATAGCCACAGATGCTGACATGGCATTAAATAAAACTATACTGTACTGTACTGTACGAAACGTGGGCCACGTTGATTTTGTCCTACACAGTTTACTATAACAGCTGTTCTTTATTATTCTGTAGGCTATAACAGAGAAGGAAAGGCCATCAGGTTGGGGCAACTTAAGATACTTCAGTTTCTAATCCCAGAGTTATTAATATGTACACATAATTATTTAAATTTTTTTACTTTTAAATTTAAAATTTGTCTTTCCTGTTTCTTTTTCAAAACTGCATCAATGCATTTGCTGCCGTATCGATACAGAATCATCCATATTGATATATTGCTGTATTGATATTTTGAGCACAGCCCTATTTAAAGCCTTGTTCCATGTGCCCCCTTTTATACTTTGAGCACCTGCCCCTCCAGGGGTCTCTGCACGGCCCTGTACCGCAGCTCTGTGTCCAGGATAGGTCAAACTAAAGGCGCATGTATGAACAGAGCAGTGGCACGTCATCTGAAGACCTTTTGATTTCTGTCTATCACTGACTTGGCAAGTTGTACGGAAGTGGCTAAATAAACTACACTGTTCTGTATGAGTGAGCAGTAGGCAACCGACTTAAGAGGTATTAGCAAACCCTGCACCCTCTGACCAAGATCAGACTGGCGAGGCTGTGTCCGTGAGATCCACGTAAACCCGGGCGTGTGACTCTGTGTGGCATCGGGTCCCTTAATGAATGAATAATTGAAAGTATGGGATACTCAGAATAATGAAAGATCTAAATTAATTCATAATCAATATTTATGACTATTTTCTAATCAGAAACACGATCTAAATTTGATTATCATTTGAAATTGGAGTCAGATTAAGCGCAGAGCTAAAGTAATACTAAAACTAAATTCCAATAAATGAAGTGAACTTCACTGGAGCGCTGAAAAGACATGCACGCATTATTCCTTTGCCAAGCCGTTGGATTCCGTCGTTGGGCCAATGGATGGTCCTTACAAAGTGGTGACCCCGACGTGATTCTCCAGATTGCGAGTGTCTTTTCAGCGAAATATTGGGACTTGCAACAAGTAAGAGAAATAAGATGTCCTTCTCTTTCTTCATCCGTTGTGGTAAGTACATTCTTTTTGCCTTTTTAGAAGTGTTGAGGGAAAATTCAGACGCACCTCATATAGACACATTTGTAGAAGGGGTCGGCATACCCAGTTAGACCAGAGAATGCAAAATCCGGTGGGGCTTGAGAATTAGATAAAACCACATATCAGGGACATGATAGCGGCAGCGTAGATGAGAAATGACATCCCTTGCTTTAACTTTAAATACCTCCTTGTTTGCCTATGTTACCCGCATCAGGGCTGGGAAGCCTGAATGGGTGAGGTGAATCAGCCACTTCTGCCGGCTCTGTAGAATGATAAATGAAACGCTGTGAGACAGGAGTACTGGCTGTAAGCTCCGGCAAAGTTTAATTAACTCTCTCGTTTTTCTTAGCTCTCAATGTATTCACAACATTAACATATTTAACTTTACAGAACAACAATTACTTGTTTCTCTGTAACACATTCCATTAATGAAAATAACTTTTCAATAAAGGCTTTTCCGAAATTACTTTTGTCTATACTTGACTTGTTCTGCAACACATTATAATCAATCACAATACATTGACCTGCTACTGTTTTCACATGTTTTCACATCCTCATGAACACTAATTCCATTTTCACACTGTCACATAAATGAATCTCGCATTTGGCTTCACATTAACCTCATGTTTTACATGCAAGACGCCATTTTGGCTCTAGTTCACACATACATGCACTGCCATTTTGGCTCGAGATAACTCCACTGGCAAATGTACATTTAACCCGCTTAAACTTTATCATCCAATTACAATCAACATATAAAACACTTTATAAACATTCCTAAACTCTTTTCACATGAGTATTTTCTCTCATTTCACTTCAAATTCACATATTTGTCACTCATGTGTAATCTGATATTTGACTCATTACTACTGCATGCGTATGAACAAAACTAACAGTCTTTCTCAGTAACTTACCAAAAATAAACATATACATGTTTGAAACACAGTGTTTTAACATCAGTTTCGACCAGTTTTAGAATTGTTTTTGCTCACCTGTAGAATGATAAATGAAACGCTGTGAGACAGGAGTACTGGCTGTGGGAGCATGCCTATGTTCCCACAGCCCTATGTTCCCACAAATGGCCTACCCCTGACCCCACCCCTAACCCTACCCGTAACTGGGGTTTAGACAATGTTCCCACAAATGGCCTACTCCTGACCCCACCCCTAACCCTACCCGTAACTGGGGTTTAGACGAATTGTAAAAAAAAAAAAAATCTTAGAAATATGGGATCATAGGGCTGTGGGAACATATGGCTGACCGCCTGGCGGGAAGCTCCGGCAAAGTTTAATTAACTCTAAAGCACCCGGTGCAGTACCTTAGTTCAACAGCGCTAAACGCCCTCTACAGGAGACAATAATAACAGAAACATTTTCTTTACCCACAACAAAGAATGTAATGATGAATTTACCCATCAATAGACGAATGTTGAAGGCACATGCATTTATGAACAATACAACATTTTAAGGGGGTATCCTTTTTTCCCTCTTTGTATTTTAACATATATACATACATTTTTCAACCTACTACACTTACACAACAAGAGATGAAACCTAAATTGGAATAATATCATCCAAATGTTATTCTGGTACTCAACAGAGGGTTGAAAACTAAAAACTTAAATTCTGAAGTAAATAATGTTGTTACATTTGATTATTTGCTTTGCTGCACCAACATTGCAACACTGGAAATAAGAAAATGGTCACGCTAACTTGTGAAAAAATCTTGTGATTTGATGAGCTAAAAGATAACAAGTAAAAATGTCTCACTTGAATCCTTTGTGTGCGAAATGTAAAGTTGGACAAAACAGTGTAATTAAATTAGATTATTTAAAAAAATAATTGATCTGAGAAAATGATCTCAGTCCTAGAGAACAGCTGCTATGCAGAAGCCCTAGAGACTGAAATTCGAAAAAGTACGCTAAATTTGAAAACTGATGCATATAATGACGATTATTGTGTCACTAAGAGGCTTGTAGCCAGGCCTGATAGTGTCAGAGGCACAGCTTGTCCTTGTCTCATAAGAGAATTTAGACAAAGAACAATATGAATTACATAAAAGTAATCACTGTTCTCTGAAAATCTTTCAATAGTGTTAAAAAGTTCATGACTGATGTCCCAAAATATGGTTTAAACAATACCATTTAAGGCTCAGTCTTACAAAACATAGCTTTTAATTTGGTCTTATATCAGACTTTGCAATCACTGCATTCTTGTATGTTTTTGAGGTCTCAAAAGAGACTGACAAAAGTAACAAACCAAAAAACAATCTTGGCGCCCTCCATCAGACCTGTTTGTCCAACCTTTCTTTCACATTCAAATAGATTCTTAAAAGAATGCAATTGATAACATCTCAGCCTAAAACAAGATAATTGTGTCCAAGTCTATATTGTAGTCACAAAAATCTTTAAATTGAGCAATGATTTGACCCATGTTTCTCAGTGCTTGCAGTCCATTGAATGTTCACAGCATCAAAGCAGCTGTAACTGGTTTCCAGTTTGGTTTGTTGCTGTGCACACATGCTCATGCCAGCACAGCTGGAGCTGCAGGGCCAAACACCTTCTGAAAGATCAGTGAGATGATAACAAGTCAGTCTGGACAAATTACTCAGTAGAAACCCCCGAGACCAGTAAATACAAGTATTTTTAATTTATACTATTTCATAGAATATAATTTATATTATGACCAGATTGTGATATATATTATATTATAATGGTCAGGAATGGCTTTAATCTCTTGATGATTCAGCATTGGTTTAGAAGAGGAAAGGATGTTAAAGGAGATTGGAAAGAATCAGAATGTATAAAGAGGGAATGTGCAGCCCGATCTCATCCCAAGTCGTCATATACTGACGCTTTTGACATTTCGTCTACATCGAACGCACATGGCACCCTTTAGCGTCAATATGAGACGCAGATAGATATGGGTCAGATGGCGCCTCCTAGTGGTCTAACCCTAACCCTACCCCAGACCTAAACCTACCCATAACCGAACAAAGCTCTGTGCGTCTCATATTGACGCTAAAGGGTGCCATGTGCGTTCGATGTAGATGAAATGTCAAAAGCGTCAGTACATGACGACTTGGGATGAGAATGTGTTGGAATGTGTATGTAGGGAGCAAGAGGAACACTACTAGTGTTGGGAGGAATGAGATAATAGATGGTTAGAGAAAGTATTGGTAAGAAAGGAAACTGAAAGGAAGAATGAATCAGAAAGAACTTCTTTACCTTCTATTTGTGCAAGAATCTTTAATGAGAGAAATTACAATACCCAGTATAAACCAACTAAAATGATCAATCTGATTGCCATGTCTTGAATATCCATCCAAAGCCACAGGATGATTTAATTTTGATCTAACAGATCTTCAACCCAGTAACAAGGGGAGGTACAGGTTTTAATTTCTCTTGCAACAAAACCACAAACAAAGTGGCGCAAGTGATAACAAACTCCTCTCTAAGAGCGTCAGCTCACATGGGATCTGATCAGGGAAGGTATTTTACATTGTCCACACGGACACAGGTATTTTTATAACCAGAGTTTTTCCTCCTCCGTTTAAAAAAAAAATCCCGTCCACACATGCTCGGTTTAAAAGAAATCTCCGCCTACATGAAAACGCAAAAACACGCTATCACGTGCTGTCAAGAGCATGTCACACCAGCAGGCGGCGATCGTAAAGCCACGTTGGCCAATCAGAAGCTTGAATCAGAAGCAAAAACCCCGGTTTTACTGTCTACATGACAACACTGCAACCGGCGTTTCTGAAAACCCTCACCCTGGCAGGAGTTTTCAGAAATGTTCGGTTTCAGTGACCTGATACTGCGTTTCCGTGTGGACGAACGGCCGAACCGCGTAAAAGAAGTCACGGTTATAAAAATACCGGTGTCCGTGTGGACAAGGCCTTACTTGTCACGATTCATGTCTGTGTTCCCCTGTCTCATCCTATGTTTAGCAGTTCCCCGTTATGTTGATTAGTCTTCCCAGGTGTTTTTCATTAGCCACGCCCCCTTGTTATCTTGTTTAGCTTGTCTGTCTGTGTATTTAAGCCCTGTGTCTTGTTTCAGTCTTTAATTGTGAGTTCTTGACGTTGTATGTTGGCTGTTCCTGTTCCTGAGTCTCTGTCTGAGTTTGTTATCTTTTGAGTTTCTTTAATAAAACCTGCTGCACTTGGATTCTGCATCTGCTTCAGCTGTCTACGTTACATTACTGGACATGTAAGAACAGTTGTGTGAAATGTAAACATCAGGCAGAAAATCTACAGTCTTTATGGACCACAGAGATCCAAATGGTCAATTGTTTGAATAGCACCATAAATTCCAAAGGCTAAACAAACAAGCACAGCACCACACCTGGAGATCTAATCGCTCTGAACACAGATCTGGCTAGTGTAAATAAACAGCATCATGTGAAGAGATTCCTCCAGTTTAATTGACCTTTTCTTTGCAAAAACATGATCATGATAATGATACATGTGTTCAGTTCAAGTTTATTGTCATATGCATATTCGTACAGAGTTCCACAGCAATGAGATACAATGTGCCTTAGCACTCTCTCAGCACCCGTCAATAAATAAGGTAGAATAAAAATAAAATCAAAACATCTGCTCAAACCTCAACCCTCCTTCCTCTTGCACTATCATTCAGTAGCCTTACAACCTGTGGGTAAAAACTGTCCCTAAAACGTGATGTACGCGTTGGGATGCTCTGCAAACGTCTCCCTGATGGGAGTTGGGAGAAGAGACTATGTGCCGGATGACTAACATCCTGTATAACCCCCAATTTCCACCGGCTGCGTTACGGCTCCGGCACGGCGGCGGAGTCAATAGGTTTCCATTAAAGTCAATGAGTGTATTTCCACTGAATGCGGTACAGCTGCGTTCCGACTCCGGCAATCCGCAGCCCTCCGTAGCAGATACGCAGAGCTTCTATTTTTGCCGGATGCCGGAGCGCTCCGCAGCATTACAGGGCAGAGTACGCAGGACAGGAAGTCGAGTGACAAAACAGAACAGCCAGAAACAAAATAAAAGATCCGTTTAATTTTCAAAATAAAATACACCGCGCTCATATTTCCCTACACTACACCTTGAAAACGTCATAATGGGCGGAGACGGGCTTTTTTTAACATCAAATCTGTGTGTGAATCAAAATCCACAGAAAAGAGAGATCGGTAGGTAATTCAGAAAAGAGTTCTATCCTATACTCCTCCGGATGGAAAACTGTTCCTGGTTTGGTAGTTCTGTTTATAGAAACTACATATCGCGCGATCAGACCAGAATTCGCGAGATTACATGGGGCCTCGTGACGTCAGCTGTCAGTCATGACCGCAGCCTTTGCGCAACAAATCCGGACCTGGTGGGTATTGACGGACGACGGAACACGGAGCTGTCACGCAGCGGAGCCGTTCCGCAGCCGTTACGCATCTGGTGGAAATTAGGGGTGATACCCAGTGCTTTCCCAGTGCTGCGTTTCCAATAAATGTCCTGGAGTGATTCCAGTGGAACCCCAATAATTTCTGATGCAGTTTTAACCACCTTTGTCAGAAGATTCAATTCACTTGAAGTAGCCCTGCCAAACCATACTGTAATATTACCTGTCAATATACACTCAATTGTACAGCGGTACATTTTAAAAAAAAAATGTTAAGTGACGTTTTTTTTGGAGCTCTATCGATTTGATTTATAATTCTTGATTTTTCTCGCTGCCTGCTGTGAGTGTGCTTGCTTCGGTGCTGTAAGCTCCGTCTTAGCCTCGTATTTCCTTGTTTTGAACCATCATTTACTACAATTTCTAGTTGTTTATATTACTACTAAATACAGCTTACCCAACCCTGACATCGCTAGCTTACGTTACTACTAGCACAACACGCTAGTAATTCGCTAGCCTGTAAACGCGCCACCCGTGTGCGCTCAGCTATTTTTATTTATTTATTTTCTCTCGCGCCTTTGAGTTCAGAAAAGCTCAGGTGAGTAAGAAACACTCAACAAACACTCAACAAACACGGTGAGTAATGTCTTGTCCTGTTATTATCATGCGTTGCGTCTGAATGCGTTGTTGTTTTTGGAGCTCTATCGATTTGATTTATAATTCTTGTTTTTTATCTTTAAACTCGCTTACAACGAATATTTTCTACTTTTCCTCACTGAGAAGCACTAATGTTACTGCTCAAACCTCATTGTTACAACGCGGACTGTTGAGCAGACGCGTCTCAAGCCTATAAGTGATCCAACGCTGCATACTCTTAAAGGTTACGTCCGTGGATCACGGCTGAACGCGTCTTCTCCACACTCACTTATAAACAAACATTTTTTTTTTTTTTTTTTGCCTATCGTGCGTCTACTCTACACCCCTACCACTAAAAAACCTAAAAAAAACCTCATAGTTACAACGCGGACTGTTGAGCAGACGCGTCTCAAGCCTATTAGTGATCCAACGCTGCATACACTTAAAGGTTACGTCCGTGGATCACGGCTGAACGTGTCTTCTCCACACTCACTTACAAACAAACTTATAATATAAATTAGTATTAATATTGATAGCATCACTGGTAGCTTCGTTGCTAACTCACTGTCCATCTGTTAAAATGGCGAATATATCAGATGTAAGTAGTCTACCGCTTGGTGCAGGTGAGGACACATTTGAGCTGCACGCACTGCAGTCTGAGCTGGAAGCTGTTGAGAAACAGATCCACAACCTTTTATTGAGACAGGCCGAGCTGAGAGACCGGTGTTTGGCTCTTGAAACATCACGCGCCGACGCACACAAATCAGTGTTTAACGTTACTAACCCGCTGACACCGACCGCGTCTACTCCGTGCGTTCCTCAGCATCGGTCGCAATCAGCCATGGTCTCGTTCACTCCGGCTCCAACACGCCACCACGAAGCCTGGGTGGTTCCGCAGCGGAAGACGCGAGTCAGGTTTAGACCAAGACTTTCTCCGACCCTCCCGGTTTTCGAGTTATCCACACAAAACCGCTTCTCCCCTCTACGCGAAACAGAACACGATGCTGTGATCATCGGCGATTCCATCGTTCGGCACGTACACGCTACGTTAGGTAAAAGTAAGGTGCAAAGTCACTGCTTTCCTGGTGCTCGTGTTTCTGAAATCGCTGCTCGCGTTCCCGAGATCCTGAACGGTGACGAGCGCGTCGGAACTGTGGTCCTGCACGCGGGAGTGAACGACATCAGGCTGCGCCAGACGGAGATTCTGAAGAAAGACTTCAGGAATCTAATCGATACGGTACGCAGCACATCGCCTGAAACAACGATCATTGTGTCAGGACCGCTTCCCACGTACCGACTAGGGCATGAAAAGTTCAGCAGATTATTTGCGCTAAATGAATGGTTAATGTCATGGTGCAATGAGCAGAAACTGCTCTTTGTAAATAATTGGAATCTGTTTTGGGCGCGTCCTAGGCTTTTCCGTGCTGATGGCTTACACCCAAGCAGATTCGGAGCGGATCTTCTGTCAGATAACATCTCCAAAATGTTAAATACCCTTTGACTAGTAACCAAAAGTCCAAATCATAGTCTCTGCTGCACCAATTCAACTGATATAAATACTAGTGTAGAACATTGCATAGAAACCGTGTCTATTCCTCGTTTAGTGAGATCAAATAATAAATCTAATGCAGGATCTAGGAAAAATCTAATTGTTATTAAAACAGAAAATGTTGCTATTAGTAAACAAAAACTATTTCTAAAGCTAGGTCTTCTAAACATTAGATCACTCACACCTAAGGCAGTTATTGTAAATGAAATAGTCACAGATAATAGCTTCGATATACTTTGCCTTACTGAAACCTGGCTTAAACCAAATGATTATTTCGGTATTAATGAGTCTACTCCTCCTGGATACTGTTATAAGCATGAGCCCCGTCTGATTGGTCGTGGCGGAGGTGTTGCAACCATTTATAAAGATATTCTAAATGTTACCCAGAAAACGGGTTATAAGTTTATTTCATTTGAAGTACTTGTACTAAATGTTACGCTCTTAGATGTTAGAAAAACATCCCTATTATCTCTAGCCTTGGCTACCGTATATAGACCGCCAGGGCCTTACGCTGATTTCCTAATAGAGTTTGCAGATTTTCTCTCAGACCTATTAGTCAATGTCGATAAAGCACTAATTGTTGGAGATTTTAACATACACGTAGATAATCCAAATGATGCGTTAGGAGCTGCGTTTACAGATTTATTAAATTCATTTGGGGTCAAGCAAAACGTCACCGGACCAACTCATCGTCTTAATCATACACTCGATTTAATTATATCACATGGAACCGATCCAACCGATATAGATATCATTCCACAAAGTGATGAAGTCACTGATCACTACATGGTAACTTGCATATTACGTACTGCTGTAATATGTCATGCGGCGTCGCGTTATCAACCAGGCAGAACAATCCTCCCATCCACCATAGATAATTTCTCAAATTGCTTATCTAATCTATCTCAGCTGCTGCCTGAACCCAAACAAACAGATGAACTAGAAGAACTAACTAGCACTATGAGCACCATTCTCTCTAGAACATTGGATGTGGTTGCACCTATTAAATTAAAAAAGGTCAGAGAGAAAAATAAAGCACCATGGTATAACAATACTACGCATGTTTTAAAGAGAGAAACCCGTATTTTAGAGCGTAAATGGAAACAAACTAATTTAGAGGTCTTTAGAATCGCGTGGAAAGACAGTATGTCACGTTATAAAAAGGCCCTAAAAGCGGCCAGGGCTGAGCACCTCCGCAAACTAATAGAAAACAACCAAAACAATCCAAGGTTTTTATTTAACACCGTGGCTAGACTAACAAATAAACAGACGTCACCCGAACAAAATATCCCGTTACAGTTCAGTAGTAATGATTTCATGAACTTCTTCACTGAGAAAATAGAAAGCATCAGAACCACAATTGTAAACGTTCAATCTTCAATCGCGCCTTATAATTCAGCTTCAATTATCACCCCGAAAGAACAATTACAGTGCTTTACAACTATAGAACAAAAAGAGTTAAATAAACTTATCACTTCATCTAAAACAACAACATGTTTATTAGATCCTATACCAACTAAACTACTGAAAGAAGTGTTACCTGTAGTGGAAGATCCTCTCCTCAATATTATTAACTCGTCTTTATCTTTAGGTCATGTTCCAAGAACATTTAAACTGGCAGTTATAAAACCTCTCATTAAGAAACCACAATTAGATCATAATAATCTAGCAAATTATAGACCCATTTCAAATCTTCCATTTATGTCTAAAATATTAGAAAAAGTGGTGTCCGCTCAACTGGGCTCTTTCTTGCAACAAAATGAGATCTATGAAAAGTTTCAGTCTGGATTCAGACCGCATCATAGCACTGAAACTGCGCTCGTTAAAATCACAAATGATTTACTTTTAGCTTCTGACCAAGGCTGTGTCTCAATACTAGTTTTACTTGATCTTAGTGCTGCGTTCGATACTATAGATCATACATTACTCTTAGATCGACTACAAAATTATACTGGTGTTCAAGGACAAGCACTAAGCTGGTTCAAATCATACCTATCTGACCGCTACCATTTTGTCTATTTAAATGGAGAAAAATCGATCATAACTCCAGTAAACTATGGAGTGCCGCAGGGATCTGTATTAGGCCCTCTGTTATTTTCAATATATATGATGCCACTTGGAAATATTATAAGGAAACATGGAATTAGTTTCCATTGTTATGCTGATGACACTCAAATATATATTTCATCACGGCCGGATGAAAACGCTAAATTTTCCAAATTGACAGAGTGTGTTAAAGATATAAAAGATTGGATGACCCGTAATTTTCTTTTATTAAATCCAGACAAGACAGAGGTAATACTTATCGGTTCAAAAAACCGCCCACAAAACCTCGCACAATACAACTTTAACATCATAGGATGTCCTGTTACTTTATCCTCTACAGTAAAAGACCTGGGAGTTATACTCGATTGCAACCTGTCTTTTGAAAATCATATTTCATATGTTACAAAAACAGCATTTTTCCACCTTAGAAACATTGCTAAGCTACGTGATATGCTATCAGTTTCTGATGCAGAAAAGTTAGTTCATGCATTCATGACCTCGAGACTGGATTACTGTAATGCTTTACTAGCTGGTTGTCCTGCATCCTCAATAAACAAGCTACAGTTAGTCCAAAATGCCGCCGCTAGAGTTCTTACTAGATCAAGAAAATATGATCATATAACACCGATTTTATCATCACTGCATTGGTTACCTATAAAGTTCCGTATTAATTACAAGGTATTGCTACTGACCTATAAAGCCCTAAACGGCTTAGCTCCAGTCTATTTAACGGATCTTCTATCACCCTATAATCCATCGCGCTCTTTAAGATCACTAAATTCAAGGCTTTTGGTCATACCTAGGATATCCAGAACCACCAAAGGAGGGAGAGCATTCTCACATTTGGCTCCAAAACTCTGGAATAGTCTTCCTGATACTGTTCGTTGCTCAGACTCGCTCTCCCAGTTTAAAACTAGATTAAAGTCGCATCTCTTCAGCCAGGCATTCATATAATCCTACAGTTCAAACTACAATCCGGCCTCTAGCTCATAAATGCCAGAGGAGAACTGGCCCCCGACTGAGCCTGGGTTCTCCCAAGGTTTTTTTTTCTCCATTAGGTCACCTGATGGAGTTTTAGGACACCATTAGGTCACTTGATGAAGTTTTTCGGTTCCTTGCCACTGTTGCCTTTGGCTTGCTCAGTTGGGGATATTTTGGGGATATTTAATTTAATTTTATCAATCAATAAATTCCTCTTGAAACAAACTTTGTTGTATTATTTTAATTTAATACTGTGAAGCTGCTTTGATACAATCTGTATTGTGAAAAGCGCTATACAAATAAACTTGACTTGACTTGACTTGACATACCATATTTCTTAAGACACCTCAAGAAGTTAAGCCTCTGGTGTGCCTTCTTAATGGCACAGGTGATATGGAAAGACCATGAAAGGGAGTCTGAAATATGAATGCCTAAAAACTTAAAAGTATTAACAATTTCAACTAGTTACGTACTGCTCCGAGATCCAAATGCAGTTTTATTTAAAGGGTTATACAGAATCGTAATCAAAATCCAGGCAAAGGTCGTACACAGGCAGGCAATCCAACAAACAGACAAATCCAGAGGGTGAGGCAGAAACAGGAAAACCAGGACACGGGCAAAGATCAGGAACCAGGAATAACGACAACAAAGGAAATGCTCAGAATTGCAGTGGAAGAACGTACAAGACTTCACAGGGAATGATGAGGTGATCCAGGCTTATATGGGGTGAACTAAACAATATAATGAGACACAGGTGAATGTGATAATCAGGAATGATGAGTCCGGGCAGTGAATTATGGGAAATGTAGTAGTGAGTGAATAATGATAGTCTGATGTGGAGTGCCCTCAGGTGGCTCTCAAGGGCACTCCAGCTGATGACCGTTACACAACTGCAGAGATGTTAATGTAGACAGGTGTATGTGTGGGCTTATTTCTTCTAAAATCTATGATGACCTCCTTAGTTTTCCCCACATTCAGGGACAGATTATTTCTTCGGCACCACATGATCAAATTACTCACCTCATCCCTATAGGCAGTTTCATTATTGCTGTCAATGAGTCCTACCACTGTAGTATCGTCTGCAAATTTCACAATACTGTTTGTGGGATGTTTTGCAATACAGTCATAGGTATACAGACTATATAATAGAGGACTAAGACAGCAACCTTGAGGTGCTCCGGTATTTAACACGATAGGGGCTGAGTACGTAGTGCCTACTCTAACTGTCTGGGGACGGCCTGTTAGAAAGTCCTGTATCCACCTGCAGATGGAAGTACAGAGGCCCAGGTCTACCCAGGTCTATCTCTTTGTAAACTAAAACTAATTTTCTTCTAATGGCATAAAATCTTAACAGATCAAATCCATCAGTAACAACTGTCTGGCTAAGGCCATCAAATAAATATTGAGATAGACCATCTATCTTAATGCAATTTGTATAAAGGTTCAAGATTAAACTGTGTTTTCCTGTCTAGATCTATTTCCCTTAAAGAAAGAAAGAAAGAAAGAAAGAAAGAAAGAAAGAAAGAACTAACTGCTCGTCCTCAAACATTTCACAAATATTCTTCCTCTCCTGAAAGCTTCACGTCTCCGTCTCCTCAGAGCATCACAAGCTCCTACTGGAAACTCCTGACCACTCGAGGGATCTCTTTAAATAACCGGGAGAGTGAGAGTGATTCTTAGCTTTAAGAAATTTGATAACTTGCTTTTTTACTTCAGTTTGAAAGTAGGAGTAAATCTCATAAATTATCATCACTGAAGACTAAAATGGCACTTTGAGAAGCTTGATAAATACGGGCCCTGGTCAACAATAAAACAGATGAATAAAATACCACTGATTCTTTCCATCGTTATCATTAGTGAAACATGTTTAGAAGAACAGGCGTTTCAGAGTTTAAAAACTACACAAGGCAACAGAAATAACGAAACGCTTATAAACCTCTGAAACGACTATATGTCATGTGACCAGAAGCTGTTTATAGGCAAGTTAAGTTTCACTCTCTTGTTTTATCTATTCACAAGTGCAATGGTATTGTGTTCTTTTAGATAAACAGTATGATATTATATTTTGACAGATTTAAATGGCTCTGTATCTTTTTTAAATATTACTCCTGATATTGTCTCCTATATGATAAGAATCCGGAGATTGGAGACCTAATTTGAAATCCCCCGAGGCGGATATAGCCACTATGCTCTCTGTGTCGGCGATGGAGATGTAGATCACCTGGTCCTACACTGTGAGTGTTTTACATGCTTCATCTGCTGCCTATTGAGCTGAACTCGTACTGAATCTGAAACTTTCCGTTTTAGTCTCACGAGTCATGATTGTTTTTCACACATCAGTATCCAGATCAGAGAGAGGACCTGCGCCGGCACACACTCTCTCACTCACACACACACACACACACACACACACACACACACACACACACACACACACACACACACACACACACACACACACACACACACACACACACACCAGATCAGATGGAGGACCTGTGCCTGCACACGTCCACGACGCATCCCTGAGGTGCCAGCCTCATCAGCCCTGTGAAGGCCTCATCCACACGACAGCCATTGGCTCTGATCCTCAACAACTCGTCTCCATACCGGCGTGACTCTGTCTTCCAACCAGATGAACTGGATAATATTCTGAATGTTCAGATCCAATCTGACCTCTGACCTGTAATGCCTGAATCATAATCACACACTGTTCGTTCGTTGGTCAGAGGAGAACTGAGCGACTGAGTCTGGGTTCTGCCAAGGTTTTCTTCTCCATTCTGTCACTGATGGAGTTTGAGTTCCTGCACTGTCACCTCTGGCTTTCTTAGTTGAGGACACTTAATATTCAACAATATTATTGATCTCCTGCATTGACTCCATTATATGAGAACTGAACTGAGCTGGACAATGACATCACTGTTTTCTCCAGAGCGGCTGTATATATATATATATATATTAACTAAATTAATAACTTTTTTACAACAAAAATGAACATCACCTGGACTATGACGCTATTTTCTTCTAGAAACTGTTGTGGCAAATAAACAATTCTGAATAAGAGACAAATGTTCAATCAATGATTATAATGGTTTATTTCTTGCAAGAAAGGCTCAGAGTCAGTCAGCAGAGCTGTACACACAGATAACACACACACAACTGAACCACTCTCTGCCTTAGTAGGAAAGCACATGATTTATTATAGGACAGATCATTAATATGAATAAAAATGAAATTGTCCAAATATAATACATTCCTCCATACATATTACATCAGACATGTTAGTCCTCTCGGTTTCAAAACATATCTTCACCCTTTATGAAGAAGAAATACTTGTTGCTGCTTTTTCAAGGCATAAGCATCTCTGGTTGATTCAGCAAACTATAACAATACAAGCAATAAAGAGTAAAATAAAATCCCTCTTCTCATTCCCGGTCCTCGTACACCGTCTCGTCACACGCAGTAGATCACATTCATTTGACCAGGGGAACACTAAACTAATTCCTCATTCATTTTTCATGTTTGACTTTTTACATTAAATAGTTGTTGAAAACATTTTCCTCAAATGTAAAAACTATTTATAATCAGTTTATGTATAATATAACATTATATAATATACTGTATAATATAATATTTTATAAAGCATTTAAATACATATGAGAAATAACAATCTATTATAAATAGATTAATAATAATCTAAATAATAATGATAGTTTCATGTATGATATAATATCGTATGTTGATAATATTTCTTATAATCAAATATTTCCAGAAAGAAAAACCAATGAAAAGCATCAGATGAACATTTGAGCACTATTAATATCCATAAGTTTAGCGAAGATACTCCTGCATTACTGAAGCTTGTCAAGCATTGAGCAGATTATGATCATTATGGTTATGCACTGATCTATAAGCAGACAGATATATATATATATATATGTATATATCTTATAATCTCTGGGTTTGACCTCCACGGCACAGAATCCCGAGTCTCCACTGCGAGACTACACACACGACCTGAAACAGAGACGCTTTACATCAGTGACTGTCACGGATATCACTGTTATTACTGTACATCTCGTTCTGCTCACCCATTCAGACTGAAGATGAAGATGATGAAGATGATGGACAGGAGGATGAAGACGCCGTCAGAAGTGCTCCTGTTCACAGCGTTATTACTGTGCTGCAGTTCAGCTGGAAAACACACAACATTAATACTGACGCTATTGCTTTATCATTTCATAACCACTTCATTTTGATTGTCAAGTGTGTTCTGTGTCTTTATAATAACTGCATGTTTCTGAGTGAACGGTGTGTGTCAGACTCACCTGGAGAAACACAGGGATCTGATGGAAAAGAAAACACTGATCAATCACTTCATCTACAGGAAATACTTATATCTGAATTTATAACTGTTTTAAGATTGTAATATTATTAATCTAATTAAATACCTATAATATATGTTACACTTATGATGGACTACCATTAATGGATCAAAAGTGACAGACATTTATGTTGCAAAATATTCTATTTCAAATAAATGCTGTTCTTTTGAACTTTCAATTCATCAAAGAATCATGAAATATAATCTTGTTTCCACAGAAATATGAACGGTTTTTAACACTGATAATAATCATAAATGTTTCTTGAGCATCAGATCATCATATTAGAGTGATTTGTGAAGGATCATGTGACACTGAAGACTGGAGTAATGATGCTGAAAATTCAGCTTTGATCACAGGAATAAATTACACTTTACTATATATTCACATAGAGAACAGATGATTTACACTGGAATAATATTTCACTGTTTTTACTAAATTTCTGATCAAATAAAAGCAGCTTTGATGAGCAGAAGAGACTCTTTCAGAAACTAGTGTAAATGAGTAAATGAGTTTTCCTCACCATTACAGTCGAGCATCACAGACTCCTGCCGAGAGAAGAACGAGACACACTTGATTTATAATATTTCACCTTACACATCACTGATATATGATGAACTGTACAGAATTCCTGACCTTCAGAGCCACACAATCCATCTGGAAAATAACCTTGGTGTGTTTTCCTCTCAGAACGAGTGTTTGTGGATCAGCGTGATCAACTCGGGTCAGATCCGTCTCTCCAGACTCATCCACCACCGTTATATCCTACACACACACACACACACACACACACACACACACACACACACACACACACACACACACACACACACACACACACACACACACACACACACACACACACACACACACACACACACACACACACACACACACACACACGTGATCTTAATGATAAACATTACACTGATTAAATCACTGGCTGACTGACTTCATATCCCCTGGGTTAATGTTCTCATCTGCATATTTATGAGGTTAATGACTGTGATTGGACAAGTGCCATCTGTGACTGTGCATAGCTCATGAATATGTAATGAGGTAAGCCTTGTTCATGTTTTTGATTGGCCTAGAACTGTATATGGAGAGACTTCATATCATAAAGCCTTCATATTCAGTCTTGAGAACAGTTTCACATCTTACTAAACAATCAATAAAACATCAAAACACAAAACATGATGAAGATTACATTAAAAAAAGCATGCTTTGTTTGGTAAATCATAATTAATCAAAAGTTGAAATTAGATAAAATTTCATAAGTATGAAATAAAAACTCAAAATTAGAGATTTAAAAGTCAATATTATAACATAAAATTGTGAAAATTATGACTTTTTTGACTTATCTTATAATTATGATTGTCATAATGTTCCCTTTTTGTCAAACTTTCAACTTTATCTCATAATTCAGTAAGTGATCATTTTTTATTTTATCTCATAATCATGACTGTCATATTTTTTCTTTTATCAATTATTTTATCTTATAATTATGACTTAGTATGACATAATTTTCTTTATTTCATAAATTTGACTTTGTATCTCATAATTGACAAATTTTTCATAATAATTTTGACATTTTATCTGATAAATTTGACTTTGTATCTCATAATTGATATTTTTAATCTCATAATGACATTTTTTATCTCATCATTGACATTTAATCTCATAATTATGACTTTTATCTTATAATTTTGACATTTTATCTCATAATTTTGATTTTGCATCTTGTAAATTTGACTTTGCATCTCATAATTTAATATTTGTATCTTATAATTGACATTTTATCTGATAAATTTGACTTTGTATCTCATAATTGATTTTTTTATCTCATAATGACATTTTTAATCTAATCATTGACATTTTATCTCATAATTATGACTTTTTATCTTATAATTTTGACATTTTATCTCATAATTTTGACTTTGCATCTTACAATTTTAAATTTGCATCTTATAATTGACATTTTATCTGATAAATTTGACTTTGTATCTCATAATTTCTATCTTTTTTATCTCATGATGACATTTTTAATCTCATCATTGACATTTTATTTCATAATTATGACTTTTTATTTAATAATTTTGACATTTTATCTCATCATTTTGACTTTGCATCTCGTAAATTTGACTTTGCATCTCATCATTTTAAATTTGCATATTATAATTGACATTTTATCTGATAAATTTGATAATGTAACCCTAATAATGTAATCTCATGTCATTGTTGAGGTCTGATGTGTCAGGATGAGGCTCAGACTCACGTCAGCGCTCCAGTGTGTGTCACAGGTCGGATCGGGAGCGTTGCTCAGCTGACAGGCTGACGATCCGTTGCTGAAATCTCTTCTACAGCAGCTGAGAGCGACCCGTCCTGACGGCAGAGCCAGCAGAGCCAGCAGGCCTACAGGAACCACATCACAACCCTGAAAACCTGATCTTGAACCACATCACAGATAGACCACGTGCCTCATTCTGACCTCGTGCGGTTCAGACACGGTTTACTGTACGTGGGATTTCACACTATATTCTTCCTTCACTCTGTGATACAGCATCTGTAGAGTCACATGATCACACGTGTGTCAGTCCTCTTCACACTGTATCTCTGTAGTTTTACACATCTGTAGAGTCACATGATCACACGTGTGTCAGTCCTCTTCACACTGTATCTCTGTAGTTTTACACCCTGAGTGACGGCCTGCGTTACATGAGTGTGATTTATGACACACACTGCCTGTGTGACACTCAAGTGTGTGTTAGGTGTTGTCCAAAGACTGCGGTTTTAAAGTGAATATTTACATTCATGCTTTTGACAGATGCTTTCATCCTAAATGCATTACATTCAAGCCGTACATCTGATCAGTTGAAGCATTTCCTGGGAAGCAAACCCTTGAGCTGGTGTTGCGAGCGCACGATCTCTGCTATGCGCTAACATGTGTTCGACACCTGGAGACCACAGATAACACCACCACACACACACACACACACACACACACACTCAGTACAGTCTGTTCGACTCGGTGAGAGCGGGTTTGGCTTTTTAAGTGGTAAAAGGAACAACGCCATCCAGGAAACTCAACGATTACCAGGAAGTTTTAAACAATAGCTCCAGGGAAGTTTACTTTCACTTCTATTGAATAACAAACGAAAGCAAGTTTTTCTAACAACATAAGAACAAACCGCACTCACATGCCCACATTAGAGCGAAGCTTTTGATTATCCGTGCGTGAGACATCGAGAGAGATCGCTGAACTCTTCCAAGATCTCCGGAGATGTAAAAGGGGAAAACCTGAAGGAAGAGGCGTGACTTAAACACGACATCTCCTTCATCTAATCATCTATCTACACTCAAACTAATGATTATTTGAGGTTCTTCACTTTATTTAAGCAGTTTATGTGGATTTAACAGCATTGTATCAGGTTTCTGGTTGAAATGTGACTTGAAACATTTACTCTTTGACGAATCCAACCAAACAGGACTTTCATTCCCATCATGCTTTGCAAAGGGGCTGAACTGGGAGAGGAAAGTTGAAATAAAGTGTTATTTTTAAGCATTTTTTAGCAAGATGAAAAAGTGACTAAAAAATACTATTGTTCTTAAATGTATAATAACTTTTGAACTGCTTATCCATTCTGTATGCTTTAAAAGTCCCGTAAAGAGGAGATTCACGGCTTTTCCGGGATTTCGTGTTTTTTGGACACTCAGAGGCTCCGTAGTGAACGTGATTACATCATCAAGTTTTGATCAGCATTGATTCGCCTAACCCATGTGGTTTGTGGTTCTGAGCCGAACAGGAACGATTGTTGATGCTAGGTCCCGCCCCCTTGCCCAGATTGGTTGAAACTATCATCTACTCAACCAATAAACATAGGTTTTGGTCTTTTGCACCACCAATTAGCATCGTTCTTTGGAAAATTGAACTGACGCAAAGTGAAAGTAGTTTCCGTGCATGAAAACAAACACACAATAACAGATCTGCATGACAGCACTCTCTGAGAAAGCATTACACATTTCAATAACAGATATGACACAGCGGGACTCATCTGATGAGGCTCTGGAGTTTGTGTTCTCAAACGGGTCCCAGTGGAATAGCGTCCGACGGAGATAACTGGCCTAGATAAGAGTTCAGTATTTGTAAATACTACTTATAGTTTGTGAAAATCATTTGCACTGTTTGTATTTTTGTTGCACAAGACAATTTTCACAATGTTGTTCATGTTCAGATTGAATACACACACACACACACACACACACACACTATATATATATATATATATATAGTGGATATAGTGTATATACCTCCGTCCAGAAGAGGGCAATCTCACTCATCCAGAATCCCAGAATAACCAGTAGCGAGTGCAGCCTTACGGAGAGACTCAGGAAGAGTTTCTGAATGTTAGTGAAGACATTTCTGTAGTTGTTGTGGAGTTACATTGATCATCTCATCATCATGTTTAACTTCTCCACAAGTGTCCACAGTTCCTGAGGTGTTTATAAGACAGCGGTGACATGTTCTGGTCAATAGTGTTCAGTACTCGTCTGTGCTCAACCACACAACAGTTTCAGGCTTTGCTGTGTAGGACTGAAAATAATCCAAGATATTTGAAATGAACAAATATATTTGCTTTACTGTTTCCACCCCGTCTTTCTATAACAATGACCATTTGGAGTTCCAGAGGGGCTGATAGTGATCTAGGCCTGTAGGCAAACATGTTTGTACTTTGGGGGTCGATGTACGGTGGGGGAAGTGTAATTATCTGATTGGTCAGTTTGAATGTCTCACATCTGGGTTTTAGTCACATGGTCAGGAAAGGATAAAAGAAGATTGAAACTGTTGCTCTGTCTCTCTTCTTCTCTGGGTCCCTTTCTTGGGGCTCTCTCTCTTTACCTCCTCCTTTACCACAACTCTCTTACAGAGGGAGATGTTTGGTTATTAACAACTCCTCTTTTTGAAATGTCATCTAATGTGGCCCCATTTTTAATTACCAATTTTTTGAATGCTGGTATTACGAAAGTTATGGACTTGATTGATTTAACAAAAGGCCAATGGCGAACTGTACATGAACTTGCTAATCAAGTTGGGCTAACTTCGGTTAGAATTGTGGAGGGAATAGTTAGGAATCTTAAGGCCTCTTTTCCTCCGATGTTGACTTCTTTTATAAATAATGTTCTTCTGAATGGTTTTATTCCTCAGACATTTCCTGAATTTAAGGTGGTTCTTAAAGATTGGGAATCAGTTGATGCTGCAAGTCTAACAAACTTACTGAAAGGTTATGAGGATTTGCTATTTTATTGTATTGAGAAAAAAATGTTATATCATATTTGTGTGAAGTCTGTGCATCTTGGACAATTGAAACAAAGACTGGATACTAAATGGAGGACATGGCTTTCTATTTCTGATGAGGTATATCCATCCTGGAGATTACTGTACAAACCCCCTATCTCTAAGAGATGCGGGGACCTTCAGTGGAGGATATTGCATTGTATTATTGCCTCAAACTCTTTTATTTCAAAGCTTAATGAGACTGTTTTACCGATATGCCCTTTTTGTAATGCAACTGACACTGTTTTTCATATGTTTTGTGAGTGTCTTAGACTCTGTCCATTGTTTGAATTGTTGGGAGAAATCATTGTTAAATTGGGTTTCTCGTATACCAATAGTCTATTTATATTGGGTTGCCGATATAAGAAGTCTTGGCAACAACAGTGTACACTTGCCAATTTTTTAATAGGGCAAGCGAAACTAGCAATTTTTAAGACACATCAGTGTAAAAATGCTGGAGAGGATGTAAGCATGGTGCCTCTTTTTAAGTCTTTAGTGAAGTCAAGAGTGGTCATTGAATATACCTATTATCGGCACACTAATAATGTTCCTTATTTTGAATGGAGATGGGGTTTTGGAGCGGTTTTGGTGACTATAAGTGAATCACTGAATCTGGTATTTAATTGGTAATTAGATTTGTTTTTTTTGGTTATTAGTTTTTTTGTTTGTTTTTAGTTTTTTTTGTAAAAATGTTTGTAAATGAAAGTGTTTTTAAAAGTCAAAAAGTCTCTCTCTCTCTCTCTCTCTCTCTCTCTCTCTCTCTCTGAGCGGATGCTGTGAGTGAGTGTGCGGAGTCGGCGTGTGTGCGTGAGAGTGCTGTGGAGAGTGCTTTCTTTCTTTCTTTCTTTCTTTTTACACTGTCCCTGTTTTGGGGTTTTTGGTTTAAAAATTGTTTGAAAAGAATACAAAGAAAGTTTAAGGAGTGGGGGGTTTGAGGAACGCTGTTAACCAGCGCTTTGCTGGTTAGCAATGGCGGGTCCAAGCCAAACAAAGTTTGAGCAGCTTTCACGCAGGCACGGGATAAAACTCGCGGCTGTGATGAACTGCTCTGTGGAGGATTGTAGTTTGGCTGTGGGTAACGCTGTTGGTTTTAATAGTATAATATCTGCTTCTCGAATGAACAGTGCTGTGGTTATCTTCCTTGATACCATTGAGAATGTAAACAGTGTAGTGCAGACCGGAGTAGTAATTCAGGACACTTTTACTCCAGTAATACCGCTGGTTCAGCCGGCAAGAAAGATAACATTATCGAATGTACCACCTTTCTTTAAAGATGAGCTCTTGATTAATGAATTGTCTAGGCATGGACAAGTTTTCTCACAAATGAAAAGGATCCCATTAGGGTGTAAATCGCCTTTGCTTAAGCATGTTGTGTGTTTTAGATGGCAACTACATATGATCCTAAAGAGTGATTTGGATGAACTGAATGCATCGTTTAAATTCAAAATTGACGGCTTTGAGTACGTTGTGTTTGTATCATCTGATACTATGAAGTGTTTTGGCTGTGGGCGAACAGGACACGTTAGGCGTGTGTGTCCTGAGAGAACAGATGAGGTAGACCCAGAGCCGGGGCCGATAACAGTAGCGCGATGGTGACAGAGGATTCTGTTAGTGAAGAAGATGATGACGGCAGTAATGCCGCGGGGCGAAATACAGAAAGTGGGGAGAAAGAAACTGGTTACAGTGTCTACTGATGTTGTTAATGTGGCTGAGTCTATTGTAGAGGAGGAAGAGATGGTGACAGACATTGCTAGTGATGAAACTCTTTTCAAAGTACCCTAAGAGAAAGAGAAATAGGAAGAGTATGGAAACGGCTAAAATGAGCAGACAAACAAAAACAGAATCTGAAAAACTTGATACTGAAGGCAGGATGATTGATGATTCTGATGGTGAAGTAGTGGACAGTAGGACAGGACGAGGTCGACGCAGTGATTACAACTTTGAAATAAGATCATTCCTGCAAAGAACGAAAAATGTGAAAAATGTCAAGTTTGAGGATTTTTTTGCTGACCGCAGAATGTTTATTAACTCAGTGACAATGCTAATGAGAGGTGAAGGAGGGGAACAGTTTTTAGTTCAAGAAATATACAGATTAAAGAAACTTGTTTCCAAACTGAAATTAGAAGTACAAACTGAAGATGGCTTCGAAACCACATAATCGCTGTTTTCCCATGTTTTTGTTTGGTTTGTGTCCCCTCATACTATTTATTTTAATGAGTGTGATGAGGGTGAGCTCTCTTAATTTGAATGGAGCCCGAGATATACATAAAAGAGCAATGCTGTTTGAGCTTATCAGACAAAAGAATATTGATATAACATTTGTCCAAGAAACACACAGTGACTGTATTAATGAAATTGACTGGAAAAAAGAGTGGGAGGGTGAAGTGTTTCTTACTCACATGAGCTCTACTAGAGGAGGGGTGGCTGTCCTTTTTGCTAAGAATTTCTCACCTATCTCATGTGAGGTTAAACATGTGATACCTGGCAGACTAATATTTGTAAGGGCTCAGTTTGAAAAATTCAAGGCTGTTTTTATTAATGTTTATGCACCAACAAATGGTAACGAAAGAGTACTCTTTCTCAAAGTTCTGATGATTTTCTGTTTTTGGGTGGAGACTTTAATTGTACAGGGAATTATAGTCTAGATCGGAATCATATGGAACCTCATGTTGCTTCAAGTCGTGCTTTAAATGAACTGATTGAGACCCATAGTTTATGTGATCTAAAAAATTTTAGATCTATGGAGGGATCTAAATAATAATGTAAGACAATACACGTGGTTGCATAATAGAGAGAATTTAATTTCTTTAGCCAGATTGGATAGGTTTTATTGTTTTAAGCATCAGTTTAATGTTGTGAAAAGTTGTTTTATTACACCAACTGTTTTTTCTGATCATTGTCTAGTCACATGTAATGTGTTTATAACAAATAAGAAGCCAAAGAGTGCATATTGGCATTTTAACACTTCCCTGTTAAGTGATGTGAATTTTAGAGGTGTTTTTGTTTCTTTTTGGAATGATTTTAAATTAAGAAAACTATGCTTTGAAAATGTACGTCAGTGGTGGGACTATGGAAAGGTTGAAGTGAAAGTACTTTTTCAACAGTATACTTTCAGTGTCTCTCGGGACATCACTAGATCAATGAAAAAACTTGAATCTGAAATAATGGAGGCACAAGGGTTAGCAGAGAATACTGGGGAGGGAAGACATATCGAGACACTTAAAACTAAGACATCTCTTCTGTCAGATTTGCTCGGCATTAAAGCAAAGGGGGCTTTGGTCCGATCTCGCTTTCAAAACTTAACGCAAATGGATGCCCCATCTAAGTTTTTCTTTAGTCTCGAAAAAAAGAACGGTCAGAGTCGCTATATTCACTCCTTACGCTCTGAAAATGGGCAGGAATTGACAAAGACATCTGAAATTAGAAAACGAGCTGTACAGTTCTATGAAAAATTGTATAGTAGTGAATATAGAAAGGACGAGGAGTTGTCTGCTTGCTTCTATGAAGGTCTGCCAAATGTCCTGGAGGACTCAAAGGCAGAGCTGGAGAGGCCTTTTTCGGAAGAGGAGCTTCTGAACGCTCTCAAGGGCATGGAGAGTGGAAAAGCTCCTGGGATGGATGGACTCCCAGCTGAGTTTTATAAAGAGTTTTGGGCTGTGCTGGGTTTGCCCCTGAGCTGTAGGAGAGCAGTGATCACATTGCTACCTAAAAAGGGTGATTTGCAGGAGATTAAGAACTGGAGACCTGTGAGTTTGCTTTGTTCTGATCTTAAAGTCCTTTCTAAGACTCTGGCTAACAGACTGAGAAAAGTGATGGGGCAGGTCATTCATTTTGATCAGACGTATTGTGTGCCGGGTAGGTCAATCACAGATAATGTCTGTCTCATACGGGACATTTTAAGTGTTTCGAGTCTCTTAGGGGTAAATTTGGGGTTTATCTCTATTGACCAAGAGAAGGCTTTCGATAGAGTTGAGCATCAGTATTTATGGGACACCCTAGAAGCTTTTGGGTTTAGTTTTGGCTTTATTGATATGATTAAAGTGTTGTACCAGGACACTGAGAGTTTACTGAAGGTCAATGGTGGTTTGAGTGCCCCGTTTAAAGCTAGTAGAGGAATCAGACAAGGTTGTGCACTGTCTGGTATGCTTTACTCCTTAGCTATTGAACCAATGCTGAACAAATTAAGAAATAGGATTAAAGGTTTAAAATTGTATCATGATATACAACACCAAAGTTCAGCTTATGCCGACGATGTTATGGTTTTGGTAAATGGGCAACAAGACATTAATCAGCTGGTTTCTGTTGTTAATGATTTTGGAATAATTTCAGCTGCAAAAATTAATTGGGAGAAGAGTGAAGCACTGGCTGTTGGGAAATGGGACATGTTTTAATAATCAACAACTTGGTCGCTTCAACTCTGTGGCATAGGTTATCTTGTGTGGCTCCACCTGTTGGACTACTGTCCCGATTACAGGTAATCCTAGTGAATTTTTTTTGGGACTGTTTACACTGGGTTCCCCAAAGTGTGCTCTTTCTTCCGAAAGAAGAGGGAGGACAAGGCTTGCACTTACCGAGCAGACATGCTACTTTTCGTCTGCAGTTTATTCAGAAATTTCTGACTGGCCCTGTTGAGCTTGTGTGGAGGAAGATGGCAAAAACGATTTTGCACACAGTAGACGGACTTGGACTGGATGCTGCGCTGTTTCTAATGGATGCTAAGCAACTACGTTTGGCTGGAGTGCCTCGATTTTATTGTGAACTTTTCAAAGTGTGGGGACTTTTAAATGTTTGCAGACTGGAGGAGACCAATTCTTTGTACTGGTTACTCGAAGAACCTCTAATCAGAGGAGCTCGCATGGATATTGCGGGTGAGAATGTTCTGGGACTTACGCAGATACTGTGTGCTTCTAAAACTGTGGCTTTGAGGCACATAGTTAACGTGGCTGGACCTGAGATGAGTGATATAAATGCAGTAGCTACTTTGTTGGGTCAGAGGTCAGCGCGCCACACGCTAACTATAGTGGACATGTTGAAAACAAGACTGACAAAGGAGGAATTGACTTTAATAAAAGATTTTAAGAATGGAAGAGTGACTCTGGACATAAGAGACCCATTTCCAAAACTTGGGATTACACCAGACTTAAAAGAAATGTCAGGTCCTTTGTTGGATCTCAACGGACTGCAAGATTTAGATCTGAATGAAGTCGAAGAGAAAGGGATGTGTAAATGCTTTGTAAAAGTTTTTAATAAAGGAACACTAAATGGGAGTGTGGAGGGATAAGCTTGGGTTGAAAGAAGACATGAAACCTGTGTGGAGAGTGCTGTACAAACCACCATTGACCAGACGATCTGGTGACTTACAACGGCGGATATTACATGGGGCTGTGGCTGTCAACGCTTTTGTTTCAGTCATTAATCCAGATACTGATGATAAATGTGTTTTGTGGATCTAGAGAAACTATTTTTCACTGTTATTTGGAGTGTGAAAGACTTCAAACGCTTTTTAATTTGTTGGATTTGTTATGTGATAAATGTGGGGAAAAGTTTACTCCAGATGTTTTCATTGTAGGGGCAGGATACAATCAAAAGCAAAAGATTAAATGGCAGCTGCTTAATTTTCTGTTTGGACAGGCAAAGCTCGCAATTTATAAAACAAGGAAGAACAGAATAGAAAATAGTGGTGGTCAGGAGATTAATTAATCAGGAGATTAAGGAGATTACAGCTTTATTTAAAGCTTTTATCAAGTCAAGAATTGTTGTGGAGTTTAAGTATTACAAAGCAATGAAAGATATAGAAACTTTTAAATTACAGTGGTGTTACAATTCTATTTTTTGTACGGTTGTGGAGGAGGAGTTATTTTTTGAACTTGTGTGGATTTGAAATTGTTATATTTATTCTTTTTATATCATGATTGAATAAAGTTTGTTATTAAAAATCTCTCTCTTACACACTCTCTCTCTCTCTCTCTCTCTCTCTCTCTCTCTCTCTCTCTCTCTCTCTCTCTTTACCTCCTCCTTCCTCTTACTCTCTCTCTCTCTCTCTCTCTCTCTCTCTCTCTCTCTCTCTCTCTCTCTCTCTCTCTCTCGCTCTCTCTCAATTCAATTCAATTCAAAATTGCTTTATTGGCATGACTGTACATATTACAATATTGCCAAAGCTTGGAACGCATAGAATAATTATAAAGATTATACAAAATTATTATATTATATTTATTAAAAATAATAAAATATTAACATAACTTAAATCTAAATGTACTACTTAAATTAATTGTACAAATTACAGTGTAACAAATTATAATATCTGTGAACATTTTTCACCACAGTGTTTTAACATATATACACATATCACTGAGGGTCACTGTGGTGGAAACACACTGAGGTCAGACACACACACACACACACACACACACACACACACACACACACACACACACACACACACACACACACACACACACACACACACACACACACACACACACACACACACACACACACACACACACACACACACACACACACACACATTCACCTGCTGTCTCTCAGGCTGTGGCACACACACACACACACACACACACACACACACACACACACACACACACACACACACACACACACACACACACACATCACTGAGGGTCACTGTGGTGGACAGTAGGGAAACACACTGAGGTCAGACACACACACACACACACACACACATTCACCTGCTGTCTCTCAGGCTGTGGCACACACACACACACACACACACACACACACACACACACACACACACACACACACACACTCACTCACTCAGCCTGTACTGGCTCAGGATCATACACACACACACACACACACACACACACACACACACACACACACACACACACACACACACACACACACACACACACACACACACACACACACACACACACACACACACACTCACTCACTCACTCAGCCTGTACTGGCTCAGGATCACACACACACACACACACACACACACACACACACACACACACACACACACACACACACACACACACACACACACACACACACACACACACATCACTGAGGGTCACTGTGGTGGACAGTAGGGAAACACACTGAGGTCAGACACACACACACACACACACACACACACACACACACACACACACACACACACACACACACACACACACACACACACACACACTCACTCACTCAGCCTGTACTGGCTCAGGATCATACACACACACACACACACACACACACACACACACACACACACACACACACACACACACACACACACTCACTCACTCACTCAGCCTGTACTGGCTCAGGATCACACACACACACACACACACACACACACACACACACACACACACACACACACACACACACACACACACACTCAGCCTGTACCGGCTCAGGATCCGTCTCTGCTTTGTGTCTCTCACACTCTGGAGATATTCTTCCAGTTCATAATTTGATTTCAGATTTCGATAGAATTGTAATTTACTTTGTGTTTTAGTTTCCTGATCCCAATGTTCCAGATATGTATTTTTAGACTGTTTGATAATTTGGTTTATTCTGATGTTAGTGTGAGAAGCAGTGCTGGTCTGAGACTGGTTAGTGTTAATAGGGTTAGTCCGGTTAGTGAGTCTCAGAACCAGCTGACTGAGGAGACTCTTTTCGGGGTTCAGTTCTTGGGTTTGTAGTGCTTTAACATGTAGCGATTCTGTGGGACTTGATTTTAAATGCATCCAGAATTTGAGGGATCTTTTTTGCATATTGATAATCAATGGGAATCGGCCTAATTCTGTCCTACATGCATTATTGGGTGTTTTCCTTTGTAGTTTTGGAATAATTTTGCAGAATTCAGTGTGTAGGGCTTCTGTTGGATGCCTGTCCCATCTAGTGTAGCTCTGATCACTGAGTGGACCCCAAACCTCACTTCCATACAGCGCAATGGGCTGAATTACACTATCAAAGATTTTACACCAGATTGGAATCGGTAATTCAATGTTTTGGAATTTTTTCTTACAGTTTTTTTCGATTGCTAAACGACAGTGGGCACAACTGGAGTCACATGTGCAAAACTCTAACTACAGTCTGCACAGCAGCAGTTCATGTGGACCTAACTCTAGTTCATTTTTCATTGCTTGAACACAGTTTTCAAAACTCTACACACTTATCCCATGACTTTAACCACAACCTGCACAACACTGTGGATTTACAGCACTTTGTTCAAATGCTAACACACTGCTGTCAAAACTGTGAACCACACATTCAAAACAGAATAGATTTCAGCCTTGTGCCTTTCAAACACTGCTGACTGCAATCTCAGCTGAAAGGCTCCCATACACAAAATAAATATATTTGAAATATATTTTTGGAATATATGCAAATATTTGAAATTGGCCCAATAAATATATTTTAGTTAAATATATGTAAATATATTTCACACTTACTGTAACATCATATATTTTTGTTATATTTCAGAATATATTTCAAAATGATAAATATAAGTGACCAACAATGCAAATATATTTCAATGTATTTGGAATATATGCCACATATATTTTTGACACTTTACGTAAAATATATTTCAATATATTGTTTTTCTGTATGGGTGGAGGTGGAAAGTGTTTGGTCACCACCCACATGGCCAAATGTCTCTTTTGGAAGCCATGCGTGCCGGATGTGAGGACACGACTGCCAGGGATGGATAAGGCACTCCAGAAGGTTCTCATGGTAAGAGAGAACATTAGATGTGATGTTGAAAACCTGTGGCCTGATGCTAGAGAGAGGCAGGATTAGCCCCTCAATTATTTGTTCGAATTACATTACATTACATTACATTACATGTTCGTATGTACTTTTAGTTTCTACCTTTTTTTTTCTCATTACTGTAATTCCGTAAATTACTACAGACTATTGAAGCAAACTGCTCATTTTCATTTACCTTAAAGAATTATGTTCTAAAAATTTAAATAAATCATGTGAAAGAATGTCACTCTTTTCTTTGAAGAAAATATTACTTTGTATGAAGTCACTGAAATTGTTCAAACTGTAAAGATGAAAAGTTTGTATTTTCTGTATTGGTGTTTGATGCTAGTGTTTTTCCTCTCAGTGTGTTCTGAGTGACAGTGTGTGTTATCTCAGTGAGGGTTGTGTGTAGTGTTTGGCTGCACTGAGCCTGTTTTGAGCCGTGTGTTAAGAGTTGTGTTGAATGAGTTTTGCAGGTGATGTGAACTGTTTAGCTCAGGTGACTGTTGGTAGTGCAGACTGTAGTTAGAGTTTTGCACATGTAGCTCCAGTTGTGCTCACTGTCGTTTAGCAATCGAAAAAAACTGTAATTGCGTATAGAGCTCTTCGAGCTTTATCTCTGAGAGCATTCACTGCCATACTGAAGCTCCCCGATGCAGTGATGACCAGGCCGAGGTAAGTGTGTGTGTGTGTGTGTGTGTGTGTGTGCAGTGATGACCAGGCCGAGGTAAGTGTGTGTGTGTGTGTGTGTGTGTGTGTGTGTGTGCAGTGATGACCAGGCCGAGGTAAGTGTGTGTGTCTGTCTGTGTGTGTGTGTCTGTGTGTGTGTGTGTGTGTGTGTGTGTGTGTGTGTGTGTGTGTGTGTGTGTGTGTGCAGTGATGACCAGACCGAGGTAAGTGTATGTGTGTGTGTGTGTGTGTGTGTGTGTGTGTGTGCAGTGATGACCAGGCCGAGGTAAGTGTGTGTGTCTGTGTGTGTGTGTGTGTGTGTGTGTGTGTGTGTGTGTGTGTGCAGTGATGACCAGGCCGAGGTAAGTGTGTGTGTCTGTTTGTGTGTGTGTGTGTGTGTGTGTGTGTGTGTGTGTGTGTGTGTGTGTGTGTGTGTGTGTGCAGTGATGACCAGGCCGAGGTAAGTGTGTGTGTGTGTGTGTGTGTGTGTGTGTGTGTGTGTGTGTGTGTGTGTGTGTGTGTGTGTGTGTGTGTGTGTGTGTGTGTGTGTGTGAGGCGCGGGCGCAATCGAACAGTGGAAACATAAAAACATAGACTACTCCGTCATTTTGTTCATACAGGACATAATTTAAACTGCAATGTGTTTACTTATATTTATGTACACTCGCAATAAAATACAACATTGTGCTTTTGTAAAAAAAACATTCAAGCAATCCCACCCTCGAAATGGCGCTATTTTTTAAATGAAACTAAAATACTCACGGCTGCACGGGCAATAACACGTCCACAGCGAGGAACGAGCAGAACAAAGTGAATGTTTTTTAGTTCATTCCTACTGGACGTCCGTATTTTACTTTCGTTTTTAAGTTAGCGATTCAAAAGCCCCCAGCGGTGTCACACGTCGATTAACCGGTGGGGAAATATTCCCAGAGTCACATCCCTAACATATTTATATATAAATACTACAGGCCTACCTGATTTTGAACACAAGAGGGCAGCATAGCACTATGAATGACATGATTTATTTATTTTTTGGACTAAAAAAAACATTCTGGCTGTTTTTAAACTTAAACAATTATTAAATTGAAAAAAAAAAAGAATAATATGGGTTTAGTTCTGATATTTGTATAATTTTATATAGAAATAAATGGTGTATAATTACATTTTTAGAAGATATGAGGCTTTTAGTGTTTCCTTTCTTGACATTACTTTAATCCCTTGCCATAGCAAAACCGTTTGAGATATTTATTGTCCGTTCACAATTTAGCATCTTTAATGTATTTTCATCATGTTGAAAAAGTTTGGTGGGAATAAAATAAACCACTTAAGAGGAGTGGGTAAAAATTCAGAGGCCGATTTTGCAAATAAATCCACATTCAAACCAAAATATCTGACTTCCTGTTGGTCGGAGCTAATGACTGTAAATTAGAAAGTTGTCCGGCTCGATGAAACCAATATACGTACTGATTTTTGTAACTGTTGGTAAAACTAAACCACCCCCCCCCCCCCCCCCCCCCCACTTTGACTCACAATAGTTACATCCATCTGATCGGCCTCTTACCACGAACACACTGCTGAAGTTTCATCAAGATCAGTTAACGTATGCAGAAGTTATATCACTTCGTGTTTCTCTTTTCTCGCCATAAATTCGTTTCCTCGCCACGGCCAAACCTTTCGAGATATCAAAAATCCGTCCCCAATTTAGCATCCTCAATGTCTTGACTTCATGCACACCGAGTTTGGAGGGGATTGGATGAATTCTCTAGGAGGAGTATTTCACATTCCACAGCAAGCGTTTTCCAAACAACCCATAATAGCAGACTTCCTGTTGGGCTGGCGTAAAACTTAGAGCATGAAAGTTGTTCGGCCCGATGAGATCTATATGTGTTCCCTAGTTTCATATTATTACATGAAAGCGTGTTTGATTTATGGACCAAGTTTTCGGACCCCATTCAAGGGGGTGCTGTCGAGCCCCCCTGCCACGCCCGGGTACCAGATTCAGCCCGGCCCTGATGGCCACGGGTTCAACTTCTGACCCGTGTGCAAAGTTTCAAGAGTTTTTGAGTATGTTAAGGGCCCCAAAAATGCCTGAATAGTCGTAATAAAAAAAATAAAAAAAATAAAAAAAATAATAATAATCCTACCGAAAACAATAGGGCCTTCGCCCTTTCAGGGCTTGGGCCCTAATAATCCTTCCGAAAACAATAGGGCCTTCGCCCTTTCAGGGTTTGGGCCCTAACTAGAATATTACACATTTGCTGGATTTTGCAACCCTACATTTAATCAAATTTGGCTAATTTCTTACAGATACTGATTGCATATTTATCACACTGTTTTTATTAATTATGTGCTTAATAGATTTCAATTTTGTCATCTTTTCACAAATTATGACAGTGATCATTAAGAAATAATAAATAAAAAAAATCTCTTTCATGTGATTATTTACAATGTTATATGTACTCTATTCATGTTGATAAATATGACAGTATGTATAAATGGATGCATGTAAATGAAATGCAGTCAGAAGAATATTGAATTTTGTTTCTCCATCAACAGCATGTGTTCGTCTACAGCAGGGGTGTCCAAACTCGGTCCTGGAGGGCCACTGTCCTGCAGAGTTTAGCTCCAACCCCAATTAAACACACCTGAACCAGAAAATAAAGTCCTAGTAAGATCTTGATTATCTGGTTCAGGTGTGTTTAATTGGGGTTGGAGCTAAACTCTGCAGGACAGTGGCCCTCCAGGACCGAGTTTGGACACCCCTGGTCTACAGCAAACCACACAAGAACAGCAATGAGGAAACAGGGAGTCTTTAAAACATTTAAGTAAATAATCCAATCAGAAATTTTTTATAATTTCTTTCTGATACATTTTAGAATATTTCCTGAACAGACGGCATAGAGAAAAGGATCCAGACAGCAGTTTAGCAAAGCCATAGTCTTGCTTGTATCACCATAAACTCTACGGAAGGACTTCAGTCGGGTATAAACATGTGGATGAGATGTTTTAGTCAGAGTAGTAACTATATCAATCACATTGATAATGTGAACAGGAGTCCAAAACAGAAAGAAAGTCAAAACAATGCTGACCACAAGTCTCTTCTTGTAAGTCTTAACGTTTGCTCCCTGATATCTTGGTTTCTGGTCCTGTGGAGCTTTAGTTAGACTGGAGCTCTTGGCTTTTTGGCTCAAGCCTTTGTGCAACCAGAGATAACATGTTAACATGATCAAAAATGGAATGACGAACCCAAACAGGGTCTCAAGAAGCAAAACAGCCACTACTACAGACCGTGACTCCATTGTCCTCTGACATCTTTGCAATCCATCCTTGTCTTTGAGTTCTTGAGTGAAAAATATTGGTAGGGCAAAAACAAAGGCTAGAATCCAGATGCCAGTCAGATGAAGGCGTCTGTGTCGTCTTTCCAGTCTGTACAGTAGCTTCCTGTTAGTGACCCTTGACTTGATGACATTGTGATAGCGGTGCGCACTCATGGAGGTGACCGTCAGGACAGCAACATACAGATTCCAGTGACCCAAGAAGAACAGGATCCTACAAGACCAAAGACCAAGTTTCCATCCAAACAGTATTCCACACAGCACAACAGGAGCCAAGCAAAGGGTCAAAGCATCAGAGACAGCAAGGTTTAGCATTAGGCTTAAGGTAAAGCTCAAATTTTTGTTCCACTCACGAACAATGCTGACGATTACAGCGATATTGCTTGGCAAACCCACCAAACAGCACAAACCCAGAACTACAGCAGGAGTAATCTGTTCTGAACCCACAGCAGTGTTGTTAGATGTGGAATTGGAGCTTACGTTGAGCTCCATCATGATAAAAAAATATTTTTGGTCTGGAAAATGCTGAATGCAAGTTATGACTGCCTGAAGAACAGGGGCTATGTTGACTCCTCCCACTTCTGTAAACTAAAACCACAGCTTTGCTCTCATCTCAATCAAGGGGAAAAAAATAATTAATTAAAGTATATATTTTCATCTAAACCAACCAATGCAATTAAAATAAAAGATACAGAGACAACATTATGAATTCACCCTTAAAGGGGTCATATGATGCTATTTTAAACGTTCATTATTTTGTTTATTGGGTGCAATAGAATAGGTTAACATTTTTCATATGCTGTACATTATTGTTGGTTGTTAATCGATGGTATATGATTTTGTTGAAGGCTTCTGTTTGCATTATTTTTAGCTTGTTTCTAAAATAGCTGTATTCTTGTGGTTTTTGATTTTCAGATGTTTCTTCCTCTTCTGTTCTTCCTTTTACTCTTAATGAAGCCCCTTTTGCAAACTGCAAACATTTACCTCATATGCTTATTTTTTAAATAAAAAATTATTAAGTCTTAAGCTCATAATAATATACAACACCATGGTAATATATCACTACTTATAGGATGTTCTTAATTCTAAGTTTTACAGTTTTTCTCAATCACTTTGGCTCAATTCTCGAATGAGTTAGTCTCTTAAAACAATAAGTTCAGATTTCTGAACAATTAGTTTCTGGTTCACAACATATTTGAATTTCTTATTGATTTGAACAAATTGCATGCGTTTTGGCATATGTATGCAAAAAGTAAGTACATTGTCTTCAATTTGAACAATAACTAAATGCAGCCAAACAACAAGAAACCTATTTAGTTTTTTCCAAGGCCCATATTAGGCAAGGCAAGTTTATTTATATAGCACATTTCATACACAATGGCAATTGTGACTTGTGCCACACCTCCTTGTGGGTTGAACACCTGAACCGTGGGAAAATTTCCCACGCTCAGTAGTTCTAAACAGTGTATATTAAAACTTTTAAAGAAATGTACAATAAAGACACAGTCAGAGATGAGATCAGTGTTTTTTATTATGACCGCCGCTAGCGTAGCTAGCCGGTCATATAGGGATTGTCAAAGTTTTTTTTTTTGTTTTTTTTGTCACCTTACTGAATTTTTCGTCAACGATACCAGGGACACCGAAGCACCGGGGAACATGAAATTTGGTGGGCATGTAGCCCCACTAGACTTCTAAGAAAAATTTTCGTTTGGTCCCCGGGGGCCACTCCCCCCCCGCGCTGGGCCCCCCCAAACCCCCAAAAATGCAGTTTTTCCTAAATAACTACCTGAACCGTGGCACCGAGGATGAAGAAATTTTTATGGTATGTTGGTCTACTAGACTTTTACGGAAAAATTTCGTTTGGTCCCCGGGGGCCACTTCCCCCCCCCCGCGCTGGGGCCCCCTTAAATTTTTCGTCAACGATACCAGGGACACCGAAACACCGGGGAACATGAAATTTGGTGGGCATGTAGCCCCACTAGACTTCTAAGAAAAATTTTCGTTTGGTCCCCGGGGGCCACTCCCCCCCCCGCGCTGGGCCCCCCCAAACCCCCAAAAATGCAGTTTTTCCTAAATAACTACCTGAACCGTGGCACCGAGGATGAAGAAATTTTTATGGTATGTTGGTCTACTAGACTTTTACGGAAAAATTTCGTTTGGTCCCCGGGGGCCACTTCCCCCCCCCTGCGCTGGGGCCCCCGTAAATTTTTCGTCAACGATACCAGGGACACCGAAGCACCGGGGAACATGAAATTTGGTGGGCATGTAGCCCCACTAGACTTCTAAGGAAAAATTTCGTTTGGTCCCCGGGGGCCACTCTCCCCCCGCGCTGGGCCCCCCCAAACCCCAAAAAATGCAGTTTTTCCTAAATAACTACCTGAACCGTGGCACCGAGGATGAAGAAATTTTTATGGTATGTTGGTCTACTAGACTTTTACGGAAAAATTTCGTTTGGTCCCCGGGGGCCACTTCCCCCCCCGCGCTGGGGCCCCCTTAAATTTTTCGTCAACGATACCAGGGACACCGAAACACCGGGGAACATGAAATTTGGTGGGCATGTAGCCCCACTACACTTCTACGGAAAAATTTCGTTTGGTCCCCGGGGGCCACTCCCCCCCCGCGCTGGGCCCCCCCAAACCCCAAAAAATGCAGTTTTTCCTAAATAACTACCTGAACCGTGGCACCGAGGATGAAGAAATTTTTATGGTATGTTGGTCTACTAGACTTTTACGGAAAAATTTCGTTTGGTCCCCGGGGGCCACTTCCCCCCCCGCGCTGGGGCCCCCTTAAATTTTTCGTCAACGATACCAGGGACACCGAAACACCGGGGAACATGAAATTTGGTGGGCATGTAGCCCCACTAGACTTCTACGGAAAAATTTCGTTTGGTCCCCGGGGGCCACTCCACCCCCCCCCCCCCGCGCGCTGGGCCCCCCCAAACCCAAAAAAATGCAGTTTTTCCTAAATAACTACCTGAACCGTGGCACCGAGGATGAAGAAATTTTTATGGCACATCAACCTAGCCCATAATCACTCATTTGTGATTTGCGCCCCTCCCATAAAAAATGAAAATGCAATATTATTCTGCTTTAATCGCCCCTATCTTCAGTGGAGATGTTCAGAACTGCACCATATTTCATGTGTATGATTAACTTGACATCCTCTGGGGGTATCCTCTGCTAAGTTTTGTAGAATTTCATCCATGGGGGGGTATAAAATAAATTCATTTATGTGCACATTTAGTGACTGTACACTCATCGGCCTGTAGATGGTGCTGTTGAGCGAAGGGTTGCTGGTTTAGGATGATACTGTCACACACACACATGCAGGAATACAAACAAACGCAAGCATGCACACACACTGACATCCACACGCACAGACACACACCCATACACACACATACAAATCCACATGCACAGACACACACACACACAAACACACACGCGCACACATGTACGCACACATACATACACGCACAGACACACACACACACACACACACACACACAGACACACACATACACAAATACACACACATACACACACACACACACACACACACACACACACACACACACACACACACACACACACACACACACACACACACAGACAGACATGCACATACTATTACTTTTTTTAGGTATATACATAAACACGCAATACAGCCAAATTACTCCACGTCATTTATTTTTGTGGAAAGCCAGTGCAGGCCTGAGCGGCGGTCATATTTTGTACCGCGATGCGGTACATCTAGTTTATTAAAGAAGACATATGTACATTCATCACTTTTAAAACATTAATGAAATAAGTTAAAATTACATTTTTCTCTAAAAAGAGTTATTAAAAAATGAGTTAGTGTTATTTTAAGATGTTAAGACATTTTTTAAAATGTTGATTTGTAAAACTGTTACATAAAACACAAACATTGTTAAAAAGCCTTGTGTTTTTTACATACCATTGTTAAAGGACTCAGAGTTTAAAAGATATATAAGTGTTTCCTTGTGCTGGAGCAGTGTAAAGAACGTCCATTCAGTCCGGAGGTCTGACAGGATTGACATTTTCTGAAGGTTACAGAGAGACACACACAAACCCCGCCCCCTATCCCACCCACAACAGATGTGAGTGTGGGAAAACCCCACAGCTCCTTTCCACTCCCAAATAGAAAACACGTCTGGTCACTTCAGAGTCCAAGCTGGAAATGACTACAGAAAGAGTGTGGAGGGACAGACCACACCCCCTAACACACCCCTCTCAAAGCTGAGAGGTCAATCTCGATTTAAGGACGTCCCTAAAAATGACATCACTCACGGGGGAATTCCCCCCCTCCCACAGTGACAACTAGTGTTTAAAAAGGAGCAGAAACTTTGAGTAAAATACTACTTGTGATTTTTTTGCAAATCAGATTATCTGTGATGGCTATGTCAGACCCCAAAACACCTGAAAGAAACATCAATGATGCTATGGAGGATTTGACTTTAGCTCCACGAAAAAAAAGAGAAACGCATGGGCCATGCTTAACACGATTTCTTCATGAGCCGTCAGATTCTGTGAAATATAGTTTCCGTCTGTCTGAAGGCCCTGCGTGTACGTATGTTTATGACAAAATCAACAGAGAAGTCAGATTGGTTAACGTGGATAACGATGAGCGATTCACTACAAATTCAACGGACGACCCCGATTTGACAGTGATTTATTTTATTCAAAAGTATGGCCAGATTTGAAAGACGGGAAGGATATGCCACTTTTTATTGCCGAATGGTCTGCAATAACTATGGGTACAAGGTACCGAATCCTCGCCGATCAAATTAACAAATACCCTGAAGATTACGTCTATATCCTGTGCAGTGATTTTGGAAAGAATTTACCAGAATGTTCGTGGCCTGTTTCTGAGGAAGAACACCTACAATTATACGATCTGAAATTCATATTTCAATGGAAGGATCTAGCTGTTTTGGAAGAGATTTTTTCCAAGATCAATCAGCTTTTCCAATGGACCAACGCGCATGAACGCTATAACAACATTAAAGTGAAACTTTTCCACCCCAAGTGGGCCACACCCAGTAGGAGGGGCATTCACATACTGTGTACAAACATTAAAGACCCCTCTCTCCGGACTCTGACTCATTCAAACGCATCATGTCTCAGGATACCGGTTCTCCTTCTTCTTCAACATCTCAACTGTCTGGAGCTACTGCTAGATTTACAAAAAACGGATTACCGATTATGGCAAATGGATTACCTCAGAAAAGCATCGAATGGATAAATAATTTCTGTACTGAACTTGGATATCATAACTTGGCCTTCCTCACAAACTACGGAGTTTCAACACCTGCCCCAGACGCCGAGACCGAAAACACAAACGGCGATGAGACGGACGGGTGTCTTGGGGGGACAGGTCACCGGATTATCAAGGCTGTTCTGGCTGGAATTTTGGAATTTTTGATCGACAAACGGATGAAAAATTCCTGCGACGGCTGCACAGTGGATCACCCATCTCAAACAAGACACACATGTTTGTTTGAACCTTCTGCATATTATTTTTACGGATGTTTTGAAGAAATCAGTCTGAAACTTCTCACCCCGGAGTTAAAAAACATATTAGCTCAGGCCTTGAGTCAGTATGGAGGCAGATCTCATCTCCAGAGGATCCAGGGAGCTGTTGAGGCAATTTTATACGACCTCAAAGATGAAATGTACATAGTGGAACAATTATCTTTAATCCGTGAAAAATTTATCGACGAATCATGCGAGGAAATAATATACACGGCTGTGGATAAATGGAAACGAGCCGTATCTGAAGATCCGGAGATCACACAGGTTTGAAAATGGGGAACTTCTGCTCTACCTCTTGGATTACAAAATATTTCTTTAAATCACGTGTTAAATGCGGAATATCTAACCTACTCCACAAGATTATCCAGAATAATTGGACTACAAACACCAGCATGATGACTCCGGATTAAAAACGACTACTGGATTTAATGAACGCCGTGAGGGGATTAATGGACGAATGGAATCATATGGTAAACAGGTCTGTTACCAGTGAGAGCACACCCTCTGCGGTTATCAAAAACATTCTCGAGCTGATGCCTGAGTGCCAGGACTCTCTTAGAATAGGAGATATATTGTGTATTTGTACATATGTAACTGATGTCTGCAGTTTGTTAAGTAATGAACATCCAGATATGTAATATTTAAATTTTTTAGTCGATTACATTTTGGAGAAGAATTTTGAAATGTCTGTGAAATTTTTTTGTTTTGTTTGCGTGATATAATTCACATTATACATGTTTGTAACTTTCTACTTCTTACATTCTAATAAAAAAAAGTAAACTTCTTTTTATTGTTTGAAAATGCTTGTGTAACTTTTATATTGTGAAATAAAAAATGCTTGTGTAACTTTTATATTGTGAAATAAAAAATGCTCGTGTAACTTTTATATTGTGAAATAAAAAATGCTCGTGTAACTTTTATATTGTGAAATAAAAAATGCTCGTGTAACTTTTATATTGTGAAATAAAAATATCTTTGTTTGAAAATGCTTGTGACTTTATATTGTGAAATAAAAATAAATACTGAACAAATTTGCAACTCGATTCATTATGACTGAAATCTCATAGCGTTGACATGGCAGAATTAATGAAGAAAATATACTACGACCCCGCAAATTCTGGTGCTTTGGGAGGTAAAGACAGATTAAAACAAGCTGTATTAGAACAACATGGTGTAAGATTATCTGATAATGAAGTGTGCAAATGGCTATCCAGCCAAGACACATACACACTCCATCGAACTGCTCCAATAAATTATAAGCGGAATCGTGTAGTGGTTTATGGGAAAGACCAGCAATTTCAGGCCGATTTAGTCGATATGTCCGCCTACGCAAAAGAGAACGACAATATCAAGTTTATTTTAACTATTATTGATATTTTCTCAAAATATGCCTGGACAAGGGTGTTGCGAAATAAATCAGCGTCCGAAGTAACGTACTCGGTTACTAACGTAACCTCGGTTCTCTCTAGAAGAGGGAACGAGTACTTGCGTAAGAATATCTTACGCTAGGGGAAAACCTCTTTTCCTCGAGATATTGAAGCCAAAAATTATCCTTAATTTTGTAATAATGTAAAACGCATTGCAGCAGCATGCAGACATGGGCGAGACAGCTCGCGCGCCCATTGGCTGCTCTGCGGCAACTGCACCAGCCTATCGATGGAGGCTCCTCATGACGTCATAACCAATGAGGGCGCTTCGCGCCCAATACGTCATGTCCCGCCGAAATCGGGTGGGGCCAGGGCTATAAATACGGCCCAGAGAGGCTGGTTTGGTCAGTTTTTTCATCGCAGAAGCGAATCAGAACATGACGCATGCACGGCAAGATACGCAAGTACTCGTTCCCTCTTCTAGAGAGAACCGAGGTTACGTTAGTAACCGAGTACGTTCTCTTACGAGAGGTCTCTCGTACTTGCGTAAGAATATCTTACGCTAGGGGAACACAATGTAAAACGCCGTGCGTGCTTGAGACATAACACTAACGTCCCAAGGGCAGGTGCCCGGGGCTCATACAGTGCTTAATCACAAGGGACTCACAGAGAATCCGGGAAGAGGGGCTAGGATAGCATCATTCCTGTAATATTGAGCTCTGATAAGAGCATATTATATCAAGTGTTCCACACAGCCAGGGCGAACTCAGCCTGGACTGGTAAATATGGGGGACTAACGTATTGCCCACAGAAGTATATAGGCGATCAGTGATCGCCGCTCTAGCAGTTTCAGCATCCCGAGCCGATAGCATCGGGCGGGCAATACTGAAAAATTAAACCGAGAGCAACCTAGCTTGCAAAGCGGGAACCTCGAGGTTATAAAACCTTATAAATGTAGACGGGGAGGCCCAGCCTGCCGCCATACAGATATCTTGCAAGGCAATCCCACTGGACCAAGCCCACGACGAGGCCATGCCTCTTGTGGAGTGCGCTTTGACACCTATCGGGCATTGCAGGCCCTTGGATGTGTAAGCTAACGCTATAGCATCAACTATCCATCTGGATAGACTTTGTTTTGACGCAGCTAGTCCCTTAGAACGTCCGCTGAACAAAACAAAGAGCTGCTCCGTCTGTCTGAAAACAGATGAGCGAGACACATAGGCTCTTAACGCCCTGACCGGGCAAAGGAAGCCTGCGTCCCCTTCCTCTTCGGATACCGGCAGGGCCGACAGCGAGATAACCTGTGCCCTAAACGGTGTGTTGAGGGATTTAGGAACATATCCGTGCTTTGGTTTGAGTATGACTCTCGAGTCATTCGGCCCAAACTCCATACACGTCGCGCTTACTGAGAGCGCTTGCAAATCCCCTATGCGCTTCACTGAAGCGAGAGCCAGAAGAAACACTGTTTTGAAAGACAAGAGTTTCAGATCTATTGACTGTATTGGCTCGAATGGGGCACCTTTCATGGCTTCCAGAACCGTGGAAAGGTCCCAAACGGGAACTGAGGGTGGTCTGGGAGGGTTCAGCCTCTTAGCTCCTCTAAGGAAGCGAATGACCAGATCGTTCCTTCCTAATGACTGGCCAAGCGGTGGTTCAGCGAACGCTGCTATGGCCGCCACATAAACTTTGAGCGTGGATGGGGTTCTGCCCTTATCCAGAAGCTCTTGTAAAAAGGAGAGAACCTCCGGCACCCCACAGCGTGAGGGTGAAGTGCCACTCGCTGTACACCAGCTTGTGAACACAGACCATTTTGAGGAATAGAGCCGCCTTGTAGATGGAGCTCTAGCCTGCGTGATCGTGTTTAACACTCCCGCTGGGAGGTTAACGGGTACCCGTTGATGGCCCACACATGTAGGGACCAAAGCTCCGGGCGAGGATGCCAGATCGAGCCGTTCGCCTGCGAGAGGAGATCCCTCCTCACCGGTATCGGCCACGGGGCGGTACTCGTCAGCTGCATCAGGACTGAAAACCAGACTTGGTTTGTCCAAAAAGGGGCGACGAGTAGCACTGGGCATCCGCTCTCCCTGATTCGCTCTAACACCTGGGGTAGGAGCGTGACAGGGGGAAACGCATAGAGCGGGCAGCGGGGCCAGACGTGAGCCAGCGCGTCCCTGCTCTTGGAGAAGAATTCCTGACAATGAGCGTTCTCTTGAGACGCAAATAGGTCTATTTCCGCTCTGCCAAATGTCCTCCATAGCATTTTGACTGTCTGTGGATGTAAAGACCATTCCCCTGTCGGCAGATTGTTTCTGGACAGTCTGTCTGGTCCCACATTCAGATGGCCGGGCACATGCGCTGCCCTGAGCGAGCGCAGATTGTGCTGAGCCCAGACCAGGAGGCGATCCGTCAGCCTGTGAAGGATTCTGGATCTGATACCTCCTTGGTGATTTATATAAGCCACCACTGACATGTTGTCCGAACGGACTAAGACGTGGTGTCTTTTTATATGGGGACAAAAACGCCTCAGCGCGTTGTCGACTGCCATCATTTCCAGGCAGTTTATATGCAGAAGCTTTTCCCGTTCTGACCACTGGCCGAATAACGGTCTGCCCTCGAGCAGCGCTCCCCATCCCGAGGTTGAGGCGTCCGTGGACACCACCTTCACACTCGAGGAAGTCCCCAGGCTTACACCTGACCGGTACCAGTCGGTCACTGTCCAAGGTTTCAGAGCTGCGACGCATTTCTGATCGACCTTGATGCGCGCGAGACCGGAGGTCCAAGCTCTGCGCGGCGCGCGCGCTTTCAGCCAGTACTGCAGCGGGCGCATGCGAAGCAGACCCAGCTGAAGCACTGAGGATGCTGAAGCCATGAGACCCAGCATCCTTTGAAATTTTTTGAACGGGACCAAAGCGCCGTGGCGAAAAATCTCTGTCATGCGCTGAATGCTTAGTCTGCGCTGCGGCGACAGCTGTGCTGTCATAGACAGCGAGTCCAGATCTGTGCCCAGAAAAGATATTTTCTGACTGGGAGACAGCGAACTCTTCGCCCAATTGACTGTGAGACCTAGATTCTCGAGGTGATCGAGTAATATGGTCCTGTGTTCTATGAGCTCCGACTGTGATCGAGCTAGAACCAGCCAATCGTCCAAATAATTCAGCACTCGTATGCCTCGGAGCCTGAGGGGTGCGAGCGCTGCATCCATGCACATCGTGAATACGCGAGGTGCTAGGGAAAGGCCAAATGGAAGGACTGTGTACTGATATGCCTGGCCCTCGAAGGCGAATCTCAAAAATCGCCTGTGACGTGACGCTATTTGTATTTGAAAATAGGCGTCTTTCAGATCTATCGACATGAACCAGTCCCCTTGGCAAATTTGCGAGAGGATTTTCCTGGTCGTGAGCATTCTGAACCGTCGTTTCAGAAGTGCTTTGTTTAGTCGTCTTAGATCTAGAATGGGTCTGAGACCCCCGTCTTTCTTGGGTACCAGAAAATATCTGCTGTACATGCCCCCTTCGCTCTGAGTTTGTGATAAGGGTTCTATAGCCCCTTTTCTCAGTAACTTCGCTATTTCGGCTCGAAGTAGGTGTGCTACTTCCTTTTTCACCGTAGTTTCGATTCGCGCCGCTTTGCGTTGCGGGCGTCGACCAAACTGTAGCGAATAGCCTCTTTCTATAATGCTCAGCACCCACTTCGATACCCCGGGGAGCTCTGTCCACGCTTTCGCGTGAGTGGCTAGGGGTTGAATGATATCTGGGCTCTGATCGCGGCCAAGTGGCGCGCGGAGAGCAACAGTGTGCTGTAACATGAGCGCCGCGTTTGCAGCGTGCGAGACTGGGGGCGCGCTGATCACAGCGGGCAGCCTGCCCGTGCTCAGTTCTCCTGCAGCTGTGTGCTGAGAGAGAGCGAGCGTGGTGAGCCCCGTGGGGTTTAATATGTCTGTGAGCGAATGCGGGCGCGGGACAACGGGCCCATGCATAACGCTGAGAACACCGTCTGTTTGTGCAGACTGTATGTGCGTTGGTTTCGTTTTTACAGAAACCGTGAGACATGTAGCGTGTAGTGTTTGCGGGCACTGGGACGTGGGCACAATCACTACATTTGGTGCACAACCGACATAAGTCGATTTTATTTGTGCGGGCCGTGTGTGGCGGGCCGTGTCTGTGTGTAGGAATGGGCACTGGGCAGTGGGCATTTTTACTACACTCATAACACCATCGGCCGTGGCCGGAATACCAGAAAATACACTCTTTTTGGGATTTATCTGGGTCGCCGTAAAAACGGCGTTTGTGTGCAGGCAAGCGGGCAGTACTGCCGACTTGTTTACTGCTGAATAAGCTGGAACAGTCGCAATTATTGGAACTGAGCGAGCGAAAATCTTTGGTGGAAATCCGGCCGCAGCGGGACTTGGACACCGTCGCTTCCGTAAACTGGCTAGGAAGACTTAGAGGCCTCGGGCTTTAACTCAACCTTCGGCCGTGGCCCACGCGGCGGGGGGCGGCGGCCGGCGGAGCGAGAGCGCGGTCTCTGATCCCTGGTCTGTCGGCGCTGTGGGGCGGCGGCAGCTGAGGGTTGCGGCTGGGAGCTGCGAGCAGACGGCTGTTTTGAGCGACCTGCTGCGGAGCTCGAGCGCTTGGGCAGGAAATGTTTCATGGCCTGCGATGTCTTTTGAACTTCGGCGAATCTGTCTGCGAAGTCTTTGACAGAGGATCCGAAGAGGCCAGCGGGGGAGACGGGGGCGTCGAGAAACGCGGAGCGCTCCGAGTCCGGCATCTCCGAGAGCGTAAGCCATAAGTGTCTCTCAGCCACGGTGAGAGAAGCCATATTCCGCCCCATGGCCTGCGCGGCGGACTTTGTGGCGCGAAGGGCGAGATCCGTCGCGCTCCTTAAATCCGTAAGGTTCACAGCTTCCGGTCCTTCCTCGTCCATTTTGCGGAGAAGGTTGGCCTGGAAGATCTGGAGTATGGCCATTGAATGAAGCGCCGAGACAGCCTGCCCGGCGGCGGTATAAGCGCGACCGTGCAGTGACGAGGTAGCGCGGCAGGCTTTTGATGGCAGCGCCGTCTTAGCACGCCGTCCAGCAGAGGGCGGGCAAAGATGGGCGGCTACCGCTTCCTCGACGGGAGGGAGAGAGTGGTATCCTTTGTCCTTAGCACCGTCGACTACGGAGAATGCTGCGGACACGGGAGCACGCACTCTGGCTGAAAAGGGAGCGCTCCAAGACTTAGCTACCTCTTCGTGAAGCTCAGGAAGGAAAGGGGCTGGTCTTGAAGGCTGAGAAGCGCGGTCCCTTTGAAGAAAACAGCCGTCCAGGCGGTTAAGTGCAGGCTGCTGGGGCGTCGACCACTCAAGGCCGAGGCTCTCGACGGCCTGCTCGAGCAGACGCATAAGCTCCGCCTCGATGCTGGCTCTTTTCCCCGAGGAGCGGTGAGAGGGCGGTGCGAGGTCCGCGGAGCTCGACCAATCCTCACTGCCCGAAAGGAGAGAGCAACTGTCGTCCTCCAATCGCACAGCTTCTTCATAGTCCCCCATGGCGGAAGCGGCGGCAGACGGCGGCCGCTGACCGGCGGTGAGAGACTGAGGTGAAGCAGGCGGCGAAGCTAGCGGGCGCACCGGCGAGCTTTCGCGGGATGGAGGAGGTTCAGGGACCCGTTGAGCGCGGCGCTTTTTACGGCGCGGCAGCTCGGCGGGTGAAGGCGCGGGCGCAGCTTCACGAAAAAATGCCCGGCGAGTCCGCAGAGTCACCATAGGCATGAGATCGCAATGAGGGCAGCCGCCCTCGGCGAGCGCGATAGCTGCGTGATCCTCACCCAGGCAGGAAACACAGATGACATGGTGGTCCCCGTCGCTGAGTGGAGCTCGGCATGAGCCGCAGGATGAACGAGGCATCTTGAAAAAGACGCTCGTGCTCTTTTAGAGGAGATAAGTGTGAGTGTCGCAGCGGCGAACACACACACAGCAATAAAAGGATATGTACGCCGGAAAGCGTTAGCAGGAATGGCGACTGAAGGCGGCGAGTTGTCGACCGGCAGCTTCAGATGCAGAATAATCCCGCTGGGTGCTTGTAGTCAGACGGCGCGGCTTCCTCTCAGGATCCAGCGATGTGTGAACTCGCTGAAGAGATGAAAAACTGACCAAACCAGCCTCTCTGGGCCGTATTTATAGCCCTGGCCCCACCCGATTTCGGCGGGACATGACGTATTGGGCGCGAAGCGCCCTCATTGGTTATGACGTCATGAGGAGCCTCCATCGATAGGCTGGTGCAGTTGCCGCAGAGCAGCCAATGGGCGCGCGAGCTGTCTCGCCCATGTCTGCATGCTGCTGCAATGCGTTTTACATTATTACAAAATTAAGGATAATTTTTGGCTTCAATATCTCGAGGAAAAGAGGTTTTCCCCTAGCGTAAGATATTCTTACGCAAGTACGAGAGACCTCTCGTAAGAGAACTAAAGCTTTTTTGTCAGTTTTGAGAGAGGGGCGAATACCCATCAAGTTGCAGACAGATAAGGGCACAGAGTTTTTCAACAAGTCTTTTCAACAGATGATGAAAAAATATAATATAACACATTTTTCAACAGCTTCTGAATTAAAAGCGAGTGTAGTCGAAAGGTTTAATAAAACTTTAAAAGGACGAATGTGGAGGTATCTTACATCGATAAATTCCAGACGCTACTGTGATATTTTGCAAGATTTGACAGAGGGGTATAACTCCAGTTATCACAAATCCATAAAAATGCGACCGTTGGACGTAAATAAAGAAAACGAATCCGTGGTGTTCAACAATTTATACGGGAAAATGCGTAAAGAGACACCAGTCTTTAAATTTGCCGTAGGAGATATTGTCAGGGTATCTAAAGTCTGGAATATATTTGCCAAAGGCTATGAGCAGAACTATACCGAAGAATATTTTACTATAGCTTCTTGTATACACAGAGAAGTACCGATGTACAAATTACAGGACTATGATGGAGAGATAATACAGGGTTTTTTTTACGAAAAAGAACTCCAAAAAATTATTGTGAGCGATGATAAATCGTTCAAAGTCGAAAAAATTCTTGATAAAAAGCGATGCGGAAAGGCCATGTACGTTCTGGTGAAATGGTTTGGATGGCCATCAAAATTCAATAGTTGGATTCATGAAAAACAGGTGGTTGATCTACAATCTCCCTTAAAGCCCTTAGGGAGAGTCGCTCACGTTCTCATTTATGCTAAAACATCTGAGATGTCTGAGGAGGACGGATTCTACGTCACACTCCCGTGCAATGCATCTGGCCATGTGTACCCCGAGAATACCATATCTAATTACAGAACTAGACTGGCAAGAGCAATACATTTAAAAGGAATATGGGAAGTGGCTCTGGTCGAGTTTCACTATCCAAAAACTTGGCATACTTTCAACGAGGAAGACGCTGCTTTTATTATTGAATGCGAACAATGTTTGAACGACGATGAACGTTGCAAAACGCGAGGGGATCTTAATATTCAAACTTTCCGGAAAGCCCTAAAAATATCTACGAATCATAATAATATAAAATACGGCTATTTTGAGGATATTTCAGTATTACTCAAAGAAATAAACACAACTCGTCCATCGCGGGTGCAGCTCGCCTACGATAATATAAAGAATAAGGTATTTCTGAAAACAAATCAGAGAGCATCGCTAACGTTTTATGGAAAGCTAGCCGTTATTCTAGGATTAAAAACCGGTGTTCCTATAGAAAATGTAAACAGTTCGGATGAACACAAAGACGTGCGCACATACGCACCACATCAGGCTGATATTACTGGAGGATTTTACACTCTATTTGTGTACATAGATATAATAGAATATCAAGCAGTAGGTGACGCATATGTTCCCTTATTAGAGACTGTGCACATTCAACCGACCAGTAACAAAGCAGTGAGTGTCAGGTACAACAAGTCTCATTACGTCCGTCTTAATAAAAACACCACATCAGATATTGGAATTGAAATGAAAGACGATCAGACTAAAGACGTACGATTCACCTACGGCAAAGTTGTGACGAAGCTGCACTTTAGACCAGTGAGAAAACATTTGTTTTAAAAATGGCTTATCTCAATCCGTACCAAGAAGACCCCCAGCGTTACATATCATATTACCAGGCTCAGACTGGACACGGAATGCCGGGCTATGCCGGAACCGGAGTTATGTACGGTTCCGGTTTTGCGTCAGGGATCGGAGGTCTGTTTCGAGGGTTATATCGTATGGCAATTCCATTTCTAAGAAGGGGTTTCAGTAGCCTATAGCAAAGCCACATCCCGACCGCAATTTAATTTAGGAAATGCTGTGAGAGAATATTATCAACTGGTTACCGCCACGGGGAGGCATCTGAAGAATCAGTCTCTGGCCATAGACAGGGAGGATTTTCTCAACGGTTACACAGTGTTTGCCTATAATCTTACCCCGGATGAAGAGTGCTCGCAACATGTGTCGCTGATTAGATCAGGGAATATTAGGTTAGAAGCACGTTTTAGAGAGCCTCTACAAAACACAGTAAACATTTTAATTTACGCTACGTACGATTCTCTTCTTGAAATATCAAATCGGAGGCAGGTGTTGGCAGAACACTACTAAAGGGATTGAAATGAACACTGTGGAGCTAACGAGATTTATGGACAACATTACATGTAATGTAAATTTTTTAGGAGTACTCGCTTGCGATCATCTTCCCAAAGAACCGTTGCTAGATCTCCCGGCTCTATTAATTTGTAATACGGATCGATCGGATCAATCCCACTGGAACTGTGTTCTAGAAATACATCTGATATTGATATGAGGGAAGGCATAGATTCAGAGGCATACGCTACTGTAAGTATTACATATGTAACCGGGTTGAAATGTCACCAAATCCTGATGAACATTGTTTTCTATATGTTTAAGATCTGTTTTATTGCCAATATTTATGCCTGAATGTTGTATTCAGACCATGGTGTTAATAACTGTACTGTCACTTTAAGAGGTGTCTTCAGTCTGCGCTAGGCTAGCTGAGAGGAGGTAATGTATTATTTTGCACGTCATTTTTAAACACTTATTTCGGTTTTTGGACGATGCAAACCTTGTTTTATTCATGCATAAATGTTAGTTTTGAGGTTGTGAACATGCAGTTAATGTGTCAATCGAATATAAACCTTGTAAACAGACTTTTTGCAAGCTTTAAAGTAAAGTAAGACATGTTTCCACGTGCTAGTCTACAGGGTTTTCTGTATGTTTATCTGCTAACAGGAGCTTGAGATCTGTGTGCTGTGTGGAGGAGACTGCATGTAACAGAGCCTTATGGATATGTTTGTTGATTTGTACAGACAAATCCACCGTTCTGCCTTCATTAAAAGAGCAACCAGCAGTTGGTCGTCGGGGGGGGGGGGGGGGGGGGGGGGAGTTTTTGCATACTGAGTTTTTTACACTGTTAAAGAGTTGGATTCCCATGCTAAACATGGACAAAGTTTCAAAAATTAAGTTGTACGTTTGATGGAGTATTACTCCTTCTGGTTTGTCACAAGTTTCGGAAAGTTTTTTTCGAGTATGGGCGTGTGTGACGTCAGATGGGGCGGTCCTAATAAGGGCACTTCTCCCGGAAGGGCGCGCGCGCACCCGTAGACCAGAGAGAGAGAGAGAGAGAGCGAAATGTCACCAAAGAAGTGTGTTTTTGGTTGCCAGGGCAAGACAACCCTGCACAGATTCCCCAAAAACCCAGCATTAAGGGACCAGTGGATGGAGTTTATTTTTACAGAGCATCAACGGAGTTGTGCAAGTGTTCTTGTTTGTTCCCTGCATTTTGAAGATGATTGTTTTATAAACAAGGCCCAGTTCGACGCCGGGTTTGCAGATCGTTTATTACTTAAGGATGGAGCAGTCCCAGCGATAAAGGGTCACGGGCGTGCGCTGGATCCGCAGGCGGTGAGTAAACCTGCTCCAATGTCTGTGTGGTGTTAGCTATCGGCGGGTTAGCACAGCAAGTAAACAACATGATCACGTATAGTTAATGTATCTATGGAGCATGCTATGTGTGTGTGTGTGTGTGTGTGTGTGTGTGTGTGTGTGTGTGTGTGTGTGTGTGTTTAAATACATTTGTTTAGCTGGCCACTGTAGGTGTCTGTTTATTTATTGTAAAACCACTCCAAACAACAATACACAAAGAGTGTGAAAATATGTTGAAATAAATGAATTATTTCATACTAAACCTGTTCACACAAAGCGCGCTTCTTCATTGAAATGCGCTACTATTCCATTGTTTTTCTATGATAATACTAGTGTCATGTGCAAAACTGTTCCGCTTGCTACTGCTAAATCACATACAATAATCCATAAACCAAATCATGTCCTCATAAACCACGAGTAAACACACACAAATGTTGTAAACCTCGCGCAGGACATGTTGTTCTAAACACACTGCGCTCGAGTTACAGTCATTTCTGCTTTTAGAAAACTCGAGAGATCTGGTCGTGTTCTGTATGAACGAGCCCTTAGTAGGGCTGGGCGATAATTCGATCTCGATACGGGATCGCGATAAATTTTTTAACGATTTCGATAATATGCTTGGGACATATTATTCGATATGAAAAAGTAAGCGCAACAACAACAGTATCAGTCTGCCGGCTGCCGTATATAATTAATGCGATATGGCTCAGGTTTCCGTTGTCAGGTAATGCCGTAATGCCAAAATGAATTTCAGAATAAGCCTAAAATGTATAAAGCAAAAATACACCGACCTTTGGCTATGTTAAAGGAACAGGCTCTACCGTTTGAAAGTTATTAAACAACATCGCATGCTGCATTTCAAATAAAGCGCACGCCTAAAACGGCTGTAATATAGACCTAAACAACGAACGAATGAGTGAGACGTTTCAAATATGGCCAGGCCCAGGCAGACTAGCCGCCTGTAAAAGCTTTTTTCAGAGGCCAGACGCGACGGACGATGGTGAATCAGGAACGCCTGAAGCCTCAGATGTCCAGACAGCTGCACCGCCACCGGAGAAAAAGCAGAATCGGATCAAGACGAAGCAGCGAAGTCGCCTTGCGGAGAACAAGGTTACTCGGCTTATGCGCATTGCAAGTTGTGGAGAGACACTAGCCGCGTTTCCATTAGGCTACCCTTCAAATTGCGCAAATTGAAATTGCGAATTAAAAATACGCACAATGGAAACACGTCAATTTCGCAAAAACTCCCGTTTATCGCAAAAAAGTTTTTATGCTCGCATGAGGAGGTTTTTCAGGCAATTCGAAAAAGGAATATTTCGCAAAACTGATATGGAAACAATTTTTTGCGCATTTACAGTCACCTGACTTAGAAGACGCGGTGTGTTTGAGGTCCATGTATAGCTACGCAAATAATAATAATTTTATATAATTTTATTATATTATAACATTTAATAGGCTATATTTAGAAGACGCTTTTATGCAAAAAAGGAACAAAGCTGAGTATGGAGCACGCACGGCATGGCACGGAGGCGCGGGGCGCGAACACTTGCAATAACAGTGGAAACAACTTAAAATACTCTATCATTTCTGGTCATACAGAAAATAATAATACATTATTTTCAACTACTTTTATTTGTGTAAACTCACAATAACAAGAAAACGTTGTGCTTTTGTAAAATAAAATAAAACAATCAGACGCACTTTCATGATCTCCGTAAACTGGAGCGCGAGAACTGAAACAAAATATAGACTATGTAGGCTAAAGCTTGAAATGTCCACTTTAAAACGAACAAATTCGAATCGAAAGTTAATACCTTCTGATTATGTAATCCATATGAAAGGTGCATTTCTTTCTAAAAGCGCATCTGTTTAACAGCGGAGATGGAAATGTGATTTTAGCCGACACTTAGAAAACAATTTATTAATAATATTAATGGCTCTTCTCATTCAGCACTGCGGGAAAAACATCAATTCTAGGTTCTAATTTGGCCTTCGAAAACCAGTAAAATCGACATGTTTTCCATATTAATTTGTGAATATTTTAAATGTTTAATAAAGGGGCAAAAAGTCATAAACAAAAATCTGAAAATTCGTCGGTATTTACTTTTTTTGCGCAGCAGTTTGTGTAGCCAGTTCAAATTAAAATTTTGGTGTTCAACTTTGCGTTTTAAAAAGACAACAACCGTTAATTTTTCGTTTTTCAATTACGGGTTAAAAAAGGAAAAACGATCGGACACAAAAGTAGCCTACATGGATCGTTTGGACAGAATACGAGACAGAGTTCTTTATTAAATTCATAAAAGAAACAATAATTAGCCTATAGGAATACTGGATTCTAAATCTCAAATAAATGGCACAATCAAAACCTCGGAGCAGAAATGAGGGCGAAACACCCAGAAACTCCTTATATGTGTCGTTCGCAGTATAAGGGTCTTTCCCTGCCATTAATGCTCGGATAACACGCCACGTCAGAGAAAAAAAAGGACGTTTTAGTCACCTAACAAGTAATGCATTAAGTAGCATTAATGGAAACGCCGTCATTTCGCAATAGTTTTTTTTTATCGACATTTAGATAATAGCGCAAAACATTTGCGCAAATCTGTAATGGAAACGCGGCTACAGGGAAGTTTTGATTTTAAGTCGGCACTCGGCAGCTGCACAATTCAGCACTGCAAAACAGCGTAAAAAGTATAGCCTAAAATGACGCGAGACAATGTTATAGGCCTAGTCATTTGTTTGTTCCAGTTCATTTGACAAGGAGTCATTTCACGGTGGCCAATTTAAATGTTACCAGCTAAATGAGACATACTGAGAGAGTATAATTAAGTTCGCTTGAGTAAAAACAATAGGCTACTAATCAGATATTTTATGTGGGGAAGGGGGATTGGTTTGTTAAACTATGAATGTGAAACCATAGTAAAAACAATTGGCGTTGATTGACGCCAATCGGACGTTCATGTTTTTTTCCGTCTATTTGAAAGTTAGGCTAATAAACATGTTGCATTCTATACGGCCTGATTATGTCATTTTTTAAGTTACATAGCCTGCCTCCAGTTTTCCTCAACTTGACTAATTAAGAGGCGATATTTGACCGGCAAATCATCAAAATGTTCGGAAAACGAAACCTCTGCCGGTCAAAATCAAAAAATTTAAAATATATATTGAAAAGTGACCACTGACCAGTCACTTACTAGTTTGCACTTGTTTGAAAGCATATAAAACTCTGTATGAGCGAAAGAGCGCTGAATTTTCTTTTGCCAGTTGTGGGCCCTGCTGCTCTCTTGACCAATGGAAAGATTCCTACAATGTGGGAGTGTAATGTGAATCCTTTGTCTGCATGAAGACCTTAACAAAAATATTTTGTGCTCATTATTGGAAGGCATATTGTTTAATTTTTCATGTTATTAAACTTTATTCTAAAGTTTCAGTGAATCTCTTGTTTCTTCAAGCTTCAGGATGTCCCTTACACTGGCAGCATCTGCAAAAACTACATATCGTGATAAGAATCGAGATCGATCAATATGGAAAAACATATCGTGATAAAAAAAAAAATCCATATCGCCCAGCCCTAGCCCTTAGTATTGTTTATATCCTTGTTCTGCATGGAATTACTGTTTGATTGTAGTCTAGCAAGGTGATTATTCTGAAAGTCATGTTGCCAGTAAAGAACCACATTTTGGTATTTATTTAATTCTTTATTTGTAGAGCACATCTACATATGTTCCTGCCAACCAGGACTCGCCTTCTGTCACGCACGTGGAAGGTCAAACAGAACATAAAGCAACTGTGTCTGCTGAAGCGCAAGCCAAACCACGAATGCAGTCTATAGGAATTCAGTGTACTTTCTTTCCATCTCTAAAGACCGCTGCCACTCAGTTATCTTTCACTGAACAGGCAGGACATGTACAGAGCAAAGGTATGTATATAATATGTGCAATGGTTCTTACTACCTTTACCTTTATAGATCATTTTAAAGGCACTGTTTTATATAGGAAGGTGTACCTAAATCAAATATACATTTTTACTCTGTCAGGCACACAGGCAACAGTTTCCTTTACAAGTGTTAGTACTGAGACGACACCGGCTGAAACATGGAGGCATATGGCATCTACACCAATAAAGGCATCCACATCTGGACTCGGTCCAACACCAGTTAAAAGACCCCGTACAGAATTGCTGGATGAGTTTCAAGCAAATGTTTCAGAAATTCCACAAACTCTAGATTCCTCATATGAGCCTGGAGAACCTTCTGAAACCAGGTAATGCTGTTCAAATGTACATATCAAATGTAATTTATCATTGATATTCCATACTTTGCCTTTACTTTTAGTGGGATGGACATCTCTTGTGATTACACAGATGCAAAGTACATTGTTTTTGAAAGCTCTCTCAGAGAGCTTTTTAAAACATGTCCTTTGTGCAAGACTAAGTGCAGTGTACAGCGACGTCGGCTTGGGACGTTTGTGTCCTTCTGTCAGGTCTGCCAACACTGCCAATATACCAGAAAATGGCAGAGCCAGCCTGTGAAAGGAAGCACCCCAGTTGGAAACCTGCAGATGTCAGCGGCAGTGTATTTCACTGGTGGATCATTTATTCAAATGCAGAAGGTATTTTAGGAGTATTATGTGCACATTGTTTTGTAGACTTTACAAAGGAAACAACCCATAATTCCATTTCTGCTATGTTGCCAGATTTGCAGAGCTATGAATCTGCAAATCCACCAGTTCAGATCCTTCAGAATGCATGCTGGGTGGTTTCTGGAGCCAGCCATATTTCACAAGTGGAAGATGGATCAGCAGGCCATGGTCCAGTCACTACAGCCGTTGGGCAAACTTGCACTGAGTGGCGATATGCGTGCTGATTCTCCAGGTGATTTTTAAAATAATATTTATTCTATGTTGGCGAGACTTTGTAATCATACTAATGTAAAATTACATATTTCTGGTTCCGCAGAGTGTTGTATTAACTTACAAATGTTCTCTATATTTAGGACATTCTGCCAAATATGGCAGCTATACTTTATTGCATCTTGACAGCAATCAAATTCTGGACATTCAACTAATACAGGTACATTTCTCTTGCAGTATGTAGTAATGCTTCTAGGCCTGTCACGATAACACATTTTGCTGGACGATAAATTGTCCAAGAAATTATTGCGATAAATGATAATATTGTCGTTCGAGACCATTTTCATCTAATATAATGATAATGGCATAATAATGCAGGTACACCTTTTCAGAGATCTATAAACTTTTATTTCTTAAGAATATTAAACATTGAAAACGGAAAAACATTTTAAATATCCACAAAAAATGAACAAAACAACCAAAAACAATAAAAGCAATGGACTCTCAGTGTCTGTTAACAAAAACAATTAACAAAAACAATAAATAAAATGGATGTAAACAAAATTGCACTTCAAAAAATATTAAACATTAGGCTCAGACATAAATAGTGATACATTCTATAACAGGCAAAACTGCCGGTTAGGACCTTTCAACAGGCCATATCACACCATTCTGCACTGTCCTCCTGTTACTTTGTCGACTAAACGCCCGAGTGATTGTGTAACTTACTGTCGGGAAGACGGAGACGCACTTTACTGCGTGTATATGCTACGCACTCTAAATACTTGGTTAGGATTAGGGGTGAGGAGTGCGTGCATAGGCTACTACACGCCATAAAGTGCGTATCATATGCACGCAAAAACTATTTTTGGCGTATAAGTGTCACGAGAAATAACATTCGTGGTATAGATACGCATTTTCATGAGATCGGGCTCGCTGTGGCGTTTGGCTTTGAAACCAATTCCATCTTTTTCTTTTTTTTTCTCCTTTAACTCACAACTAGCGTCTTCTCTCTCTCCCGGCAGTCGCCGCAAGCAGTCCCGCTTTCCCATACAAAGACCATGTGACTGACAAGAGGGTTCACTCCTCCTATACGCTAAGGAACCGAGAGTGGTCATCCAGTCTCTTTGTTAGAGAGAGAGAGAGAGAGAGAGAGAGAGAGAGAGAGAGATGAGGAAAACAAACAAGCATGCAAATGGAATTATCGTGGCCGGAAAAATGATCGAGCTCATTTGTTTTTATCGTGCGATTAATTGATTTATTGACTATCGCGACAGGCCTAAATGCTTCATGTTTTTTTTATGCGACTTTGCATTTGGTGATTTTGATTTTTTTTAAAGAGCAATGAAGTTGGAGGCAGTGCACACATGGAGAAGGAAGGACTCAGAAGAGCTCTGGATCATCTAGAGTCCAACCAGTTACAAGTAGATTACATTGTGACTGATCGCCACACCCAGGTGAAGGAATATCTGAGGGAGAGAGAGATCAAACAGTACTATGATGTTCGGCACTTCGAGAAGGGTAAATGCAAGTCAGAAGTCTTTTTATATTACTATTTTTGAACAATTATTGGACATGGATAATAATTTCATTTCAAGCTATTATTTTACTTTTAGTTAGCTTATGATTTTCATTTTGTTTCTCTTTTTGACTTCTGGTATTTCCAGGGCTATCTAAAAAATTGGAAAAATTGTCAAGAAACAAAGACTGCCAAGTGCTGCGACACTGGCTGCTGGGTATAAGAAATCACATCTACTGGTCAGCCATGTCTTCCACAGAAGGACCAGAGAAAGCTGCTAAGTGGAAGAGTTTATTTAATCACATTCAGAATGTCCACATTCATGAAGATCCAGCGTTCCCCAAGTGCGCTCATGCAGACAGAGTGTCCAGAGACCCTAGTAAATGGTTAAAACCAGGTTTGTGACGGTCATTTCTAGTTTTTAAAACAAATAACCTACTATTGGTCTAAATGTCAGTATTTGTAACATTTCCCCGTTTCTATTGTAATAGGTACCATGGTCCTGTATAAAGTGGAGAAGCTGCTCATGAACAAGAGAGTTCTCCGTGATGTGGAAAAGCTGAGCCACCAACATCTAACTTCAGCTCTGGAGGCGTTCCACAGTGTCATTCTGAGATTCGCCCCGAACAATGTAGTTTTTCCTTTTATTGGAATGCTATGCAGGTAATAATTGTTCTAATACGTTACATCACACAGTGTTGTCAAGACAAAAAAAATGAGTATATATATATATATATATATCGCCTTATTTTCAAACGTGTACGTGTGCTTGTTAGTACATTTTTAAACTTATTTTTCACTTTATCTTTCTAGGCTGTATCTTGCGGCAATGCATTTCAACGAGAATTCTGATCGTGAACAGGCAATGAACTTGGAAGGCAAAGCTGTATATAGAATAATGTTTCCAAAATCTAAGAAGGGGCAACCAACAGTGAAGTCAGTGAAGACAGAGCCTACTTTTGGTTTGTTCATAAATCTTTTTTTATAAATACAAGTAAATGGTGTATATATATATATATATATATATATTAGGGGTGTAACGGTTCACAAAATTCATGGTTCGGTTTGATACGATACACTTGTGTCACGGTTCGGTTCGGTACGTTTTTGATACAGCAAAAAGAAAGAAATGCCAGAGAAATTTCCTTGATTTAATTTTTTTGTTCTTTTTTTATATTAAAACTAACATCATAAAGTATGATATTTTTTTACTTTGAGCAATTCTGGAGCTATAATTGACTCTTCTTATGAGCATATAAAACAAAACAGCTCCTTGGAAAAAATGAAATGTAATATTGTAGTAGTTATAAACAGGTTTATTTTAGTTCAGATTAACAGTTGAGGGCAGCAAATGTATTCATGATGTCAAAATAAAACCGACAACCGACGTAATGTTACTTGAAGGCATTATAGCCTACTATTCCTGCCAAACTTCCATGGTTGCAGTTAGTGTTACTACAGTAAAGCCATGGTGAATGATGATCTGTGGACACTGGATAGTTCATTCATGGCACAATGTTTCTTCCAGGTTCGCTGTTTGATCCGTTAATAATGGAGAAATGTGAATGTTTCTCACTAGATCTCGCAGCGATGTTATTACTTCTGTGGCGAATTCAAATGCTTTCTTTACTGGATCTCTTATTAGCGCTGTGTAGTAACAGTGTCACATGATCACGATCGGCTCGCGCTGCACTGGTCCAAACTGATAAACGGTCCTTCAACCACACAATAACCAGCAGTTTCGTTCCGCTTGCATTACGTTTGCCATCTGATGTTGGGCAATGTTGTGGTCGCGCCGGCACCTCTTACATTATGAGTGCGCTTGCCACGCGTGACACGCCTACATTTGAAATAATGAAATTTTGGTCGGCAGGAAAAATGGTCCAACGAAAACCGAACCGAAAGCCTCGAACGGTTCAGTACGAATACGTGTATCGTTACACCCCTAATATATATATATATATATATATATATTAAAATAACAGTACTTCCAAAAAGTGTCACAAATGTTTAGAAATAGTACAACAAACAAATAACAGTAAATAAGAGTTTTTTTTATGGCAGGATACGTCAGAGATCTGATGAGACTGGTGTGTGTCGAGGTGTTTGAAGACCCTGCCAACTATGTTGAGGAACTACGAAAAGTACCCATTCCAGTTTCCCTATCAGAACAGTTTGACAGGCCAGCAAAGGAGGATCTCATTGTTAGACACGTGTCTAGGTTCAATCCAGCGGTGGCCGGAAGCCAACATAGTTCCCACCAGCATCAGGAAACTCCTGCCGAATCCGCAGGACAACACCCGGTGGAATGACCAGGTGCACGTGTCTGCCCAGATACCCCCAGCACCAGCTGACCAAACTACGACAGGCAAGAGACCTGAAGCGTCTGGCAGAGTGGGGGAATTATTACAGTCAGTAATGCAGCATTTTGTATTATGTTCAACAAATACTTCTTGTACATTTGTATGCTACATTTGTAGATGTCCTTGCAAATAAATTTTTCCAATTATTGATGCTTAAATTTTGTTTATTACAATGCGCACCTTGCTAGATAAATAAACACATTTGACAAAGTTTATTGGTTTGATATCTGTATCATTACATAAATCTTTTTTCATAATTACTCGCTCCTCCTCTCTTCTCCTCCTAAGTGGGCCATAGTCGGCTCTGTACATGTTATTTATGTTCTGAAGTGTATAGACATTTAGGCAGTTGTCCTCCAGTCCTGGATGATCTGTCATGCACTGCTGTAGAGAGAGGTTGGCACCTGAGGCAATCGTCTCCTTTTTTCAAAAAAATCATAAATTATGTCAGCCATGTAATTTACAGTCACACTGTAATTGCTGACATTGTCATTAATTCCAATTTTAATTATATGATGAGATAGGGACTATGCATGCATGTAATTACATCCTATTACAGCAATACACTGGTTGGATAATACCTAAAATGTTATATAATGATCCCCAAAGTTTATAAATGAAGGTGAAGGAATAATGTGTAAAATCTTTTATGAAGACAGTGCTAAAGTGCATTTAGTAAGCTAATTGTATGCTATCATATTAAGTCTTACAAACTACAACTTTACACATTATAATGCATTTCAAGACATAAATCTGGCAACCCCACTTCCAAAAGTTTAGTTAGTAGTATGTATTATGGCAGTGCGCTTGTACACAGACACATTGAGTTGATGTATTTTAACCAGGGCAGAAAAAATATCAGTTATTGATCACAACATCCAACATTGCATTTTGTTTCACGTTGTTCAGTTTTATCCAAACAAACTAGTGTGTATGTTTGTGTATAGGAGATGGGTGGTGTCTATCTTACCATAATCTGTGTTGCATAATTTAGTTCCAGTGCTACACCGGTAGGGCTCATACAGGAGCTGCTTCTGTAGGGTTATGAGGTGTGAGCGGCCCCTTGAAGTTTCTCCACCCCCATCTCCTACATGTAAAGCTGTGTGTTCTGCCCGATGCAGGCGAGACCAGACCCTTGCGGAGTCTGGTTCTGAAGAAAGTCATTTGTCAGCCTGTAGGGAAATAGACCTAGAGAGGAAAACACAGTTTAATCTTGAGCCTTTATACAAATTGCATTAAGATAGATGGTCTATCTCAATATTTCTCTGATGGCCTTAGTCAGACAGTTGTTACTGATGGCTTTGATCTGTTAAGATTTTATGCCATTAGAAGAAACTTTGTTTTAGTTTACAAAGACATGTATTATTATCATGATCATGTTTTTGCAAAGAAAAGGTCAATTAAACTAAGTGATGATGGTCAGATCTGACTGCTGTTGCAGTTAAACTCACACAGTCTGCTGTGTTGTGAGCATTAGGACCCTCAGGTCTGCTGGGGGAATCTCTTTACATGATGCTGTTTATCGACACTAGCCAGATCTGTGTTCAGAGCGATTAGATCTCCAGGTGTGGTGCTGTGCTTGTTTGTTTAGCCTTTGGAATTTATGGTGCCATTCAACTCTTGACCATTTGGATCTCTGTGGTCCATAAAGACTGTAGATTTTCTGTCTGATGTTTACATTTCACACAACTGTTCTTACATGTCCAGTACAATACCTTCCCTGATCAGATCCCATGTGAGCTGACGCTCTTAGAGAGGAGTTTGTTATCACTTGCGCCACTTTGTTTGTGGTTTTGTTGCAAATGAAAATGAAAACCTGTACCTCCCCTTGTTACTGGGTTAAAGATCTGTTAGATCAAAATTAAATCACCCTTTGGCTTTTGATGGATATTCAAGGCATGGCAATCAGATTGATCATTTTAGGTGGTATATACTGGGCATTGTAATTTCTCTCATTAAAGATTCTTGCACAAATAGAAGGTAAAGAAGTTCTTTCTCATAAATTTTTCCTTTCAGTTTCCTTTCTTACCAATACTTTATCTACCATCTAGGCTATTATCTCATTCCTCCCAACACTAGTAGTGTTCCTGCCCAGTGCCGGCCCGAGCCTTTTGGGGGCCCTAAGCAGAATTTGATTTGGGGGCCCCCTCCCACCACGCGGAGTCACCTGTGCTTGACCATTATTGACACAAATGTCACGCTATAATGTTAAATTATAAATTAATACAATGAGGTTATGTATTAATACAAAATAAATACTTAATAAAAAATAGATCACAAAACAAACTGTCACAAAACATATTAAATAAATTATTTGCAAAATATCCTCCAACGTTTTGCAACACTTTGCAGTTTGAATGATGTCTTGTATGAACATGACGGAGTATGTTTTTATATTTCCACTGTTTGATCGCGCCCGCGCCTCACACACACAAACAACACACACACACACACACACACACACACACACACACACACACACACACACACACACACACACACACACACACACACCTGTTCGTTATAGCCGTAATAGAATATAATAATAAAATAGTCAACCTAACATATACAAATTACACTGCTCTGTTTAAATAGTCAGTTGTACAATTCGTACATTCAGCGTAAGCACCGCTCCACTGTGATGTTTCCAAGCACATTTTAGCGCAAGTGAAGAGGATGATTTTTTTCCCCGTCAATATTGGAACGTGAGTAAAGTACAAAGCCTATAATAAAGAATAGTTTACCATCCAAATACATCGCGAATGTTGAAACATTTTGATTCTTTTGAGAGAGATACGTGAGCCCAACGCCGCTTACTTTCACTTTCGCTTTAAATTATTTCGTATTATAGTTATTTTTTTTACTCTTGTTCTGTTCAGAATATTATTACATTTAAAGGATAAATCATTGATTTAAATGTAAATCATCAACCATTGATCAAATCCAATTTTTGTGACATGGCTTAACATACCGTGACTTTGCGCACGAATTGTAGGCTATATGCACGCGAGGTTATGCGCATGACTCAAACACTGGCAGACACAGTTGTTGTAGGCAGGTATATTGATCATGAAATCAGAATTTTCTTGTCTTGAATTAGTCATTAATTCATTAAATTTATGTCACTTGTTTAAGTTACTTAATATGTAAAAAAAACAAAAAACAAAACAAAACTCGATTGTCGATTGGGGGCCCCCTGGTGGCCACGGGGCCCTAAGCAGCCGCTTAGTTCGCTTATGCCTCGGGCCGGCTCTGTTCCTGCCTTCTTGCTCCCTACATGCACATAGAATCTTTATACATTCGGATTCTTTTCATTCGTCTTCAATGAAATACAAGATTGTTTTTTGAAAGAACAGCGATTAATTTGATGTAATTCATATTGTTCTTTGTCTAAATTCTCTCATGAGACAAGGACAAGCTGTGTATGTCCTCTGACACTATCAGGCCTGGCTACAAGCCTCTTAGTGACACAATAATTGTCGTATTTTCAGTATTAAATCAGTATTAAAATTTAGTGTATTTTTTTACTCTAGGGCTTCTGCATAGCAGCTGTTCTCTAGGACTGAGATCATTTTCTCAGATCATTTATTTTGAAATATTATAATTGCATTACACTGTTTTGTCCAACTTTACATTTCGCACACAAAGGATTCAAGTGAGACATTTTTACTTGTTATCTTTTAGCTCATCAAATCACAAGATTTTTTCACAAGTTAGCATGACCATTTTTTTATTTCCAGTGTTGCAATGTTGTTGCAGCAAAGCAAATAATCAAATGTAACGACATTATTTACTTCAGAATTTGAGTTTTTAGTTTTCAACCCTCTGTTGAGTACCAGAATAACATTTGGATGATATTATTCCAATTTAGGTTTCATCACTTGTTGCGTGGGCAAACAAGGAGGTATATACACCATGGCTGTGTTAAAGGCATACCCAGGCATGAAAACTCCTCACCTTTCGGCGAAATTCGCCGTTTTAAAACCAAAATGGGTCACCTACGTGATTTGTGCAGATCCGATGAGAAAATATTTATGGGGTGGGAGGGGGGGTCGTGGCCAGAATTTACCCGCTATATCTCTATATAGTTACCATAAACTTAGCAGCTTTAAAAAAACAATCATCATTCCTAATGCCGAAACCTGACAGCCAATCCGAGTCGGAGTAGGGCAGAATTGTTTTCAAAGTCTTTAACACCGCGAGTCTGATGACACACTGCCGAACAAACAACCGCACGTCGGAAAGCAAGCCTGAGGTAAGTTAGCTTACAATGTTAATTGTCCTGTCAGAAACAGACAGCGATGTTGCCAATGTCATTATTTTTAATTTTGACATAGAAGAGGGCGGGATAATATCGCGAGCGGGCGCGGGCGCCGTGAGCGCTGAGCGAGCAGGAACGAGTAGTGAGTTGTCGTCGAAAAAGATGGATAATGCAAAAAAGCTGTCAGGGGCTAAACATAGAAAAAGAAAGAGGGGAAAGGAGATGGCATGTCAATTGATGCAACAGCAGCTAAATAAGTGGATGGTGAAAGGCCACAGGTAGGATTTTGTTTTGTGTGATGTCCAGGCATGTAGGCTAATGCCATCGGGACTACCGGGAGATTCCCGGTGGGCCGACGTGCTTTTTGGGCCGATACATCTCATACTTTTTTGTTTCGTTTTTTTGTCTTAACGGCCCATAAAACGCATAAAACTCGTACATCGGCGGCCCATTCGTTTTGTTTTGCTTAATTGGCGGCGCTGGGTTAGTGCGTAATTAGTATGTAATGCATTGGTCAATAAAAAGTCAGCGTTAGTTTTTTTTTCTGACACCCCATGAAACACGTAGATCAGCGGCCCATTTGGTTCTTTTCTTGATTGACACTGGGCTAGCCCAATCACACCTTTAATGTGAAGTATAGAAATATACTCTTTCAAGTATAGAAATTAGTACAAAACTAATTATGAAAGTTTCCTTTATTTTTCAGTGCATTTGTTTTACAATATATGGCTATTACTATCTTGGGATTAATATTATAACTATTATGTAGTAGTAGTAATGTAGACAGACACTGTAACTAAAATAATTTTCCTTTGTTTAATTTGCACCAGATTGATGAATTTAACATTAAAAAGCACTATATATATATATATAAGTTGATTGGATTGGATTTTTTGCTGCTGCTTCCTTCTCACCTTTTTTACCCCTGACCTGTTTTCATGCCTGCATACCAGGCTGATCTTATGAAAGATTTAAACAGCCTATCATCCAGACTGTTTTTGCTTGTCTGATTGATTTTGGCTGTTTATTGCTGAGGAACTGATATTGTGTGTATATACACTCACCTAAAGGATTATTAGGAACACCTGTTCAATTTCTCATTAATGCAATTATCTAATCAACCAATCACATGGCAGTTGCTTCAATGCATTTAGGGGTGTGGTCCTGGTCAAGACAATCTCCTGAACTCCAGGAATGTCAGAATGGGAAAGAAAGGTGATTTAAGCAATTTTGAGCGTGGCATGGTTGTTGGTGCCAGACGGGCCGGTCTGAGTATTTCACAATCTGCTCAGTTACTGGGATTTTCACGCACAACCATTTCTAGTGTTTACAAAGAATGGTGTGAAAAGGGAAAAACATCCAGTATGCGGCAGTCCTGTGGGAGAAAATGCCTTGTTGATGCTAGAGGTCAGAGGAGAATGGGCCGACTGATTCAAGCTGATAGAAGAGCAACTTTGACTGAAATAACCACTCGTTACAACCGAGGTATGCAGCAAAGCATTTGTGAAGCCACAACACGCACAACCTTGAGGCGGATGGGCTACAACAGCAGAAGACCCCACCGGGTACCACTCATCTCCACTACAAATAGGAAAAAGAGGCTACAATTTGCACAAGCTCACCAAAATTGGACAGTTGAAGACTGGAAAAATGTTGCCTGGTCTGATGAGTCTCGATTTCTGTTGAGACATTCAGATGGTAGAGTCAGAATTTGGCGTAAACAGAATGAGAACATGGATCCATCATGCCTTGTTACCACTGTGCAGGCTGGTGGTGGTGGTGTAATGGGGTGGGGAATTGGGCATCGTTTAAATGCCACGGCCTACCTTAGCATTGTTTCTGACCATGTCCATCCCTTTATGACCACCATGTACCCATCCTCTGATGGCTACTTCCAGCAGGATAATGCACCATGTCACAAAGCTCGAATCATTTCAAATTGGTTTCTTGAACATGACAATGAGTTCACTGTACTAAAATGGCCCCCACAGTCACCAGATCTCAACCCAATAGAGCATCTTTGGGATGTGGTGGGACGGGAGCTTCGTGCCCTGGATGTGCATCCCACAAATCTCCATCAACTGCAAGATGCTATCCTATCAATATGGGCCAACATTTCTAAAGAATGCTTTCAGCACCTTGTTGAATCAATGCCACGTAGAATTAAGGCAGTTCTGAAGGCGAAAGGGGGTCAAACACAGTATTAGTATGGTGTTCCTAATAATCCTTTAGGTGAGTGTAAATACATGTATATTGTGTTTGTTTCCCTAAAAAAATTAGGAAAATGTATCTCTTGGTTTTATTAGTGAAATGTTCTTATTATTTTCTATACAACACTGAACCACACTCTTCTTAATAAAATATACACACTATTTTAATTATCAATTTTTTTTTAATGAAAGTTACAAGACCCATGATACATTTTTTACAGTGCAGTGAATCAAACCCCGTCACTGAAGAGTTTGTGTTTTCCTCTTATCCAATCAAACCTGACTCTCAGCACAGATTCTGTACATCATCATCATCATCATCATCTTCATTTTCATCATCATCATCATCAGTCAAATATGTTTAGGAGAATCAGGGTGTGAGCAAACAGAAACCCGTGAGAAACACACACATTAACACTCCTGTGATGGGCATTTACTGCCAGAGATGATCAGAGAAAGAGTGTGTTCTAACAGTGACAGTGCAGAGACACGAGTACTCTGAGTTTACTACTTACTAGAAGAATAAATACCTATTATAAATGCCTATTTTCTGCATAAACCCACTAAACAACAGTTCATGCTAATGTTCTGAGGATATAAAGTGATTTAACACAATGCACAAATAAATGTATATGGAAATAAAAGAGTGCACATTCAGGGCATTTTCACACTTGGAGCATTTGTGTTTCGTTCGCTTCGTTTAGGTGGACTGTTCCCCCAAAGATTGTCTATTTTAAATTGTATTTTGCAAGAGACAGCAAGAAAAGTTTGTTGCATACGGTGTAAGATGCCATTTAGCTGACTATTCATGATTTAAGGACCTGCCCCTGTTAAAAGCTTCATGTGTTTCTAACAGGATCACAGTGAAGAGCAGAAGAGCAGAAGGAGTTTGTCATGGAAAGGGTAAATATCTTGTAATGAACTCAAACGTATGGAGAGAGTGAAAGACAGCATCACTCAGCAAATAAAAGACTGTTTGCTCATTGATCAAGGGTTGTCGGAAAGCAGTTTTACTACGGTAACAGAGCTTGAAAGAGTTTAAAAACTACACTAGTTGTTCTCTAAGGAAACAGAAAGCTAAATACGTATAAACTTCTGAAACGAGCATATGTCATGTGTACAGAAGCTGTTTCTAGGCAAACTTAACACTTTCTTATTGTTTTATCTATTCACAAGTTCAATGGTATTGTGTTATTTTAGATAAACAGAATGGGTCTCATTCATGAAACACGAGCAGAACGAATTTTTGTGTAAATCGTGTGTAAAGTGGTTCTGGCGTAAATTTTCGGATTCATTAAAATGTTCGTATTCTCGAAATGTTAGTTGGTACGAAAGAAATCTACACCTGCTCCCAGCCACGCGTAAATAGTGCGTTTAACATCCGAACGTTTTGCTCATTAATAAGGCTGCATTTTAATTCACCTTAATCGGGTAAATATTTACACAGAATTTTGAAAAAATATTATATATAGTAGGCCTAATTATGGTTTTTCTTTTTACTTTTATTATGAGAGCCAGTAATAGCATCTGCAAACAGAACACAAGTCCGCAAGTCACAAGTGTTGCAGTCAAGCTTCATGTCGAACCATTTTCTTTTCACTTCTGGGACTGTTCGATTAACAGATGAAACTCCAGTAACTGCATCTGTAATATATGCTGCCAAGCTTCCTTTTGTTTAGGACCTGATCCGCCACTATGTACGCTTGAAAATAAAATGTGGCATTTTGAATGAACTTCTGATAATAAAACTTCAATTTCTGCATCTGAGAAATTTCTCTTTTTCATTCGCTTTTGAGAAGACATGTTGAAATCCTTCGTTTGGTGTCATAATATGATGCCCATATATAGTTGTCAGTCGGATTTAATGGGCGGGATTTATGGTAATTGAGAATGAGTGTGCACGCGCGTCCCATTTACGACTGATTGGAATTCATTAACACACACACACACACATTTCACTATCACATCTGACGTTTACGAAGTATTTGTGAATCAGGAGAAGAGTTTTCGGGAAGGTCTCTTTACGCGCAAATCACTCACATATTTACTCGTATATTTACGAATGTTTCATGAATGAGACCCTATGATATTATATTTTGACAGATTTAAATGGCTCTGTATCTTTTTTAAATATTACGCCTGACTGACTGATGTCTCTTCTATATGATAAGGATCCGGAGCGTGGAGACCTCATTGAAATCTTCAGAGGGAATTATCAGCACTGGGCTTTGTATGTCGGCAGTGGATATGTGATTCACCTGGTCAGGGAAAGTGAGTGTTTTTATTTTTTACATGCTTTTCATGCTTTACATGCTTTACACGCTACCGTTTGACCGTATGCCGGTGTGACGGAGTGGTACAAGGAATTCCGACTACGCCACCCTTGGGAATTTCACCCAGGGAAATATGAATGACACCTAAAAGATTGCCATTAGGTCACACAGGTTCGACTCTCTTAAGAAGGTAGGCAGAAACGTGGGTAGCTGGGATACAGGGATACTGCACATAACTCAAAACATCAGCCAATCCCTAAGCCCCGAGCGAAGCTAAACAATCTGCTTTCCACAGAACAGTTCGCACATACCTGAAAGGGTGAGCAGTCTTAGAATCCACTTAATGAAACAAGCCGAAGGAACCAAGGAGGGGAAAAGACAAGTAGAATGCAACAATGAATCATTAATGCCACATGCACAGCAACTAGAAGCAAAACTGCTACATGCTAACGGCACAAACCTGCAGCTAGTGTCATTCATAGACAGTAAAAGAAATGGACACAGCGATCCCATTGGATTCAATGGAGAGAAGTGAAGTCAATTAGGCCCAATCCCAATTCTATTTTATACCCCTTCGCCTACTCCTAACCCTTCGCCTACCCCTAACCCTAACCCATTTTTCTTCTGAAGTTCGCAGAAAACAACGGAGATGATGATATCGTCGACGCCTATAATGCTGCGTTCACACCAAACGTGAATAGAGCGTCTGGCGCGAGTGATTTCAATGTTAAGACGCGTTATGCGCGTCTGGAGGTCTTGGGCGCGAATGAGGCGTTTAGCGCGGAGCGGTGGACGCGAATCCCCCTCATTCGCGCGTCCACTAAATATGAACACAAGATTGAATGTGACAAGAAAATGATTATTGGCAGTCATGTTGCCTCTGTTGCCGGTGTATGCAGGGACATTTCTCATACCCCTTCGTTTGAAGTGTGGTCCCGAAAAATCTTCGTTTCAAGGGCTATCTGGCCCTTCCCCTTACCCCTCCCCCTCCAACCAAAAGAGAATCGAGACAACCCTACCCCTTCACGGGAACGCGCAAAACGGTGGGGTAGGGCCAAGGGGTGAATTGGATTGAGCCTTAGAAGCTCTCTCTTCCTGATGGCTGAGCGTACTGCGCAGACTCACACTGAGCTTGACGACGTAGATGTGACGTGAGCAACCCGTCTGTCTTCTAGTAGCTGTGCCAAGAGAAATCTGAATCATTCCCTTCCGAATCTTGCAGAGACGGAGAGTGTGAGTAGGAGGTGTCCATGAGGAGCAGGAGCAACTTTTGCTAAGTTTTCTGATTAATTACTTTGTCATTTTGCCTCACGTCCCCCCGATCGTCCGCAAGCTTCTCCTCCTGTCCATACGGTAATCTCTCTACTGTGTGACAGAGAGTCGCGTGGTTATGATGCAATCGTTAGCCTATTTTTACAAAAACTGCTTCTACGGGGCCATAACATAAGATACAAGGTAATGGAGCCTTTTATACATTTTCGTGTTTCTTTAGAAATAAATAATGGACAAATGGAGTCTTTAACCCCCTGAGGTCTACGGTATCGCCGGCGATACCAGCTCGCTTTTTTTTTATTAGTGTAAAAGAAACTCATAAATACTCTGTTGACTTTGATTTTCCATAGGAGTTTCATACATCAATCGATTCTGTTAAATGTGTATTATTTTTGTGTATACTCACAATAAAAACAAAGTGTTGTGCTTTTTGCCAAATAAAGAAAAATAAACACGAAGCGAGTTCTGCCTTCTCTCTGCCAGTGTAGTCCATTCTGAAACGCGTCCGAAAATTAACAATAACTCAGCGAATACTCAGTCAAACAGACATACAGACACACAGGCATGAAGCTTGAATTCTCTTCTTTTAAATGAAGTAATTTATATAAAAAACAAATATTCTCATCTTGTGAAATCTGTATTAAAAGAGAGCGATTCCAGTCGAGCTCATCTCATCTCATTATGTTATAATCGGCCCCGCCCACGGAGAGCGCGCGCTATTCAAACGCAAATGGCTGAGGCAATCCTGTGAACGCCCCCATCAGCTCGAGAAAACACACAAGTTTATTTAGATCATTGTTTACACCGTCTTGCAGCGCTGTGAGGAATAATACTAATGGAAAATGTCCCTCAGAAGTGCGGGTATATCGAGGAGCGAGCTGAGGAATCCTAGTAAGTTTTTTCCTTCTCACGTGAATTTCTTCACGTGGGTTTCTGTTTATGAATGAATAAACAGCAGAGATGCGCGCTGTTTACCACAGCTGGCAAAGACAGTTTAAATTTAAATCGCGTGTGTGAATGAATGATGATGTTTTAGCAAACTGCATTGCTATACTGAGATAAGTAAACATCGACTGAATGTTGAAATAAAATGTAGGCTATTTGTATAAGCAACGTATTAAACTGCAAATTAACAATATGCCCTAATATTTCATGAAAACAACGTTACAGTCAGACGAAATATGAAAGACCACATTTTGTTGACTAGATTTGGGTACAGTTTTTACTGTAGAATATACTGCCACATCAAATAAGCTTTTGTTTAGCAATTTCTATATATAAAATACTATTTTTGTCAAAAATAAAGTCATCAACTAAGATGTTAGCTGTTCCAATGTTGGTTATATTCAAACTAATGAATACATAGATAAAATGTAGGCCTATAATCATTTTTTTTACAAAGAAAGAGTACACTTGAAATATTGTTGAAATTGTAATTATTGTTGTAATTGTAACCGTTTGAATAAAATAGCAAAACATATTTACAAGATAGATGTAAGCAAAATCTTAAATGGTCAATATAAGTCTTCTTCTAAATATATCTTTTGTCCTTGCATTGTGGCTCAGTCAGTGTCACACCTGAATGAATGGCTAATTATGCAGAGTGGGTGTATTCTAGGGTGTAAACCACTCCTCGTTCACGCCCCCTCGCATATTGGCTTTCCAAGCAAAACCTGTTTCACATCAATTTAAATCAATGTATGGTTTTATGTGAACGATAAAGCAAGACTATTTTCACATAATTTTGAAGAAAAAACTATAGGCGACGACATCCATTAGTCAAAAGTCTTATTGCCACATATTTAGTATGTGTTTTGTGGCCTTATTTCAAAAACTTTAATTTTTAGTTTTTTCGATAACCACGCATAAACATTATTCTCTCAAAAATGAAAACATGTACATACATGTGGCTCACATTTTATTGTAGTCCTGTTTGTGCTATATAGAGTGAATTTACACCTTTGCCATTAATATGTTTATAAGCAACTGAAAAAAGCACAAATGTCAGAGCATGTCAGAACACCCCCAGGGCCCAAAAAAACGCTCAGACTCCAGAGGGTTAAACGCCTCAGATGTGAATTTATTTGCTGTCAAAGTGATGCCAAAAATGAATGGGAGTCAATGGTATGCTAACAGCAGGTGATGGTCCGCTAATCAATGGCGGCGCCGGGGAAGCTTCAGTGTTTTATGAAACATTGGCCCCCTGGGGCTCGTTCTTCGTACGTTGCTTAAAACATCCGAGATCAAATTCCACATCCAAGATGATATCACCGTGCTAATCATGATCCGGCTAATTAGGTTCTTCGAACACACTTGCCGGATATGATTAGTATAGCTGGATTGAGTTATCTGAGATAATTGCGCTGGTTTAAAAGGGGATATGTATCGATAGTAGAAACATTGATCAGCAACGCTGCTATTGGCTGCTCAGCGTGGCCAAAGAGCGCGCACAGTTTTTCTCCTCAGCAGAGCAAGAACTAATAGTCGAAGTTTATTCAGAATTTTTATGTTTAATCAAAACGCCAGAGAACACCTCAAAGTCTGCAAAAGCCAGGAGAGAGGGCTGGCAAAAAGTAGCAGACAATTTAAATCCGTTAGAAGTGGCCATGTTAGATGTCTTTTATCACTTAATAGCCTTTATTTTTGTATTTTAATAATTGCATAATTACTTTGTTCATTGTAATGTCAGAGTCACCACACTAGAACATGGGAACAAATAAAAGTGAAGTACAAAAATATTCTACTTAATGGTAATTTTTAGTTATATTATAGTCTCTTTTATAAAAGGCACTGTTAAATAAATGGTTGTCTGTTTATAAAAGGAACCAAGAAAAAGGCTGAGAAAAAAGAAAAGATCTTAGTAGCCTACACTGTAAAATAATTTTTGCTGCATTAAATTAAGGCTGTATAGTCATTTCAACTGTTAAATCTTGAGTAATGATGAATTGCTTTGACTTGTGAAAGTGAAAACTGATAAACTTATGTTAATGTAAAAAATATTTTGCCATGAGTTATTGATCACATTTTTCCCGAGTGTAGTTCATTGTAATGACATTGTGTTTTCCTCTTTTGTGCACTTTTACATAATACACCAACACTTGTATCTGTTCCCAAGAAAGTGGTGCTGAAATATGTGCAGTAAGTGGACATTTTCTAACTTTCCAAAGGAAAGAAAGTATAAGACTTTGTAATGTTCATTTGTTTCCATTGCACTGGACAGTGAATAAACCCTCTCAGATAACTGTCATATGGAGGAACTAGCCTACCTGCAAGTGCATAAATAACTTTACTTCATTTATCCTTGTATGCTTTATGGCTGCAATATAAGTTGCAGGATTCCACATCTACAGAAAGGCCTACAGAAGAGTCTGCACAGACAGAGGAGACATAGGTCTACAGGTGGGCAGTGTATAGACAACTTTTCCTTTTTATTTGTTGCATGAGGCATGTATCAAGTCAAGTCAAGTTTATTTGTATAGCGCTTTTCACAATACAGATTGTATCAAAGCAGCTTCACAGTATTAAATTAAAATAATACAACAAAGTTTGTTTCAAGAGGAATTTATTGATTGATAAAATTAGATTAAATATCCCCAAAATATCCCCAACTGAGCAAGCCAAAGGCAACAGTGGCAAGGAACCGAAAAACTCCATCAAGTGACCTAATGGTGTCCTAAAACTCCATCAGGTGACCTAATGGAGAAAAAAAACCTTGGGAGAACCCAGGCTCAGTCGGGGGCCAGTTCTCGTCTGGCATTTATGAGCTAGAGGACGGATTGTAGTTTGAACTGTAGGATTATATGAATGCCTGGCTGAAGAGATGCGACTTTAATCTAGTTTTAAACTGGGAGAGCGAGTCTGAGCAACGAACAGTATCAGGAAGACTATTCCAGAGTTTTGGAGCCAAATGTGAAAATGCTCTCCCTCCTTTGGTGGTTCTGGATATCCTAGGTATGACCAAAAGCCTTGAATTTAGTGATCTTAAAGAGCGCGATGGATTATAGGGTGATAGAAGATCCGTTAAATAGACTGGAGCTAAGCCGTTTAGGGCTTTATAAGTCAGTAGCAATACCTTGTAATTAATACGGAACTTTATAGGTAACCAATGCAGTGATGATAAAATCGGTGTTATATGATCATATTTTCTTGATCTCGTAAGAACTCTAGCGGCGGCATTTTGGACTAACTGTAGCTTGTTTATTGAGGATGCAGGACAACCAGCTAATAAAGCATTACAGTAATCCAGTCTCGAGGTCATGAATGCATGAACTAACTTTTCTGCATCAGAAACTGATAGCATATTACGTAGCTTAGCAATGTTTCTAAGGTGGAAAAAGGCTGTTTTTGTAACATATGAAATATGATTTTCAAAAGACAGGTTGCAATCGAGTATAACACCCAGGTCTTTTACTGTAGAGGATAAAGTAACAGGACATCCTATGATGTTAAAGTTGTATTGAGCGAGGATTTGTGGGCGTTTTTTTTAACCGATAAGTATTACCTCTGTCTTGTCTGGATTTAATAAAAGAAAATTACGCGTCATCCAATCTTTTATATCTTTAACACACTCTGTCAATTTGGAAAATTTAGCGTTTTCATCCGGCCGTGATGAAATATATATTTGAGTGTCATCAGCATAACAATGGAAACTAATTCCATGTTTCCTTATAATAATTCCAAGTGGCATCATATATATGGAAAATAACAGAGGGCCTAATACAGATCCCTGCGGCACTCCATAGTTTACTGGAGTTATGATCGATTTTTCTCCATTTAAATAGACAAAATGGTAGCGGTCAGATAGGTATGATTTGAACCAGCTTAGTGCTTGTCCTCGAACACCAGTATAATTTTGTAGTCGATCTAAGAGTAATGTATGATCTATAGTATCGAACGCAGCACTAAGATCAAGTAAAACTAGTATTGAGATACAGCCTTGGTCAGAAGCTAAAAGTAAATCATTTGTGATTTTAACGAGCGCAGTTTCAGTGCTATGATGCGGTCTGAATCCAGACTGAAACTTTTCATAGATATCATTTTGTTGCAAGAAAGAGCCCAGTTGAGCGGACACCACTTTTTCTAATATTTTAGACATAAATGGAAGATTTGAAATGGGTCTATAATTTGCTAGATTATTATGATCTAATTGTGGTTTCTTAATGAGAGGTTTTATAACTGCCAGTTTAAATGTTCTTGGAACATGACCTAAAGATAAAGACGAGTTAATAATATTGAGGAGAGGCTCTTCCACTACAGGTAACACTTCTTTCAGTAGTTTAGTTGGTATAGGATCTAATAAACATGTTGTTGTTTTAGATGAAGTGATAAGTTTATTTAACTCTTTTTGTTCTATAGTTGTAAAGCACTGTAATTGTTCTTTCGGGGTGATAATTGAAGCTGAATTATAAGGCGCGATTGAAGATTGAACGTTTACAATTGTGGTTCTGATGCTTTCTATTTTCTCAGTGAAGAAGTTCATGAAATCATTACTACTGAACTGTAACGGGATATTTTGTTCGGGTGACGTCTGTTTATTTGTTAGTTTAGCCACGGTGTTAAATAAAAACCTTGGATTGTTTTGGTTGTTTTCTATTAGTTTGCGGAGGTGCTCAGCCCTGGCCGCTTTTAGGGCCTTTTTATAACGTGACATACTGTCTTTCCACGCGATTCTAAAGACCTCTAAATTAGTTTGTTTCCATTTACGCTCTAAAATACGGGTTTCTCTCTTTAAAACATGCGTAGTATTGTTATACCATGGTGCTTTATTTTTCTCTCTGACCTTTTTTAATTTAATAGGTGCAACCACATCCAATGTTCTAGAGAGAATGGTGCTCATAGTGCTTTGTAATGTGTCTAATATCTCTTGTTGCAGGCACTTGACCACTGGCTTTTCTTTACAAAGAACAATTGAAATAAAACTCAAGGAACTAAGCATATTTGTCTTTTATTAAACATTTAATGAAAAGTTTTTTTTTTTTTTTTGGCAATGTTGTGTAATATGGCACATTCAACAATGTCACAGGCCCTGTCAGGTGTGCAACCCTCAGACTTATCAGACACTGAAATCTTCCCTTTAGTTAGCCAAAGTTCATTTCATTGTGTGCCCTTGTCCTGGCTAGAGCTGCATTGAAACTGGTTTGGGTCAGGGAATGGGGTCATAAAACACCTGTCTGCAGGCAGGAACATGTCATAATCACCTAAAAGCAGTTCTGTTAGGATCAGCATAAGTGTATGTAATACAGTGAGCTTGATATGTAATTGTGGAACTTTCCTTACCACTTTCAAATAATGTGCATAAATGTGAATCTCTGAAAATGCTGAAGTCATGCACAGATCCTGGCCATTCTGCTTTCACATTTATATGGAAGATTTTAGTCAACTGCCTTTTTTTTATTTGATATAATATTATTAATCTGGAATATTAAGAATCACAATAGTAACTGGGCTGCACATTTACATTGTGAACCCCCTTTCTGTTCACATAATCCCCTTCATTGAGGCCTTGATGGCAGTCTATGGTCTAGCCTATAGTCTATGGTACCAATCATGTTAGTGAAGCCTGAGTGACATATACTGTAATCGGCATGGTCATGATTGCATGATCTTCATAAAAAATTATGATAGCCAAAAAAAAAACAAAAAAAAAAACTGCTTTAAAAAAAAAACTGCTTTACAACATTGGGTCTTAAGTGGCTTGGAAATGCCACAAAAAAACCTAAAACTGTTTTTTAAACCTAAAAGCACCAGGTAAACTCCGAATGACACGACAGACAGCACTGTAGCAACAATGACATCTGCTTTTCACATTAAGTGAATCATGTGATGTCGAACACATCTTCTTTGTCCAAACAGCGCTGGTTAATAATTCCCCACGGAATAATTCACCAGCGCCGGGGTGTCTGTCGCCCCCCCAGTTCAGCGCGGACTCCCTGTGACTTTTACAGCCTCATGACACACACACACACACACACACACACACACACACACACACACACACACACACACACACACACACACACACACACACACACACACACACACACACACAAACATCCGTTGTGTTTAACTCAACATTCTTTAAATGTGTGTAACTCAGACATGTATCTGAACTTCCTGTATGTATGTGTGATTAATGTTGTTTTGATCATATAGTTATGATCTTCGAATGTTTGGATCTGAAATGTATTTTTGAAGAATGTTCTCCCAGTAGAATCGCATTCCGTAACCCGAGCTCATTGGCAGGTCATAAAATTTGACCACAGAGCTATCCAGCCCTATGCATGAGATAACAGGGTCGCAACATTCCAACACACACACACATACAAACACACTCTGGACTGTGAAACAGAAACCCCCTACAGAAAAGGACTTTTACCCATAAAGTCACTCTTAAATGTACTAAATATATATATTTGTGTGTTAAGAGGTGTGTGTAAACCATAGGAAAGCATATGTCCTATTTGTGACATTAATAGAACTGCTATTGCCTATACAAATGCATAATAATGTATCTTTGCATGGCTACAAAGCCTATATTCTATTTTTGATATCTCTGTAATCCTCTCCAGCTGGCGGAGTTGAATTCCGATAGCAGAATTCAGTGATGCGCATTGTTTTATAAGTTCATATGTCTGGAGAAAATCCTCTCAAGTTAAAGTCAATCATGACTCATTCGAGTGGGCGTGTCTAACCGGACAAAGGAATCTTCCCGCTCGAAAAATCTCGACAGCTGATTCGTCCTACACGAAGGAGGGGACGGCACATTAGACACTGATAAAAGTCCAGACCTTCAGTTTCCTCGTTCTCTTATCGCTCTTCCAACTCATCCTCTCTTCGGACCTTCTTCTCCCCGGCGCAGCGCTTCTCCAAGGAACATCTGAAGGAGGCCCTGGCCTTCTCCATCGAACGAACCCATGTTCGAGTCGTAACAGCCGGTCTTTGCAACTAAGATTTCCAGCCTCTCCCATCCCGGGAGACGAATCTGAACTTTCTCGGTAACGTTAAATTCAAGTGAGCCTTTACATCGTCTTGCGAAACGACCCAGAAGACGAAGCTAGACGCAAACCAGCCGGACACGCGCACGCCCCCCCCTCTTCAGCCTGACCAGAAAGAGCACTCGCAAGTATATTGAGTCCTATAAAAGCTGTTCCAGGTGTCTAGGTCTTAGGTCTGTGAACTAAGTTACCCTCTATCTTCCCTCTATATCTTTCTTTCTTTCATTTCATTTTCATTCTGATCACGCTATGTTTATGTTTTTGTTCGGTTAAATGTTTATTTGTTTGTTTGCATTTTTACGTACGTTTATGTTTGTAGTTTATATAATCTCTAGTGTGTGCCATGTTATTAATAAACCCATGTATACTTTTAATTGTCTCTGTGTTTGAAAACCCACCTTATAAAGTCAATGAAATTGTAAAAGATCTAAGCTACAAGCTCGATATTGACTACCTTGAGTAGTTTTAATTCATAAACTCAGAAAGTTTGATATTCGCGGCCAGAAGATAAAACTTTCTTGGAGTTTGAAAAGAGATACCCCCTTCTTAACTGTAATGATCAGACAGTACAGAACAAGGTAATCTCGATAATTGATCAAATAAATGTACATGCGACTTATGAATTATGTACTTATTATTAATATTTCCAAAATTCCCTATATTCTTGAGCTAATTCACATTTACCCCGAGTCGTTATTGTTACAGCACTTTCCATCAAGTTCTCCGCATCTCCAATAGTGTAAAGGAAAGAGCCACTCGCAAATAATCTTAGGGCAAAGCAGTTTGTGCTGTAGTTAAAGCCCGACTCCGACAAGTCGAAAATAAATGTGCGTCTCCAACAAATCAATAATGTAAACGACAATCTCACGAGTCACGAGAAAAAAATATATATCTCAGAAAGTGCACTATCGCGCTGCGCTGGACTTCCCGTGTCAGCTCCGCTTATAAAGCCGCAGTCTAATCCTGTTTACATGAAATAAGCCTCTGCTCCCGAGCAGGTTTAAGATTGCGCACATGTTGCTATGACAGCAAGTCCAGGATGAGTGTCGAAGAACCAAACAATCCAAGATCATGCCAAATCGCCAACAATCAAATCCAGCTAACTGAGTTAGCGACGTACGAAGAACGGGCCCCAGGTGTCAACAACAGAAAGGGGAGGAGCCGGACGTGACACATCACAGGCTATAGCCAACCAGCTCTTAAATAGGAGGAACTCCTCGGTGATAGGTGCTCACAAATGTCAATCACCGCCACTCATCTCATTCATTCGGTTACACCAGGAACGATCTTAAAGGAGAACTCCGGTGAATTTTTAAGTTAATCTTGATCGTTTACCTTTGTGAGTACTGTCTATAGAAAAAAAAAAACGAACCGGATCGGTGCTTGCAACACGGAGCTGCTACAGCTAATGCCCAGAGCTCCCATTCAGCTAAAACGGCAGTTATGGGGGCATAAACCTAAAGAGTGTCTTTGTGCCTCTTAACAGACACAAAATGCAATTAAAATGTCTGTCCAACATGAACAGGGCCCTTACATGACAACAAGATGCGTTTAGCAACTTATCCATTGTTTAAACTCACCTAAATAGTGTTTTAGACGGCTAGCTGTAGTCTCGCGCTGAAGTCCCGTGGGAACTCAGTTGTAGCCGGAAAAAGTGAAGTGGTTTGGGGGAAAAAATCGCGCACATAGTGCAGGTGGGAGGAGTGTCGTGTTCCGGCTACAACTGAGTTCCCACGGGACTTCAGCGCGAGACTACAGCTAGCCGTCTAAAACACTATTTAGGTGAGTTTAAACAATGGCTAAGTTGCTAAACGCATCTTGTTGTCATGTAAGGGTCCTGTTCATGTTGGACAGACATTTTAATTGCATTTTGTGTCTGTTAAGAGGCACAAACACACTATTTAGGTTAATTCCCCCATAACTGCCGTTTTAGCTGAATGGGAGCTCTGGGCATTAACTGTAACAGCTCCGCGTTGCAAGCACCGATCCGGTTCGGTTTTTTTTCTATAGACAGTACTCACAAAGGTAAAACGATCAAGATTAACTTAAAAATTCACCGGAGTTCTCCTTTAAGAACTTCTGCAATAATATGAGCCACTGGAAAACCTCTGGTGTGTGTCTGTAGCTTTAACAGCATCACTAGTGTAATACTTAGTTTATAATCAGAATATAGACACTTAAATATATTCAGGCCTAGCATTAATTTAGTTATTTAAACAAGACAACATAAAAAAGACACGTTCCTCAGTGTTCCTCCTCAGCAAAGTTCTGTTCGACCATCAGTTTCTCATCAACACACTGTCAATTAAATATGCACTTTAGTTAATCACTGAACAGAATGTGAGTTTCCACAAGTGTGCTGAAATTATGAGCTTGACTGACAGCTTCAGTGATTATAGAGCGACGGAGCCGTGCTCGCTTTCTGTGTCACTCAATCTCAACATATGAGAGTAATATCTGAGTGTGAAAATATGACTGGAAACGGCTAATATGAGCCAATAAATGCTCCTCTTCTGCTGGTCAGAGTGGGAATTACTGTCTTTTTTATTTGTAAATAAAAGTGTTTCTATTAAATGTTGGACTTCCTACATCTTGAAACGTTCGGTTTTACAAATGTGGACGATCTCAGATGGACGAGGAAATAATGTTTTGGTCATCGCATTAAAAATAACATTTGAAGTCCTGGAAAAGCGTTGCAATTACAGACGTGTTTCTTATTCCAGCGTTCCCGTTAGCTTCGTTTTTATTGCAATCAATAAATCTGGTTTATTGGCAAATAACATACGTGTGCTAACTGCATTACAATAAATACAACATTATAAAGTCAACCATTGATGGTTTTGTGTGGATTTACAGCGAGTCCAGAATGACAGCTAACAGGAAATGCCCAAGCTGGCTTATTGAACACCAGGAAGTAACCGTGCACATGGTCAACTGAGCTCAACTTTTACTGAATCTGGAACATTTATTCCATTCAAATCTCATGAGTCATGATTGTTTTTAATTTTCCATTTCTTTCTCTGTAACCGGGCGTGCCAAAGCTGGGTGCTGGTCCAGCAGTGTGAGTTCCAGCAGTGGGAGATCCAGCCGTGGGAGATCAGTAGGAAAAGACGAGGCCATTGTGAAGAAAGAGAAACTTAAGGATGTGGCTCGCCAAGATAAATACCGTGTCAACAATCTTCTGGATAAGTACTTTAAGCCTCGTCCCATTGATGAGATTGTGATGGAAGCACTGATCCGTGAGGGAGACATACGTCCGTACAATGTGATTAAAAACAACTGTGAGCACTTTGTTACGCTGTTGAGATACGGAAAGCCACTATCCCTGCAGGCACTGCCGGTACAGTAGATCGACACGACCTCACATACAGAATCATATTGTAGGATACTCATTAATGTCTCAAATGTGAAAATCACAATTACAGACTATATTATGCTCAAATTGTTTAAATTAATTTAAAATTAGGATTAAGGTCACAAAAGCAACAAGTTTTCACACAGTGATTTAGAAAATAAATACTTTCTGTTTATTCTTCTAGGTGGAAGCTGTGGAAGTTGTGGGAGCTGTAGTTGTGGACGCTGTAGTAGTTAAGCCTGTCCGTTCAGTTTGGGAAGATGTGACTGGATGGTTTAGAAAAAATAAACACGGAAATGGGAAATGAAAAATTATTTTAATTTGGATTATTTTAACCTGGATTATATTAAGTCAGCAAATGTATGGTGAATTTTGTTTAATCTGAATAAACACCTCACAGCACTGGCATCCTTGCTTTTATTCATTTAATTGTTTCAAAATGTACAAGACAACGAGAAGCAGACACAATGAACAGTGGGAAATGAAGGAATAAAAGTACAATGATGGAGGCCTTGGATTATTAATTAAATTAAAATAAATAATTAATATTAACACAATTTAACACACACACAGTTTTATAAATCTAGGCCACAGGCAGGGGCGGATTAAGGTGGTCGGGCCCCTAGGCTCTGTGTGTGAGGCCCCGCATATCATTATGCTTTACTGGACAATTTTATTCAGTGCCATACATAGTCCACACACACACACAGTAATGTGACCTAGCACACACACACACACACACACACACACACACTGACGGTGCTGATCCACTTGTCCGACACGACTGTCGCGTGGTGTCGCGACGCCTCCCCACATTGGTACGTTGATGGGCGTTAACCGCTATGGGCGTGGTTTTGACCGAGCGGGAAATGTAGCGTATTAGAACAGAGGACCTGCGAGAGACTTCCCTCCGTCTCCATATGCTCTACTTCTATTGGATAGACGCGTCGCGTTTAACGGACTTCATTTGCATAAAGATGGGCATCGGCCAGCTTTTTGACGCGCAGCATTTTTTCAAATGAAGCGCCGCCTTCCCGGAATGCTTTGCGGGTGCGACAAAGTCGCTTGACGTCACCCATAGGAATATAGTGGAGCGCGGCGCGACAGAAGTGTCGCACGGACAAGTGGATCAGCACCGTGAGACAGCCAATACTGCAGTGTTTCCTCTACATTCCTTCGACCATCACAGTAAGAAAGTTACGAACAAAACACAAACACAAGCAGAAGGCCCAGTGCTTAGAAGCAGCGGTTTAATAATGACCCAGAAACACCGTCTCTACAACCACAACTATCATCAACAGAGATGAAGATATCACCCTCTGCCACCACAGCCCCTAAACTATTACTGAGGAAATATGCAACTATAAACTGCAGAGCAACAGGACTATTATTCTGCTGAACTGTGGAAGAACTAAAGCGGCACGGCTTGATCTTTGGGCGACCAATCAGCAGAAAGGGGCGTCTCAAGCCCCGCCCACATGTGGCAATCGAATATTCAAGCCATAAATCCATTTTATACCCTCAATCTAAACATATAAAATCAAGCCCAATTCTCGTGTTTTTTTTTTTTTTTTATGAATAATGAGTCGTTTTCTGCTTTTCAATTTTAAATCGAAAAACGAATGAACTTCTTTCTTGATTTTCTGGCAGAGAAGTCCTTAATGAGGCCAGTAAAATACTAAAATCCAATTTGCACAGAACATTATTTTCAATGGGCATCAGAGACGGGTGATTCAGTGGGTTTGGCCCATCGTGGATCTCAGTCTATGTTTAATTAGTCCCAGTTTAGAAAAAGAGCTGGCGTTGGTTACAGGAAAAGTCATTAATACCCGGAGCGCTATATCAACATCTGGAAAAGCTGAGTGTAGTTTCCTTGCTCTTATGAGTTGTCCTTGCTGAGGTTTCCTCGGTTTCTTTGATAAATTGTCTGAATTGTACAACAATTTTATCCACACAATCCTCCTCTAGATCCCCTGCATATTTCTTCTGCAGTTTCGCTGCTCCTGTGAGAAGGTCTTGTATGGGGATGGATGTGATCTATGTAGGAGTGATCCCCCTATCCAGCTCGCCAACCAGACGGCCTATGATGGCTTTTTACTCCTCTATAGTTCTGTCAAAGTCCTTGGGTAGAGAGTAACATCAGTCAGGGGCATTCTGGCTGCAACTTTTCAAAAATGAAAGTCAGGTTGACGTCAGAAACAGACTTTGGAGTTTGGTTGGAAATGAAGGTCGGGTTGACGTCAGAAACAGACTCTGGAGTTTGGTTGGAAATGAAGGTCGGGTTGACGTCAGAAACAGACTCTGGAGTTTGGTTGGAAATGAAGGTCAGGTTGATGTCAGAAACAGACTCTGGAGTTTGGTTGGAATTGAAGGTCAGGTTGACGTTAGAACTCGACTGATGTTGGATTCTGACGTCAACCCAATTTTCATTTTCAACCACAATACGTCTGTCCAACGTTGGAGATTAATGTCAGTCTGATGTTGGATTCTGACATCAACCTGATTTTCATTTTCAACGTTGGGTTTGGTTTTCTAAATGCGAACTTTGTCACTGTTTTGGAGCGCACTAGCTTATAGATAACAGTAAGGCTAACATATTCATACTAACAGCCAAAACACTTTATATAGGGCAATATTTGAGGGAACAGGCGTTTGGGTGTCCGAAACCATTGTGGACGTTATTGAGTGACTTATTCAGTCTCACATTCAATCCCACTGGAACTGTGTTCTAGAAATACATCTGATATTGATATGAGGGAAGGCATAGATTCAGAGGCATACGCTACTGTAAGTATTACATACAACAATGCAACAATAATAAAACAATGCTTTGACATTTACTTTTTACTTTTGATTCTTAAGTACTTTTAAAATCAAGTACTTACCTTTACTTGAGTAAAAATAGGTCTTTACAACTTTTACTTGTAACAGAGTAATATTTGACCAGTCGTATCTGTACTTTCACTCAAGTAAGGAAGTGTGTACTTTGTCTGCGTCTGTTGTTCTGAATGTGTCGGGGCCGGACTGCTCATAGTCAGGTTCAGTGGATTCATCCGCTTGTTTTTTCCTTCTCCTGTCTCTGGGACAAAGGTGGAGACATGTTTTTTGCATCACTCTCAAAGTCCTCTGGTAGACTGGCCACATAATCCCTCATCGAGCTGGCCAATATAGCAGCATTACATGACTCCAGGTCAACTGTCTGTAAAGCAGTGCTAGTCTTGTGGAAACACTGCCGTATGTTGTTCCACATATTCCACAGAATGGCATCCTCTAGTTTGTCCATCTTCAGATACAGAGTCCTGGCTTCATCCCGTGCAGTAAGACATTGGTTTGTGTCATCACTGATCTTCTGCAGCGAGTCCTGGATGCTGGTGTAATTCTGGTGCTTTTGTTGCTTGAGCGTGAGCTGACCATCTAGTGTCTGGAAGACTTCTCAAAGTCTCGATCCTCTGGTTGTCATTCGGCTGTAAACCCGCTGTAATTGTCTGCCAAGGTGGAAAGATTCCTCCATCTCAAGGCAGCAGTCCACAGTCAATCTCCACCCACCGCCAGCACAGCGAGTAACATACGCCTGCGTCTTTATTCTGCCAACTTTCAGGTCCCATTTTAATCCAACATGCCCTCATGTCTTCATCAATTTTATCCCAACATGCAGGGTCTGAGCTGTAGGCAGCAGGACTGTGTCCTGTCCTCCGCAGCAGGGCCGGGGATTCCCTCCATCTACGAGCAGGTGAACTGTGTCTGCAGATTTAAGATCTGTGTGTGAAGCGCTTCGGGAGGCTGAAGTGTCTGACTCGGTCCCTCTGTCTCAGTCTCAGACTCCCGATCCGAGTGAGATGGTAGTGAGGCTGCGGGATCGTCACGGCGGCCATCTTGACTGGTGTCTGAGGACCAGCCTTAAAACCAACCTGTGTAATATGCGTGTCATTGTAAAATAACTCCCCCAAATCCCCTGAGATATGAGCGATGACATGATGAGCTGAGGATCCGCTGCAGGAGTTTCACCCGCGGCACCGATGCTAGCCGACGCCAGCCGGCAGTCCTGTGGATCTAGTCCTCGACTCCATGAAGATTCAGCAGCCGTGAGCTAGGGGTGGGGGGGCCATATGGCAAAAACATTATATCATGATTTATCACGATTCTTTTTCATGTTGGTTTTACTATTTTGCAAGTGACTGAGCGGTACAGCCACACACCATTTATCTATTTTAAAAACACAGATTTACAAGGTAACAAAATATATATAAAGAACGGCAGTCATTTAGGCTTTAAAGCACATACAAATAATGAACTTTTGTGAATGTATGTGGCTTTGTACAACAGTAACATCTGGGTCTTAGCACTAGTTTATGTTAAATATGTTTGAAAGCTTTATATTCTAACGGCTGAACACATCAGACACACTTTTGGCAGGGTGTCCTTGCACTCTTCAGCCTGAGGGAGGCGCTCTAATTATCATTAAAAGACTTTAGTACACACAACAAACCCATAGAATGCCATCTTAGAATTGTCTTAATGTAGAATTTATTGCGTCCGAATTTTGTTTAGAATATTACAATTTAGGAATTCCAGTGAGGAAAAAAGTCATGTCTAATCTCAGAACTAACAAAACAAACACAACAGAACTACTGTATATAAATCTATTCACATGAGCACGTAAACAAACTAAGACCGGCTGACCCACTGGATTCATGAACACATGCCTGCCGAAGCGCTACATTTAATATATCCTGCACACTTTATGACTTAAAATAGTCTAGAAAATCCAAAACATATTTGTTGCAGAATGCTGAACACATTTATTTATTCAGTGTATATAGATGTCTATGTTTGGATGAATATTTTACACTTGTGTGAGAGTCGTCTCCCCATACAGAGACAGAGGCTCCAGAACTGAACCATACGTCTACAAAAGCAGATCGTGGAGACATTTTAATCGTCCACGATCAAACATTGTGATATTGCACACCCCTACCTTGAAGTATCCAGTCAATTTAGGGATTTTTCTCAGTATATCTTGGTCACGTTGTTCTTTTAACCTTTGTATTCTTCATTTTTGTGCTCCACTATCGTATGTTCTTTCTGGTATTTTGCTGCTATGCCGTCTAGCAATAGCAGTGCCGTAAATGAAGATGATTGACATGATCTGACCAGTAGCTGATATGACAGATGTTACCCAAATGCCACATCTATCCAATCACCTGCTTTCTTTGTTTCTCATGGGCCAATGAGAGTCTATTTTTGTTCGTGCTGAAGTATATAAAAAAAAAATAGTCTGGCCAATCCGGAGCCTATGCTAGCCTGTGCTAATCGTGGCCACAGCGGCAGTCATCAGGGCCCAAGCTGACGGGGACTGGGACTCTTATTTTGTTTAGTTTAGTTCCTGTTTCTCTGTTCAGTTCTGGTTACTGATGATCTCCTCGTTAGTTTCTATGGTTAGGTATGATTATCACCTGTCAGTCACGTGCTTCGTCTTGTATTTAAACTCCTGTTTTGTTCAGTCCCTTGTCGGTTATTGTCTTTTGTAATGTGTATTTCTCCTACGTACATGATTAAAGTCTATTTAGAGAATTTGTGATGCTTGTCCAGTAACGTTTCACAAAAACCAGTGGACCATGGATCTTATTATGTGGTTTTACAGCAAAGTTCACTTTGACTCTTCACTGAAAGTTGGGGTTTGATGATAATATGTGTGGTTTATGTGAGAACTCAACATTTAAATTTAGATAATTCACATATCATTTGATGCCAAAATTTCAAATGAATGTGAAGATAATTTGCAGCTCAAAACCACTGATTGCAGAAAAAAACTAATTTCAATAAATTTTTTAAAATATCAAATAGAAATCAATCAAAAAAGGCCTGAATACTCTCACAGCAAAACACAGTGGTTTTCCTGGATCTGGAAACACTTCACAGCTCCACGTCAGCATCATCACACAAATCAACCCGCTTACATTTACATATATCAAAAATAATTCATTACCCGTACTTAATTGAATTGAAGACATTTGTACATACAATTGAACTGAATTCATTCAAAATAAATCAGTTTAGTAAGACTGATTAGCTCTTCTGGCTAATTGCTATTTGGTAAGATTAGTTCTTGGCGGCTCATTGTTTCTGCCTACAATGAGGACATGATGTTTGCTAATGTGATGGAGTTTTTAATAAATAAAATAGTAAACTGTATATCAAACTAATCATAATTCTAACATCTAACCTTACTTCTCTTTCAGGCCTAACATTCTCACACTTGAACAAAATCGAAACCAGTGGAAAATACTGAGATGCTGGCTAGACAATATAAAAAATATAACAGTCTAGATTAGTCTAATGACATATTGAGTAATCAAATGAACTTCTAACCTTTTCTATTTTTCTAATGATTATAGATAAAGGTTTGCTTCTACCTAGTAACAGAAGGGTTTGCCTATGAAGAACCAATCAAATTGTTGGGAAATTATGTAATGTATCATGTTATTTTCGCCATGCTCGTTTTCTATAATAACTGTTGTGTTCTTTTTGCTGGTGGGATTCTCTCTGAGATTTGTCTGAGATCCTCCGGCTGTGATTATAGCATGTTCGAAGGCATTGTCTGAAGTCTGTCGGTTATTATTGCTGCGCAATTACCAAGTGATAGTGTTCGAAAGGGGGCGAGATGTCGTTCGACTCTTAAGTGGGGTTAGATTGCGTCAGGTAAGTATAATTCTTAGGCCTTCAGAATAGCTACTCTTATAAGAGTATAGGCCTATAGGCGTCAACCCGAGCGGTCAGAGGCAACTCAACTGAGTATAATATTTTCAGGTGTCAGGGACATTCGGTTCAACCTAAGTCAGATGCGTAGAGGACAAATCTACCACACTAACTAACGCCATGATTTGTTTTATCTTAGAACTGAACATTTCTGACATATGGACATTACTCTGACATTATCTCCTCTGAGTACAGATCTCTCTAAATTAGAGGCAGTGTCTGTAAAGCTGCTGTGAAACGATGTGTTGTAAAAAGCGCTATAGAAATAAATGTTAATTTAATTTAATGTTTATGCAACTGGATTATCTCACTGAAAGATCTCTCTATTCAGGCTGATAGAGAAGCAAGGACAGAAAACAGGAGACAACGGAAAGTAAGAAGTAATTTATCAAATAAATTCAGTTGCGAGAGAATGACACTCAACAGCAGTGAGATGGAGGATCACCAGTTTGACAGTCTTTACATGGAAACATCAGACAGATTATAGAGACGATTACAGAGAAATAATCTCTTCACAAATACAAATGAATGAAACACTTACACAATAATACACAACATTACCACAAGAAACGAGGAGAGGACAGAGATAGACTGAACTAAAAATTAATCAGTTAACTTCACTTTTATCAGATTAAAACAGCCAGGATGTGTAATGGCTTTTATATTTTTGTAAGAGACTATAACAGCAATAGCGTTAATGTAATCGCTGAGCTTCTCATATATAATCTCTTTGTATTCTTCATATACTAGTTGACACCACTTAGACTGAAAAAGTGAACAAACTTTTTTTGTAGTTTCTCCGCTTAATTTCAGCTTTTTCACATGTCTTTTCAGCTCCTCTGCCTGTTCTTCTCCAAAGATCTTGAACTCATAAAATGTTTTTTTCTTATTGGGGAATTTAATTTCAAATCCTATAATGAAGCTTATTTCTTTCCAGTTCAGTAAGTTAGATTTAAGCATTTGTGTTTTAATATGGCCTTTAATAATTTCACTTGTCTTTTTACGTTTTTTGTTTCCCTGGAAGCATGTAAATGTTGATCTACAGTGTTGTTTACTCATCTTTTCTTTTAACCGCTGTAGTGTGTTTTTAATCATAGGATCTTCACTGTTAATCAGGACCTTAAGCTCTTCAACAATGTTTCCTGATGCACCATAAAAGTCCTGGAAGGGAATGACAACCTTTATATTATAAGTACTGTACATTTCCTCAGAGAACTTCATTAACTGACTCATACAACATTCACAAACTTTTCCGTCCAAACAGGGACTATATTTAGTAAATATATATATAGTTTTTATAATTTTCTCTTTTCCTTTCATTTGTCTTTTTATTTCATGAATACATTGAACTTCACTGTGAACCATATGAATAACTTTCGCCTTTAAATCTTTAACTGGATTAAAGGGTCCGATTAATTCAAGCAATCCGTCTTTAAATTCAATTACTGCAAAACCACACTGATTGAGAAATTTTTTTTTATCAATATTAAAATTCTTTATGACCCCTGAAACCTTAGCAGACATTTCTTGATTTTCAGAAAAAAATGAATGTATAGGAAGCAGATCATCGATTAAATGAGACATTAATTTAGTTACAATTATTTGTACATATTTTTCCCTGTCACTCAAATCGATTATCTTGATGTTGTCATTTTCATCTCTGTAGATCCATGGCTCCTTGTCCTTCCAAAACTCCCTCAAACTGACCAAACATTCAGAGAGAAACCAAATCAATACACACACTAATGACTGTAATTATTGACTTCACAGGGTTAACGAGAGCAGAGAAGACTTTAGCATTCAATGTTCTTCCACTAGAAAAGGGAAAACACTTTTATAATGGCTTGTTCATCTATCGTCTGGCAGAACATTTTCCAAAAGTGAATATAGTAAAAATTAGCTTTTAACCACTCCCATAGTGTATGATTACAGAACTAATACCTTTCTTTTTATTAAACACTGATGCAACAACACAGTTTGTGGGGAAAGGCATTTTTGTTTGATTATAAATCATATAAATGTATTGAGAGGTCTTTATTTCACAAGCAGGCCTTTTATCCAATTAATTTGGCAAAAGCAATATTTTTTTATTAGTTCAAACTTGTTAGCCCCAACAACAAGGGCACTTTTTACCCCAATACCATATTTTTACTGAATTGTAAAAAATTGCTGTAAAAAACGGCCAAATTTTTACAGTAGCATGCTGTTTTCCATTAAAACAGCAGTATACCGTAGAAAAAAATGCATTCTGGGTGATATATGTAGTTTTCGAGGAAGTAGCCTAAAGGAATACACTGTGAATTAACAGCGCTCAAAGTCAACACTCAGAGACTGTGTTCCAGATCACACCCTAAACCCTCATTCACTATTCCCTACATTCACTATTCCCTCATTCACTATTCCCTACAGTAGTTCACTAATATAGTCTGAGTAATTAAAGACAAATTAGTTAATTCAGACACTGATGAACACCTGCTGTTAACAAGCAGAATCACTGAAGGAAAGAGGAACAAGAAGAACAGAAAAAAGATGAAATCAACTGAAGATAAAAGACATTAAATCTGTGAAGATCTCAGCAGAGGAGAATTAAACAACTCTACAAACAGCATTACCAGCTGTGATAGCTGTGTCTTTAAAATATATTTGCTATTGCAAAAAAGCTGAAAGAAAACAGGATAAGATGACAGTGATTATTTGTTAATGATCACAATCATCATCTAGTGGCCTGATTCACTGATCCTATTTATTGTCTAATGAATTTAGATGAGTGATGTTTTGTATTTTTTATTATAGTATTACTGTGATTTTACAGATCGAGATCTATCGGAGTTTTGACAATCAGAAAATATGAAGGATTTAAAAAAGTTAATGCTCAGAACATTTTGAACTTTGATGTTAGGCAGACACACACAGACATCAAGAATTGGCGTATGAATCTCAACAATGGTGACAATCAAAAAAGTTTCATGTTGCAATGCATGTTGGGTTGGTGCCTATAGTACAAACACAAAATCGTGCATGACTCCCAGCATGCATTACGGCATGAATAAATTATACAGCTGAATTGTCTGGTTATTTTCTTTAATTTGTACTTTTTGCTTTTATTTTTGCTGTTGGTTTTGTGTTGACTTTTTGTGTTTTCTGATGTTCAGATTTGATGTTATCTTTATTGTTGATTGTTACCATTGTTGAGATTCATTGGCTGATTCTTGATGTGTGTGTGTGTCTCACTGAAGCCATAGTTCAATTTTTGTTAGTGAATGATGAGTTAAAAAAATCCTTCATAACTGATTGTGCAGGCTGTTTGATCTTTTGCTGTAATTTCACAGTGTAGTAATATGAAATTAAGATGTATTAAAAAACACATTTTTGATTAGTGATTAGACACGGGATGAGATTGGTGATCCAAACATTATGTGATGACGTAATATTCAAAACACAACCAGCAACACCTGATCTAATTTTTGGCTCTGCTTTTGCCACAACATATGTGTCTTAAAAACACACAGTTACTGCAGCCAAAGAAAAACTAATGTTAAAGTCAAGGGTCAAGAGCCCAACTAAAGCAAACACTGATCTCCATAATGGTAACATCAAAATGAAACAAAACAACATCTAAACCTCTGTTAATTCTCAACAGGAATTTCTGTAGACATATGAAAAAATAAATAAAGTCAATCTGGTTATTAATAAGTGTTTTTTTTTAGTTGTTTAATCCTCCTCTGCTGAGATCTTGAGAGATTTAATGTCTTCTGTGGCTGAGGTCAGTTGTAGTTTTTGTGTTTCACTTTTTTCTTGTTGTTCCTCTGTCCTTCAGTGATTCTGCTTGTTAACATCAGGTGTTCATCACTAATGCTCAATCATCAGTTGATTAATCACTGAATAACATCATTAACTTCAACAACTCAGCACATAAATCTACGATATTTTTAAAACATTAAATATTAGATCAACTTACCAAAGAATCGACTTCGGGTTTTTAGGCCATCTATAGTGGTTTGAAAGAAAACGAAATCAATTGTGTGTTTTAATGTTTGTTTTGTCCTGCACATACTGTACACACACACATAAATATATATATGTTGTATTTTACCTTCTGGCCTTAAAATGCTTTCTTTTCATCTTCCTTCTCTTCTCATCTATCTTGCTTCTTAGCTATAATGGAAAAGAGGAATCAGAGCCAATCATTAGTATGATTTTAACCTTAATGTAATCCTCAAACACAGTAGGAAGTTATTTAAACATTTAAATGTATAACAGTACAGTAAGAGCCAACTCAATATCTGAACAGAATGTACATTCATTATTGTTTCTTTGCTTCTTAGTTGGTTATTGAGGTAACAGTAAATTTAATGTGTTATTTTACTTTTTTTTTTTGTAATGCAATACTGATTTTCCTGTATTTCTGTATATTTCTATATTATTTTTTATGTTTATTATGATGTTTTATGCCTGTTATGTTTCTCTATTGGCCACTATTAGAATATATCATATGATATAGGTTGTCGTAGTAGTAACATTTAAAAATCGTTAAAAAACGAAAAACAAGTCTCACACAAAAATAGATAAACTATTTCACATTTCATGTAAAGAGAGCTCGGTTGCATACAGAGAGAATTAGAAGAAAATAACATAATCCTAGGTATTTATTTGAAACAGTGGCTAAACTAACAAGAAATAAAGCTTCTACTTCTGAAGTTTCCAAGCAGCACAGCAGTAATGACTTTATGAACTTCTTTACTTACAAGATTGATAATATCAGGGAGAAAATTATAACTATGCAACCGTCTACTACAGTATCGCATCAGGCAGTGCACTGTAGTCTCCCTGAGGAAAACTTCCATTCATTCATTGCTATAGAAGAGGAAGAATTTTCTCGTAGCGTCAGTTCTGGGAGGTTACGTTAGTCAAGCTCGCATTAGTGACTCTCAGCTGATGCGTCTACCTATAGGAATACGACTCCTATCACTGTATACATATATAAGCTCCTTCAGTATTATCAGCAGCTATCAGGAGCTAGTTAAATGGCGAAATTCAGCAGGCAATCCGCATCATCTCACAAGGAATCGTACAATCAGGAATTTAGCGAGAGGAATTCGTTCCCCACAAGGATTTCACCTCAGATTAATTCAAGCTCATGAACTTGAACACGAGATTCACATCGCTGAATTATTGACACAGGACTCGATGTGATTCACTCTCCATTCATCTCTGAAAGTCAAGAAGACAATGACCCGCATAATGACCCGCATAATGAGCAGCATAATGAGCCTTTCAGTCAGGTGTGTCACTGAGGGGGTACCACAAGAAAGTATGTTCTTGTAAATATATATATAATCCAAATATAAATGAAAAGCACATTTTATAAAAGTCAAAAGCACATTTTTAGTACATAGTCATACCTGAAAACAAATCCTGTTCACATAGGCTATATGGGCCATTTTACAGAACTGGTTCAAAGTTAGAGTTGGAAACATCTTGAATTTTTTTTCTGTCTTTTTCCACAAATTTTGTATGCATGCAAATTGTATAATATCCAAGGAAAAAAAAATCTAGTAAATGTGCAGTTAATTCTCATACTGTATTTTTGGAAAGTTTTGGAATATATCCTCTCCCCAAATGTGTTACTAATTAAAAACTTTTTTTTTTAAATATATTTTTCTATATATTCCGCGATTATACAACATGCTTGTTGTATCAGGTTTTGCTGCCACTAGGGTGTAAGCTTCCCCAATAGATCCCATACAATTGGTAAATTGTCTACAGCAACACGCTTGTTGCAATGTGTCCTTGCTCGCCCTAGCATAAAAGATATCTTAAAAGATATAAAAGATATTTAGCATAAAAAATCTTATTTTCTTGGTTTCTACAGAAGTAAACTCAACCAAGTATAATAAGGTTATGACATCATTGACAGGTGACAGTGTACGCAGTTTATGCAAACCTACATATTTGTGCCTAAATATATCTAAGTATCAGCATCACGCTTGTTGCATTTAACCATCCAGCTGTATTAATGACATGTGTCGCTTATCTCTGCGTGAACTGGAAGTTTCCACCAACATTATTCAGTATTGTGACGTATTTCCAATGAAAAGGATAATTAAAAAAGGAAATCTCCATCTCTGATTTCTAACTCACAGTCGTCACTCAAAAGAAACTGGACGGCGGATATACAACCACAAGCAAGCAGCTGATTCGTTTTGGTATCTCAATTTTCATGGCATATGCCTGTTTACTGCTTAAGCATTTCGGGTATTGACAACATGCTTGTTGCTATGGCTGATGCGGTTATTGGCAACATACTCGTTTAGGTCTTCCAGGTTACGGCAACATACTTGTTGCTTAAGGCTTTCCGGTATTGTTGGTGACATGCTGTTGCTCAAGCTTTTCAGGTATTGGCAACATGCTTGTTGCCCTTGGCTCACTCAGGTAAATTGTTATTTTTTTTAAAGGCATCCAGATTTGCGCTGTCAGTTGGGTTTGGGGTATATTGGCATATGGTTTTGTTTTGGGGGGTTATTGCTGCTCTCCCTGCTCTTATCCATGCTAGGCTGTATGGATGCGCATGGAGTTCTCGCCCAGAACGGGACCATACCGCCAATCCAAACTGCTAATTGTCAATCGTATTTGACGATAGTGGTCCTGACAGAAATCATCTAAATCGACAACATGCATGTTAGACCCTATACCGACTAAGCTACTGAAAGAGATGCTCCCAGAGGTCATAGATCCTCTTCTTAATATCATTAATTCGTCTTTGTCTCTAGGATACGTACCAAAAACCTTTAAGCTGGCTATGATTAAACCGCTTGTTAAAAAAACACAACTTGATCCTACAGAATTAGTCAATTACAGGCCGATCTCCTTTTTAGAAAGAAATGATATCTGTGAGGATTTCCAGTCCGGATTTAGACCGTACCATAGTACTGAGACAGCTCTCATTAGAGTCACACATGATTTGCTCTTATCATCCGATCGTGGTTGTATCTCTCTATTAGTGTTACTCGATCTTAGTGCTGCATTTGATACTATCGACCACAACATTCTTTTAAATAGACTCGAAAACTATGTTGACATTAATGAAATTGCACTAGCATGGTTTAAATCATACTTATCTGACCGTTATCAGTTTGTAGCAGTAAATGAAGAGATGTCTTATCGATCACAAGTTCAGTATGGCGTACCACAAGGCTCAGTACTAGGACCGCTGCTGTTCACTCTGTACATGCTACCCTTAGGAGATATCATTAGGAAGCATGGCATTAGTTTTCACTGTTATGCCGATGATACTCAGCTCTATATTTCTTCACGCCCAGACGAAACTTACCAATTCACAAAATGAACGGAATGCATAGCTGATATAAAAAATTGGATGACTAGTAATTTCCTACTATTTAATTCTGAAAAAACAGAGATTCTAATTATTGGACAAAAAACTTCCTCACGTAATAACCTAGAATACTGTCTAACACTTGATGGCTGCTCTGTTAAGTGTTCATCGTCGGTTAGGAACCTGGGTGTGCTCTTTGATACCAATCTTTCATTTGAAAGTCACGTGTCTAGTGTCTGTAAAACCGCATTTTTCATCTTAAAAAATATATCTAAATTACGTCATATGCTCTCAATTAAAAATGCAGAACAATTAGTTCATGCGTTCATGACACCAAGGCTAGATTACTGTAATGCTCTACTGGGTGGTTGCCCTGCACGCTTAATAAACAAATGCATGCTGGTCCAAAACACAGCAGCTCGAGTTCTTACCAGAACCAAGAAAGCCATCCCTGGCCGACTCCTGGCCACCCCACTGGCCAGTATAAATTTGAGTAGCATCAGTTATGCATTTCATCCCTAATGCACAGCCAGACAGGCAAGCCACTCTAGACCTTCGATCGCACACAGTAGCCAGTACTCCCCCGCCCCTCCGTCCATGCCGCTGTTGCGCGCTCAGACAGCAACAGCTCAGCGCGTGCCCGTCGGTCAACAATTTCAAAAGAAGTTCAAACAGCGCACGCGCCTCTTCCGGTTGGATGCACGGTAAAACTCTCTCCAATATGATATATTCACATTATAATGCATGATCTGTAGATAAAAGGCTGTGGATTTGCATAAAATTACTTTATTTAATTTTGTTGGAGTTTGTTGCTGTTTTTAAACGACTCGCTACCGTGTGCTTGTTAGATCACACACATCACAAGGACTATGAATCGGCATCAAACGCACAATAACTGGAATTTAAAACTGTGAAACAAATGATCAATAAACTGTTGGACAGATATACACTAGGATTTGTGCGCTATATTTATATATTATATTCATATATATAAATATAAAATTGTCACAAGAGTTACCTAGCTAACGTCGTTAGCTGGTGCATGTATATGTTATGTCAATTTTCAGACAATGAAGAGAAAGTCCACAGACATCTCTTCTTATTTTAAGAAGAAAAGTACAGAAGGAGGAGTGAAAGAGATGGCAGGGGAGCAACAGAGGCTTAGTAATAGTGAGGAGGAGGAGGAGGAGGAGGAGGAGGAGGAGGAGGAGGAGGATGGAGGAGAGGAACAGACAGAGCAGCATGACAAGGATACACAGCCAGCATTAGTGACAGAACACAATGACGAGGAAAAACAGACAGCAGCAGCCCAGGGACAGTCAGCACCATTAGTCACAGAAGCGTGGCAGGACACGGCAAAAGCAGGTGTTAGACGTGTTCCTGGACCAACAGGTGAAGTTACGATCACGTGGCCCTAATAATGAAATTGATGGCTAGCCTAGATAGTAACATCATCTGGAGAAATGTATGTTTTGTTTAGTGTGTTTCCATTAAATTACAAATCATGACATAATCACTTAAAGCTTTTTGATTCACGTTTATTAGTAGTTGAGTTTTATTAGTCAGAGAGCTATGATTGATAATTACAAGAGGGGCTTATTATTATTATTGTTATTATTATCATTATTATTTTAATATCAGAATAGCTGATTTTGCCTCTTGTTTCATTATAGATATCTCCCAGTCAAGAGCAGAGCAGCCCAAGCAGCCACATCTGAAAATCTTCCCTCGTACCTATCAAGGGGACAGAAGACGATGCTTCTCTAAAGACTGGTACAACACACATAAATGGCTGGAATACTCTCAGAGTAAAGATTCTGCCTACTGTTATGCCTGCCGGCACTTCAGTCTCCCCTCCTCAGGTGATTCAGTATTTACATCTGAAGAGGGGTTCAAACATTGGAAAAAGGCAACCTTCAAAGATGGGGGACTTTTAGGTCATGCCAAATCTGAAGCACATACTAATGCAATGTTAGCATGGGCAGAGTATGAAAAATCCACTGCAAGCACATCCTCTCTCTCAGCCTCCTTAAATGCAGAATGCAATAAATTAGTGAAGGAAAATAGAGAGTACATTAAAGTTGTTGGAGAAACCCTGCTTCTCACAGCTACGCAGAACATAGCACAGAGAGCACATAAAGAATCAGAAGGTGAGAATAAAGGAAACTTTCTCGCTATTATGGAACTGCTAGCCAAACACAATCCCACAGTCAAAAGAAAAATGACAAGTCAAAGAAATGCAACATATCTTGGGCATGACACACAAAATGAAATAATTGATTGTCTAGCTGAAATGGTCCGCACTTCAGTAACTAGTGAAGTTCCCTTTCAAGGGAACTCCCGTTGCGTCGAAACTGACGCTATGGGGAACGCTTTGCGTGATGACGTCTTGAAGCACATGTCAAATCAGTCCAATGGTGTGGCGGAACGTCAGAGGCGGGTGACGTCACGTACCAGGAAGCTATAAAAGCCGGCCCGAAACAGAAAACGAAAGCTTTCTGAGTCTTCAGTTGCGCTCTGTGTTGAATCTGTCCTTGTTATTTGGTGTTGTCTGTCTATATTATATATATATATTCAGTATGGCGAGCAAGCAGCAGTTTAGAGTGTGTGTCCATCCCTGCCCGCGTTATTTAACGGGAGGTGATACTCACACTCTTTGTGTTGTTTGTTTGGGTGAGGAGCATGCCCAGTCAGCACTCGAGGGTGGTGACTGTGTGCATTGCGAGGCGCTTCCATTGCGTACGCTCCGATCCCGCTTGGCTCGGTTCAATCCCGACCACGTTCCCCAGGGCTTGGGTCCCGCCGCTGCCGAGGCACGGCGTCGATCTCAGACCTGGGGTTCACAAATGGATTTATCAGTGGATGTTGAGACGGGCTCTGCCTTATCTCAACATCCTTCTGATAGATCCAGTGCCTCTCATCAGGGTGTGGAAGCACGCGCTGCGGTTTCTTCCCCCCCGATGGAGGCACCAATACTGCAATTGTCCAGCTCTGAGGAGTTGGATGTTGTTAGTATTGAAGCTGAGTCTGAGGATTCGCCACCTCAGTCTCACGCTTTTGAGGAATTGCTCGATGTTGTCACGAGAGCAGTTCAAAGATTATCTATTGAGTGGCCAGAGGATAGGCAGGACGTTCGTTCGAAAAGTAAGCTCGACGAACGCTTCCTGCCATCTCGTGCTCAGCCTCAGCGCAGAAGCCTTCCGTTTTTCCCCGATCTCCACACCGAGGTGTCGAGATCGTGGGGAAAACCAGTGTCATACAGAGTTTACACACCACAAACTTCCCACTATTCTTCCATTCATAAATATAAAGAATATGGTTATGGGGAGATGCCGAAGGTGGAGGAGACGCTTGCGAGCTATCTCTCTCCAGCAACGGCATCTTCCCTGAAGGCTCCTTCACTTCCCTCTAAGCCAGTAAAATTCACATCATCGCTGGTTCATAAATCGTATGCAGCCGCTGGTCAAGCTGCAGCGTGTCTGCATACGATGTCTATTATGCAAGCCTATCAGGCAGAATTATTGGGGGATTTAGAGGAGGGCGGGGGAATTGGTCCTGACACAGGGGCCGAACTACGCAGAGCCACAGATCTGTCTCTCAGGGCCACCAAGGAGACCGCTAAATCAATCGGGCGGTCTATGGCAGCCCTGGTGGCCACTGAGAGGCATCTGTGGCTCAATTTGAGCGATATAAAAGAGAAAGAAAAGAACGTTCTCTTAGATGCTCCGGTTTCAACTCTTGGTTTATTTGGTGATGCAGTAAACAGTGCGGTAGCTAAATCTCAGGAAGCTGCTAAACAGGCAGCTGCATTACAAAAACTTCTCCCCCGCCGTTCTTTCATTGAGGCTGCTGAGCGGGAGCAGCCTCACTCCTCTAAAAAGAGCGCTGAACATCGTGCCACTCAAAAACAGAGTGTGTCCTCTCGTGCTCCCCCACAAAAATCTCGGGGACACGGAGGGCGCTCTCAAACCCAGCAGTCTTCGAGGGGTAAAACGGATCTGCGGACCGTTATTACCGCCAAGAAGGCTGCTGGGAAAAGGTCCTGACGTCCGAGGGCTCAGGACAAATGAGGGTAGTTCCCCCCGAAGCAGAGCGGTTAACACCTCTTTTTACGGTGCCCGTCTCTCTTCGGTGCCCTCAGGGGACCGTTCTGCCAACCCTGCCACCTCTGGTGTTACAGGGCGCAGCGGTCTCCGGCGAGCACATATCTCAAGGTCCACCCGGAAACGTAGTGGCCTCGGGATGCCCGCCCCCTCCGAGGAGGGTGCTAGAGCAGTCTGTTCGGTCGTTCCCTGCCGGTGCGCCGTTACAGGGCGTCGAACCGACTACTCAACAGCAACAAAATCCAGAAACCAGTCTCGAGAGGCTGGTACCTCTAGTAGAATATTTGACAGCGTGGAAGCTACTGTCAAATGTTTCTCGTTGGGTCCTGCAGACCGTGGAAAAAGGGTATCAGATACAATTCAAGAAACGCCCACCTCGGTTTATGGGGGTCCTGCCCACAGTGGTGGGCCCCGAGCAGGTTCTGGTTATGGAACAGGAAGTAAACACTCTGTTAGAGAAAGGGACCATAGAATATGTACCTCCCTCCAACAGGGAAACCGGGTTTTACAGCCGGTACTTCATAGTTCCAAAAAAGGACGGGGGATTTAGATCTTCGAGTTCTGAACGAGTCAGTCATGCAGCTCAAGTTCAAAATGTTAACTTTGAGACAAATCGTGCAACACATCAGGTCCGAGGACTGGTTTGTCACGATAGATCTCAAGGACGCATATTTCCATATTTCCATCCGTCCGTGTCATTGGAAGTTCCTGAGGTTTGCTTTCGGGGGCAAAGCATACCAATATCGAGTTCTTCCATTCGGCCTGGCTTTATCACCCCGCACTTTCACCAAATGCGTGGATGCAGCTCTGGCGCCTCTGCGCCTCCAGGGTATTCGCATCATGAACTACATCGACGATTGGTTGATTTTAGCTCAGTCGCATCAGTTGGCGGTTCAACATCGAGATGTTGTTCTCGCCCACATGAAAGAGCAGGGGTTACGGCTGAACGCCAAGAAGAGTGTGCTTTCTCCACTACAGAGGACCACTTTTTTTAGGCGTGGTTTGGGATTCTGTGTCGATGCAGGCGCGCCTGTCACCGCCACGGATATATTCCATCCTTGCAGCTGTGAAAAGTGTAAAGCTAGGCCAGCTACTCACTGTCAAACAGTTCCAGAGACTGTTGGGTCTCATGGCAGCAGCTTCCAACGTGATACCTTTTGGACTACTGCACATGAGGCCCCTGCAGTGGTGGCTCAGGACCAGAGGGTTTTCCCCGAGGGGCAACCCATTTCGCACGATCAAGGTCACGCGGCGATGCCTACGTGCCTTGGTTATGTGGAAGAAACCCTGGTTCCTGTCCCAGGGCCCAGTGTTGGGAGCTCCTTGTCGTCGCAAACTGCTAACGACGGATGCTTCCCTCACGGGCTGGGGAGCGATCCTAGAGGGTCGCTCATCTCAAGGTCTGTGGGAAGACCATCATCGTTCCTGGCATATCAATCGCCTAGAGATGTTAGCTGTCTTCCGGGCTCTGAGGAGCTTTATCACAGATCTCAGGGGACACCATGTGTTAGTACATACGGACAACACGTCGGTAGTCGCCTATATCAACCACCAAGTGGGTTTGCGCTCGCGCCCATTGTCCAATTTGGCACGCCATATCCTCTTGTGGTCCCAGGGGAAGTTGCTGTCTCTCAGGGCAGCCTACATCCCCGGGGTACAGAATATAGGAGCAGACACTCTGTCGAGACAGGGGCCGAGGCCCGGGGAATGGAGGATATGGAGGGAGTTTGGCCAAGCACAAGTGGATCTGTTTGCGTCTCGAGAGACGTCTCACTGTCCACTTTGGTTCTCCCTCACGCATCCAGCTCCTCTGGGACTGGATGCTATGGTACAGACGTGGCCGAGGCTACGTCTGTACGCCTTTCCCCCAGTGGCTCTGCTCCCGGGAGTTCTGGAAAGAGTTCGCAGGGACCGGGTCCATCTACTTCTTATAGCCCCGCGCTGGCCGGGCAGAGTATGGTTTCCCGATCTTGTGTCCCTCCTCGACGGGCATCCTCTGGAGTTACCCGTCAGGAGGGACCTTCTGTCCCAGGCAGAGGGCTCGATATTTCACCCTCGGCCAGAACTGTGGAACCTGTGGGCTTGGCCTCTGAGGGGGCCCAGCTCATAGAGTCAGGTCTCTCAACTGAAGTTGTTGAGACCATTCTACAGTCCAGAGCTCCCTCCACGAGGAAACTTTATGCCCTGAAGTGGAGAGTATTCACTTCTTGGTGTAGTGACCGGCGGCCATAGGTGCTTACCACATTCCTTTGGGTGGAATGTCTGTGGGGAAAGACCCTCTGGTATCTCATTTCCTTCGTGGCACTTGGAGGCTGAGGCCTGCAGTTCGCTCTAGGGTGCCACCATGGGATTTGTCCGTTGCGCTGCAAGGCCTTTCCATGGCCCCCTTTGAGCCCATTGAGGAGGTTCCTGAGAAGTTTCTAACTCTGAAAGCTCTGTTTCTTCTCGCCATCTCTTCTCTTAAAAGAATAGGGGATCTCCAGGCATTGTCGGTTGCTCCGGGTGCTTGGAGTTTGCTCCGGGTATGGTCAAGGCTTTTCTTCACCCTAGACCGGGCTATGTCCCCAAGGTCCCCACTAATGTGGCTAGATCTATTGTTCTGCAGGCCTTCTGTCCTCCTCCCTTTCAGAATGCGGACCAGGAGGCTAATAATTTGCTTTGCCCAGTTCGGGCGTTAGACGCTTATGTCCACAGAGCTGCCCTGTGGCGTAAAAGTGATCAATTATTTGTGTGCTTTGGGTCTCCTAACAAGGGAGGTCCGGTGTCTAAGCAAAGGATGAGCAAGTGGGTGGTTGAGGCTATCTCACTTGCTTATGAGGCGGCTGGACAGCCTTCTCCTTTGGCTGTCCGGTCGCACTCTACTAGGAGTATGGCGGCCTCTAAGGCCCTTATATCAGGAGTTTCGTTACAGGACGTCTGTGATGCGGCAGGCTGGTCCTCACCGCACACCTTCGTCAGGTTCTACTCTCTGGATTTAGACTCTGCTCCAGGGTCTCATGTTTTGTCTTCTTAGTGCTGCTCACTTGATACACACAGGACAGACATTTGTAGCTATGGAGGCGTTGGTATAGACGTTCCCCATAGCGTCAGTTTCGACGCAACGGGAGTTCCCTTGAAAGGGAACGCCTCGGTTACGACTGTAACCTCGGTTCCCTGAAGAGGGAACGAGCGTTGCGTCGCCTTGCCATATCTCCTTCATGCCTGTCAGCGCGACTTCAGACTTTACGAAGCTTTCGTTTTCTGTTTCGGGCCGGCTTTTATAGCTTCCTGGTACGTGACGTCACCCGCCTCTGACGTTCCGCCACACCATTGGACTGATTTGACATGTGCTTCAAGACGTCATCACGCAAAGCGTTCCCCATAGCGTCAGTTTCGACGCAACGCTCGTTCCCTCTTCAGGGAACCGAGGTTACAGTCGTAACCGAGGCGTTTCCCAAAGTGAGGCTTTCAGCATTTTGGTTGATGAGACTAAAGACCTAAGCAAAAAAGAACAGATGTCCTTTGTAATAAGATACTATTACAATGGGTCAGTATGTGAGAGCTTCCTTGCCTTTGAGGCAGCACAGCGCCTTGATGCTGCAGCACTTTCACAGAAAATAATTCAAATTTTGCAGAAGCATGGTCTTGACTACAAAAACCACCTTGTAGGGCAAGCATATGACGGAGCCTCAGTCATGAGCGGAAAAAACACAGGTGTGCAAGCACGCATAAAATCAGGGGCCCCATTAGCTTTTTATGTGCACTGCAATGCGCATTGTTTAAATTTAGTATTAGTTGACAGTGTGAAATGCATCCCTGAAGCTTCCCTGAAGCTTATTGCTTCTTTTCTCTTTTGCAGAAACTGTATGTTTTTGTGTCAGGGTCATATGTGCACCAAAGATGGCTTGAGGTACAGAGGGAGATGTTTCAGGGGGCCCCAAGAGAGTTACAAAGACTGATAGAGACACGGTGGGCATGTAGGTATAATGCTTGCAAGACAGTGAGAGACAGACTGTCAGCCATCATACGTCTACTAAAAGAAATATCTGAGGAGCAAAATGGTGACAGAGCTGTAGAGGCAAGAGGTTTATTAGCCCAAATAAATCTCAAGTTTGTTAGCCTCCTTGTAACATTCACCAGTGTTCTTGGTGAGATCAAATATCTATCAGATATTTTACAGTCCCCACAACTTGATTTGGGCACAGCTGTCACACTTGTTGACTCTCTTGTTGACACATTGGAGAGTTACAGAGAGGGCTCTCTCTTTAATGACATCTGGGACAATACTTTAACTCTTACTGAGCAATGCAACATCAGTGCCACACCTTCAGGCCGTCAGGTCAGACCAAGCTCTTTGCTTGAAGGGCATTACTTGTTCACTCCAATAGTTCAAAGACAAGAGAGCACAGAGAAAGAGTCCTTTCGGACAGGTTCATTCATTCCAGTTATTGATGTGCTTCTCTCTGAGGTGAAGAGAAGATTTTCTAAAGAAAATTGTGTCATAATGAAAGGGATACAGGCCTTGAATCCGTGCAGTGCCATATTTTGTGAGAAAGATGTAGTGTTTCCATTTGCCTCACAATACAACTGCAGTACTGAGGATCTACAATATGAGATCCCCCAGCTGAAGCGCATTCTTGAGAGGAAGCAAAGTAGTGGTCAGGAAACACCAAAGGCATTAATAGAGCTCACTGTCTTTCTGGAGCCATTTAAGGAGGTCTTCCACCAAATGTTTAAACTGTGCAAAATTGCACTTGCACTACCCGTGAGCACTGCATCCTGTGAGCGAAGTTTTTCTAAGCTAAAGTTAATCAAAACTGCCTTGAGAAGTACCATGACTGATGAGCGTTTAAGCAATTTGGGTGTGCTGAGTGTAGAATCAAGAAGGGCTAGGGCCATAAATCTTGATGACTTTGTGGATGTGTTTGCCAAAAAACATAGCAACAGGCGAATAAAGCTATTCTGAAGCCTGGTAATCAGAATCAGGGACTATTGATCCCTGTTGGGAAGTTCTTTTTGTAACAGTAATAAATATTTTTGTATAATTATAAATAATAATTATAAATGTTTCTTACACATACTGTATAGCCTGGTAATCAGAATCAGACTATTGATCCCTGTTGGGAAAGTCCTGTTACATAAAGCAAAGATGTGATTGTTTCTGTCCTTGCTTTTATTTGTCCTTGCTTTTCCCCAGTAACTGTTTTGTTTGCAATAAATGTACACCTTATGCCAAATATAATTGCAAAATAAAACAGAATTGTTGTGCAACTCAAAATGTCAACTGTACTGTTATTAGTCTATGCACATTATATCATTAGTCACATTAAATATAACACACTTAATCAAAGTATATCAGTAGGAGTTTCCTTAAGTCTTTCTGATAGTTTTCTACAGGCCGGTTTACTACAACAGTAGAATAAAATTCTGAAATTATGGTTTATAGTTTTGGTGTGCCACCCCAAGATTTTAACTGGCCCCATCTGGCCACCCCTATGAAAAATTTCTGGAGGCGCCACTGACAAAGCACTAAATGGTTTAGCTCCGCAGTACTTGAGCGAGCTCTTAACGCATTATAGTCCTTCACATCTATTGCGATCTCAAAATTCCAGCCAGTTGATAATACCTAGAATATCAAAATCGACTGCTGGCGGTAGATCCTTCTCCTATTTAGCACCAAAACTTTGGAACAGTCTTCCTAACATTGTCCGGGAAGCAGACACACTCTGTCAGTTCAAAGCTAGACTAAAAACACATCTCTTTGACCTAGCATTCACATAATACATTATAGACTTCTATAATTCAATGTTAGGCTGCATAGATTAGGTCAGCCGGAACCGGGAACACTTCCCATAAATCCTGATGTACTCGTTACATCATAAGAAGAATAGCATCTACGCTAATTTTAGTGTCTTTGTTTATCCCGAGGTTTTCCCGCAGCCTGCCGGATCCAGGCCGTATCCAGATCTGACGAAGGACCTTCGCCTGGACCCGATGACAACGCAGTGCTGAAGTGCCAACTAGTCTCTCCCTATGGAGGATCCCTTTACCACTCTACAGATAGTCGGGAAGCGTTGTCGGGAAAATTCGTTTCGCGTACCTATCCCGAAGTGACAAAATAAAATAAAATTCTGTATAAAAATTTATAAGGAAAGCCCAGTACTTTATTTAGGCTTGGTCTGTAGGGAATTCCAAACCTGCGCACATATATTCAAACGCACATAACTATAGAACCAATTCTTAATGCGCATGTGACCGCCATCAGCATTTCTCACAGGTTCGCGTTTAAAGTCTGTGTAGAGAAAATGGTGTCGTCTTAGCGGACCCTAATTTAATAACAAATGATCGTTGCGACGGAAGCGAATCAATCAAAACTAACTTTAGCTGAAAAATAACTTTATTAAAGAACCGCTATAAAGCCAAACCAATCTCTGTTACCTTAAATTATACGTTTGTCTCTGTAAAGCTGCTTTGAAACAATCTACATTGTTAAAAGCGCTATATAAATGAGGATGACTTGACTTGACTTGACTTAAACCTTAGGTCTGTAAAGCATTCATGAATCACAACCATTTAAGTTCAGATCTGTGCTCTAAAAGGGGAATGTGACAGTAAACCGGTTAAGAAGTCAGATAATCCTAAACTAATTCAAACAGATTAGAATTACTCACCACTCGTGTTGTCGCAGGAATGCCTGGGGCAGGAGCTCCTGAGACACTCTGATCCAACCCCAACCCTAACGCTAACACTAACTTATTTTTTTGATGGAGAATATCTGTATGTCGGCCTTCAGTATCCTCACTCTCAATTGATGGAACCATCGAGTCTATTTCCACCGGAGCTGGAAGAGTGCTCATGCTCCTGCCCAGGCTGGATTCCTCTATAAAAACGTTTTCTTTGAAGTAGACAGGTTAAGAAGTCAGATAATCCTAAACTAATTCAAATAAAGCAGAATTACTCACCACTCGTGTTGTCGCAGGAATGCCTGGGGCAGGAGCTCCCGAGACACTCTGGTCCAACCCTAACGCTAACCCAAACCCTAACACTAACTCTAAACCCAACCTTAACCCAAATTCCGACTCGTCTCTTTGATGGAGAAGGTCTGTATGTCGGCCTACAGTATCCTCACTCTCAATTGATGGAACCGTCGAGCCTGTTTCTGGAAGAGTGCTCGAGCCCCTGCCCCGGGTAGATTGCTCTGTATAAACTGTTACTTCTTTGAAGTATTCACAATTATAATTATTTGAATTTACTACTGTTTTTAGTCGTTTTTTGACGTCACAGTAAATTAGCTTTTTTATTGCATGATTAATGTCAGGTTACCGTTATTTATAATTTGAATGTAAGTCTACCTAGCTTTAGATCAGGGAGTGTGCTCTTTTATAGTGTGATGAGGCCACATCCTTTCAAGTTTTGGGATTTCCAAGACCAGTTTCATTGGTGCTGACAAACCAAAGAATGCTGTTCATCTTGATTCACTTACGTAGGGTGACAAACAACGCCAGGAGTGAGAAAGATTGACTGCACTTCCTTGAGCGTGTCATTGATTCATTTAATTTTTATTCAAAGTAAATGCCTTGATAACTTTCTTTCCAATCCTGCACACAAAAACAAAAAATGACAAACCCAATAAAATGTTTGCATGCACAATCACAATGGGGCTAAAGATACAAGTCTGAACATGTTCACGTTCAAATCTGAGCATGATGAATGTGATATATGGTTATCCATGTCCACTTTATACTCTAACATAACATAACATTGCTGTGATGTGGATTTCCTTTAAGACATATTTAAAGAAAATTTAATTTGCAACAAAAAACTTTGAATATATATACGGTAGTCCTCGTCACTTCCATTAGTTGCTGCAGCTCTAAAATCAGACTCTGATTCTTCTATGTTTGACTGATGGGAAGAATGTATGGTGTACGGTTTGGGCTCTCGGTTTCGTTGTGAAACGAACAGACAAACACACTGAAATCACTCTGAATTCTGGGAATGTTGATTTTAATTCAGTGTGTCATAATCAATCAAATAACTGGATTTAGGGATACACTTGCAGTATGTTTTATTAGTGTTATTTTCCATTGAATTAGAAGTACCTTTCTTGAGGCACTATAATGAATAGGTCTGGTAATTAATTTCATCGTCATCAGTCAATAATGTTTGAATCAGGGCGTCACTTTATAGGAAACAGAAACACATCGCATCTGCGGCCTCTTGAGAAACACACACATTAACACGCCTGTGATGGGCATTTATTAATTATTGTTTGACTATATCAAATAAAAACAAAACAAAGCATTTGAGGCCTATATACAGAAATGAACCGGTTTTGTGGCATACTACTTGGCCACTATGGATGTTTGCTGTAACATTATATATCATTCATTGTTTCATTGTGTAATTCATTAGAGTCTCACCTGTCCCTCATTGCCAATGTGTACTTTGTCTTGTGTTAACATTGCTAACACAAGACTAACAAAGAATTGAAAGCTATGGATTACCTAACAGAAAGTAGCCTTGCAGAGGAGAAACTATGCTCCATTTATCAAAATGGACGTCCAATGGAGTATTTTGTATAAGAGTTCCTCAGGTATAGCCATATGGCTTCATGGGATGACGTGCAACTGATGGACTGTTTTTGGAGCGGCTTGGACTCTAATTTTAGTTAATTCCAACTGGACCCTAGCTCACTTCTCTCCATTTACAGTGTGATTTGCAGTCGAGGAACCTTGTAATCCCACAGTGCCCATCATGCCTCATCACGTCATAGCCATCACACCAGTTTTCAGCCATCAAGCCAGTCACCAGATCCGTCTCGCGGTGGAAGAGACTAGTGTCTTGGGCTGCAGACAACTTTCCTGATTCCCCCGAGTGGCAACATCCACAGAGGCTGTTTCTGAGCACTCGGTGTCCCCTGACGGCTCCGCTGTGGACACAGAGACCGACACTGAACTCCCTAACTGTCCAGATACCAACATGGAGGTCGCCCTAGAATTCCATGCTTGCCCTGATATGGCCACGGAGGCCATTACTGATTTACCAGCTTGTTTTGTTTCAGCCAGAGAGAAATTCCAGAGTCCGTTCCAGAGAGAGAAATTCCAGAGTCCGTTCCAGAAAGAGAAATTCCAGAGTCTGTTCCAGAAAGAGAAATTCCAGAGTCCGTTCCAGAAAGAGAATTTCCAGAGTCCGTTCCAGAGAGAGATTCCAGAATCCAGAAAGAGAAATTCCAGAGTCCGTCCAGCGAAAGACATTTAAGTCATTATCACGTGACCTACACTATAAAAATAAAAGGTGCCTGGAGGAACCTTTTGGCGTTCTTCACTTTGTCACACTGGTGGAAGCGTCTGTAGATCCTCTAGGCACCCTTTAAAAGGGGCGGTTCTCTGAGGAACCACACAGGTTTCCTGAGGAACTCTTATATTAGGCACTGAGTGGAACCGTTTTGGGTGCCTCCAGGAACCCCATTTTTTTATGTTGTTACTATGGTTACCATTAACTTCTATTATAATAAACAAACTGAACCAAATACTAAATAGGAATTGTTTATTACATATTTTAGATCAATTTTAATACATAGACTTCCACACACTTGGGAAAAAAAAGCTAGTAATAGATTAATATCAATGAATTGCAAAACTGCATCCAAGATGGCGCCGCGGATGGCTGCCTCGGTGTTGAGCTCTCCAGTTGTTACACTGTTTTTGTTAGTTTGTCCTGTTTTATGTTTGTCATACGCTATCAGTTATACCAGGGACGAACTGCTGAACATTCGGCAGTGCACACCAACTGATCACCAACCAGTTTTTTATTCTTCTGGCGTTTTGCGGAACATTGTCGTCGGTTGCGCCGCTGCACTGTGGAAACAGTATAAGACGCGCAGGCGTGGGAAGCGAGCCGGCACACTCGTTAAGCTCAGGCAGCGCGGATTCAGAACGGCGCTGCCTAGCATCCATCTGGCGAATGTCCGCTCTCTCCCTAACAAAATGGACGAACTACTTCTGCTCTCACGCAAAAACAAGGACTTTACCAACTCTGCTGCTCTGTGTTTCACGGAAACCTGGCTGAACGAAGCCATTCCGGACAGCGCGTTACATCTACCGGACTTTCAGCTGTTCAGAGCGGATCGCGATATGGAGTCAACGGGGAAAACGCGCGGTGGTGGGACATGCTTTTACATCAACAGAAGGTGGTGTACTGATGTAACTGTGTTAAGGAAGATGTGCTGTCCTGATGTGGAAGTGCTTTTCATTAACTGTAAGCCGTTCTACTCGCCGCGGGAGTTTTCCTCGCTCGTTCTCATCAGTGTTTACATTCCACCGCAAGCACACGTGAGTACGGCGCTGCAACAGCTGGCTGATCTGATCACAGAAACAGAACAACAACACCCGGACTCTGTTCTTATCATTCTCGGAGACTTTAATCAGGCAAAACTCACACGTGAGCTGCCTAAATTCAAACAGCACATTACATGCCCCACCAGAGACAATAATATTTTGGACCATTGCTACACCACAACAAAGGATGCATATCGCTCCGTCGCCAGAGCAGCTCTAGGACTTTCCGATCACTGCCTGGTTCATCTTCTACCAACTTACAGGCAAAAACTTAAAACTGCTAAGCCAGTAATAAGGACTGTAAAGAGATGGACCAACGACACAGAGCAGGTCTTACAAGCCTGTTTTGAATGCACTGACTGGAGTGTTTTTGAAGCTGCTGCCAGCGATCTGGACGAGCTCACAGAGACTGTAACATCATACATCAGTTTCTGTGAGGATTTATGCATCCCTACCAGGACTTACTTATCCTTCAACAATGATAAACCATGGTTCACACCAAAACTCAGACAGCTTCGTCAGGTCAAAGAAGATGCCTACAGGAGTGGGGATAGGATCTTGTATAATCAGGCCAGGAACACATTGACAAAGGAGATTGAAGTGGCTAAGAAGAGCTATGCCAAAAAGCTGGAAAACCAGTTTTCCTCCAACGACCCTGCATCAGTGTGGAAAGGCCTGAAAGACATTACCAACTACAAGACACCATCCCCCAGCATCGACAGCAACAAGCATCTTGCGAACGAGCTGAATGTCTTTTACTGTAGATTTGAGACCCCCGATCAGACACCCCATACCCGCCCTGACCATCTCTCTACACAGCCATCAACACCTCCAGCCATCCCCCTCCCCTTCCCCCCTGCACTTCAGATCAGTGAGGATAATGTGCGTCAGATCTTCAGGAAACAGAAGAGAAGGAAAGCACCAGGCCCAGACGGTGTTTCACCAGCCTGTCTGAAAACCTGCGCTGACCAGCTGGCCTCTATCTTCTCACTGATCTTCAACAGATCACTAGAGCAGTGCAAAGTCCCTTTCTGCTTTAAACGCTCCACCATCATCCCAATCCCGAAGAAACCAAAGATCACAGGACTCAATGACTACAGACCTGTTGCCTTAACATCTGTGGCCATGAAGTCATTCGAAAGACTGGTGTTAGCATATCTGAAGGACATCACTGGACCCTTGCTGGACCCCCTGCAGTTTGCCTACAGAGCAAACCGGTCTGTGGATGATGTGGTCAATATGGGACTGCATTACACCCTACAACATCTGGACAAACCAGGGACCTATGCAAGGATTCTGTTCGTGGACTTTAGTTCTGCCTTCAACACCATCGTCCCATCACTGCTCCAGACCAAACTGACCCAGCTCTCTGTCCCTAGCTCCGTCTGTCAATGGATCACCAGCTTTCTGACAGACAGACAACAGCTAGTCAGAATGGGCAAAATCACGTCCGACAGCCGCACCATCAGCACCGGTGCTCCACAGGGATGTGTTCTCTCACCACTGCTCTTCTCCCTGTACACAAATGACTGCACCTCTAAAGACACCTCTGTCAAGCTCCTGAAGTTTGCGGACGACACTACTGTTATCGGACTCATCTGGAACGGTGACGAGTCTGCTTACAGACAGGAGGTGGAGCAGCTGGCTCTTTGGTGCAGTTATAACAACCTGGAGCTGAACACGCTCAAAACAGTGGAGATGATCGTGGACTTCAGGAGAAACCCCCCTGCACTCCCTTCACTCACCATCATGGACAGCACTGTGACTGCAGTAGAGTCATTCAGGTTCCTGGGCACCACCATCTCTCAGGATCTGAAGTGGGACACTCACATAGACTCTATTGTGAAGAAAGCCCAACAGAGACTGTACTTCCTGCATCAGCTGAGGAAATTCAACCTGCCACAGGAGCTGCTCGTACAGTTCTACTCAGCTGTCATCCAGTCCATCCTCTGCACTTCCATCACCGTCTGGTTCGGCTCTGCTACCAAAACCGACCTCCATAGACTACAGCGGATAGTTCGGACTGCTGAGCGAATCACTGGCACTACCCTTCCCACACTCAAAGTACTGCACTCATCCAGAGTGAGTAAAAGGGCTCGCAAAATCACTCTGGACCCGTCACACCCAGCACACTTTCTGTTTGAACTGTTACCGTCTGGTCGACGCTACAGAGCACCGAGCACAAAAACAACCAGACACAGGAAAAGTTTCTTTCCCCAGGCCATCTACCTCATGAACACTTAAATGTTCCCCTACTGTGGAACAAACATGTGCAATACTTCCCTCAGACATTTCATTATAGCACCTTATAACTTTATATATATTTATAATTTATAATCTTTTTACTTTATTTTTTAATTTTTTAATTTATACCTGTTACTTGTCACTTGTCTTGTCACTTTGTATTGTATGTGTACTGGAAGCTACTGTCACCAAGACAAATTCCTCGTATGCGCAAGCATACTTGGCAATAAAGCTCTTTCTGATTCTGATTCTGAAGCCTTGTTTATACTCGACGCAGCCGCAAGATCGCGAGGCGCGCGCGGCAAAAATGACGTCATTGCGGAGTGGGCGGTCTCGCGCGTTGGGTTCGCAAGACCCAATTTCGCCTGGCGGTGTGCACGGCACTTTTTGTAACATCGCGCGCGGCACCGCATCCGAAGATGAACGATTTCGAGGCGACTTTGTCCGAGCTGGTCTGTACCAGCATGTTTATGATCCTTCCATGCGGGACCATAGAGACAGTCAGATGGCACAGAATTCCTGGAGGGAAATTGTGAAGACGTTGGGGAAGGAAGACGTATTTTGTCGAAAAGTTTGGAAAAATCTTCGAGACAAATTTGTCAAAGCCAAGAAAAAAGTCCATGGAAGAAGCGGTGACCCAGGTGGATACAAGAACAATCCGCCAATAGGCTATTAAACGAACTAAGTTGGCTGTCCCAGTATGTAAAGCACCGTGAAACCGATTCCAATATGGAATTCCAAGTTGAGGTGAGCAATATTTTTAATTACCTTTTCTCTTTTAAAAGTTAAGGAATTTAACTAGTATTTTTTTGGTAATTTAATTATGTTTTGACGTAAATAGGCGTAAGATTGTATGATAGGCCTATGTTGTATAACGTAATTACTTAATTAAAAGTTAAGTTGTATGTTTAATTTTTAAGTTATTAGCAAAGTAATACTTTTACTGTGTTGAACATGTAAGTATATAGTAATGTGCCTGAGGAACTTGAATACATTGTGTTTACATAGGCATTCTATATTTCTGTAGCATTGTGTTTTTTAAAATACTTTTTATTGATTTTTTTGACTTATTGCCTTTTTAAGGAGGAAGATAACACCAGAGATGATCATATCTCCATGGCCACACAGTCACCTGGAACATCTTCAACATCTGCTTCACCTCCAGAGACAACAACTTCGGACAGCTCCTCACCAGTTACGCCATCACCACCCCCCATCTCTCCACTTCCTATAACATTGCATATTCCACCATCTCCTACGCCATCTTTGTCCTCCCTACAAACACCATCACCGAGAGGCAATCCACAGCATCCCTTCCAGTCGCCATGTCCTTTATCCCGTAAAAGAAAACGGAGCACTGAAGATGTCCTGCTAAAAAGACTGGAGAGGCTGGACGAAGAGAGACAAAGTGCCATGCAGCAGGACAATGAGGACTTTACAGGTTTACATTAGTTTTAGCTGACATGCTTGCAAAAGTGGACCCAAGGAAGAAGCTTGATGTAAAGTTCAAGCTGAATCAGGTCCTTTTTGATGCACTGAGGGACAACGATGCATAGACTTTGTTTGCCATTACACACATTACAAAGTACTTAAAAATTTGTAAACAGAAACGTTTTTTTTAATCTATTGTGTATTATTTAAAATTCTAATTCATTTACAAAAGAGATTTGTATTTATAGTTTGCTGTGAAATAAAAACAAAAACTAAAGATTTTATTTTGTGTTTGCATTCATAAATGTCTTCATAAATAAAAGTGAGGCAGTACACTGATGGTAACAGACAATGATTAACCTCATTCTTTTGTCTCTATACACATAGAAACATTTACATTGATGGCGACCAATAAAAGCCTCTCATTTTGTGAATAGAAACACATTTCTATTAAGCACCCAGTTTGCACTTGTCTAAAGTAACTGCTTACATTTACAGTAGCAGAAGTTTGCCCTGCTGATAAAATTAAAGTTTAAACACTCTTCAATAAGGCTTCAGCTGTTTTATTTAGTTTGCATGCAGTGAAAGTACAATAAACCTACTGCATGTAGTTTTGTATTACAAACTCAGTTACTGTAAATGCTATATTAACAAAAAATAAAAACTTATATTTTTATTAACATTGCCAAAGAGTAAAAAGGTAACGCATGTTTTTATGTTAGTTAATGCCACATGACTACATTAGTCAACATTTTAAGTGGATCTTAAAAGTTTATCAAAGTTGTCTTAAGACAGCAACAGGTATCATTCAAAAATAATTGTAGAATTTTGATGAAAGGTTTTGATCCACTTCAAATGTTGACAACTGTACGTTATCATCAACAAATGAAAGTGCATTGTAAATTGTTACCAAGCCATTAATGAGGTGAATGACATTGTATTTATAGCTTGCTGTGAAATAAAAACTAAAGATTTTATTTCATGTTTGTCTTCATAAATAGAAGTGCTGCAGTACACTGATGGTGACAGACAGTGATTAACCTCATTCTTTTGTCTCTATACACAAAAACATTTGCATTGATGGCCGTTTTTCCGGCAAACTACTTCTTCACTGCTGTTTCCCGGTGGTTTAGAGGTAAATTACTCTTAGTCGCCCCCTGTCGTTTCAAAGAATAACACAACGGCGCGCGCGTCAAGTATAAATGCCTCGTCCTTCCGTCTGGAGAGGTGCGCGCGCGGTCTGCGGTGACTCGCGCTCTTGCGGCTGCGTCGAGTATAAACAAGGCTTGATTCTGATTCTGAATAGAATACACAAGAAATAGTATAATACATGAGCAAGATGAATAATCAACCATGTATATACAATAAGCTATACAAGAAAAGACATCTCAACAAAATGCATGGAAACACATATGTTCCATGTAATAAATCAATGTAAAAAAAATTGACATTAACATTTTGACTGCCCTAATTAAAAATGTGCATCTTCACTTAACTTGTTAAGTTTTGTTAAGCTTGTTAAAGGAGAACTCCGGGCCATTTTTAAGTTAATCTTGATCGTTAGACCTTTGTGAGTACTGTCTATAGAAAAAAAAAAAAGACGAACCGGATTGGTGCTTGCAACACGGAGCTGCTACAGTTAATGCCCAGAGCTCCCACTCAGCTAAAACGGCAGTTATAGGGGCATATACATAAAGAGTGTCTTTGTACCTCTTAACAGACACAAAATGCAATTAAAATGTCAAAGCAACTTATCCATTGTTTAAATTCACCTAAATAGTGTTTTAGACGGCTAGCTGTGTGTGCCCAAATGGAAGGATAAATAAAGTTTACATTACCTCCACAGTGGTTGCACCCGTCTTCGTCCACGGAATGGCATTTTTCTTCAACTGGCCCCGCTGTGTTGTGTCTGTGTAGTCATCCTTGTCAAAGTGTTCGCTGCAAATGCGGTAATCTTTAGCGCGTAGTACTTGTATGGGAGTTTGCACATCAAGTTGAAGTACAACTAGCCACAACTGCAGAATCTCGAGTTCATGGAAAGGAAGACGATGAAAATTTAAGTTCTTGTATTTTCGCATTCTGTTGCCACAATTCGGAACGGCACAAACGCGAACCATTTCTTCTTCACTTGTGAGCAACTCCGATCTTCACTCTTCACACACTACGCTCCTCCCACCTGCACACTGCTATTTACCTTTTTACGGCTACAACTGAGTTCCCACGGGACTTCAGCGCGAGACTACAGCTAGCCGTCTAAAACACTATTTAGGTGAATTTAAACAATGGATAAGTTGCTAAACGCATCTTGTTGTCATGTAAGGGCCCTGTTCATGTTGGACAGACATTTTAATTGCATTTTGTGTCTGTTAAGAGGCACAAAGACACTCTTTATGTGTATGCCCCCATAACTGCCGTTTTAGCTGAGTGGGAGCTCTGGGCATTAGCTGTAGCAGCTCCGTGTTGCAAGCACCAATCCGGTTCGTCTTTTTTTTTCTATAGACAGTACTCACAAAGGTATAACGATCAAGATTTACTTAAAAATGGCCCGGAGTTCTCCTTTAAGTCTGACGTCACTGTTTCCAAATCCAAAAGCTCTATCAGATGCCAAAAACAAACAACAAACGGTGCTAATATACACTCATTGTGCTGTAATATTCCTGAATATTATGATCCTAACTTTTATCTCTATACCGAAATCTCTGATGGTTAGTTGTTCAGCTATTTTGAATCTTAAAATATTGAAGTCTGGGATGCCATGAGACTGGAGACTGTAATGTACACTATGGCTTTTGAAAAGCTTAAATGTGTGACTTGAAACAACAGTGTTCATAAATGGTTGTTGAGTATTCTCACTAGAAACAAGACAGAGGAAGTAGAAGTAGAGGCTTCGACCCGGAAACAGTATTCCTTATGTCACAACAAGCAGAAAACATTTTCCATTTTAACAGAGTTATGGTGCAGTAAAATTATCTGTTGTTCTGTGAATGTTCACTGGTGAATTCCAGTCATTTCCATAAGAATCCACACGCAATCTGCAATTCCGTGTGTGGTCAAAAATGTCACTATGGGACCAAGTTGGTCACAGTAAATCTCTGGATTTGACCAACAGAAAGCTGCTTGAAAGTGACTCCTGTGTGAGCTGCACTTCATACATTACGTCACTACACTGCTGACAATGGTCAATGGACCTTTTGCCTGTGTAATTTCCAGAGGTGTGGACTCGAGTCATGTGACTTGGACTCGAGTCAGACTCGAGTCATGAATTTGATGACTTCAGACTCGACTCGACAAAATGTACAAAGACTTGCAACTCGACTTGGACTTTAACATCAATGACTTGTGACTTCACTTGGACTTGCGCCTTTGACTCGAGAAGACTTGCTACTTCCCATGAAAACTGGGGAAAAAAATGTTCACACGGCCGCGCCGCTCTCAGTTTATCTGCATCTGTGAAAAAAATGTGCACCACCTGTATGCATGCAGAGAGCACGCGCGCTGCCTGCACGACATCCAATCACTGTAGTCCCACGTTGTTTTGATTCGACAGCATCTAAGCAGGCACATTGCAAGACAACCAATGAAGCGCAACAAGCAACAACGCGCCAGTTGGCAAAATGATACCGAAGATAGTTTCGTTTGGCTATAAAAATTACGAGGTTGTCGACAAAAAACAAGTTGCAATTTGCAAAACATGCGGGTCGAAGATTACAGACGGAGCTGCAACAACATCCAACTTTGTTCGACACCTGAAGTTGCACAAAGAAAGGTAAGTTTTGAACGAATGCTAAGCACCTTATCGGATGTACCGTAACTTACTAGCTGTTGCATATTTACTGTATCAACGAGACAGTAAACGCACGTCTCCCTTGCTGGTTCATGCTTACAAAAATAGGGATTTTTGAACCCGGATTATATGAGGTACATGAGTGTAGCACACTCAGATGGAAAATCACGCCAACATCATGTCAAGGTCCGGTTTAAACCTTGCTGCTAGACGAATAAACACAAATGTATATCTCAGTCTCTCCAACACACATGAGACAAAAACAGGCCTTCCAGTTTTACTCTTTCAATTATTCAGTTTCAGAGTTGCTGGTGTGCTGCCTCATTGAGGTCGTTTATGTAATTTTGGTTAATCACAACTAAGCTGAACTGTCGCTGAAGACATAAAATATCACAATTAAACAATGAATGAGGCAGCAGTAGACCTGCAATTTCTGTGTGATGCAGCAAGGCACCATGGAATCTGGTGTGCAGGAGAGAGTGAACTATAAAGCAGGGGTTCCCAAACTTTACCATGACAAGGCCCCCCATATAGCAGTAGATTCCAGCCAAGGCCCCCCTGACATGGGCCGTGCCACACTATTTTTTCTGTGCACCCCCTTTCACAACTCGATGGAGTTGGTGCATCCCTAAACCCATCCAAGTACAACAGGAAACATAGTAAGACATATACATTGTAAAGAGGAAAATGATAACACAGTCACAGTAGATCCACCATTAGCCTTCCCTTTTCATATCATGCCCAAACAGCAGGCAGCGCATGGACATAGAGTGCTACCGTAGTCTAGGTCTGTGAGGCAGCGCACCACTGGGATATATACAGTATATAATAAAATAATAACGATTATAGTAGTAATGTTCAGAGATGCAATAGATTATTATAGTGCAGTTCTTAACTAATGGGAATATTGTTTAGCTTATTTTTGGTTTAATTTGGATTACTTTAGTTATTTCACGAGTTCACATCTACATATGATTTATTATGGTAAGGGTTATGCGTATTTGGCGTGCTGTCCGGAGGGAGGGCTACGAGCTCGGAATTCGGCCCGAACCCAGAGTACTCCCCCCGGTAGGGGTAGATGGAACTAGAATAGGGTAGATGGAACTAGAAGAGAGGAGCTGGGGTGGAGGTGGGATGCTGCTGAACTGTCGAGGAACAGAGGTAAGTTCAGCTGTTATTTATACTGTCCTGGGTTGATTACTGATTGCACTCCACTTGCTCTTGTCAGGTTAATCATCTGCACCTGTTCCTCCCGAACCTTGTTTAATTAAACATCATTTCACGAGTTCACATCTACATATGATTTATTATGGTAAGGGTTATGCGTATTTGGCGTGCTGTCCGGAGGGAGGGCTACGAGCTCGGAATTCGGCCCGAACCCAGAGTACTCCCCCCAAAGGCAAAATAGCAGAGGACAGCCGCCGGACTGAAGACCCCCAAATGAGTGCCGAGTTGGCGGGCTGGCTTCTCAAGGAGGGGCCTAAATTCTTGACCAGGAGGGCCCTTGATGGTGGCTCACTACCTGTACTGACAGGTCCTGCTGGTCAGCGAACGGGGAGCGGTTATAATTTGGAACAACCGATCGGGAGAATTGCACTTTGTGCTGGGCCAAGAGTTTGTGGGATGGAAGGAAAGAAAAAAGGAGGAAAAATGAGTTCTTGCCCGGGAGAATTCTCACACTGCATCCGTTGAGAGACCAATGCTCGCTGGATGAGGAGAGAAAAACGTAAGGGCTCTACCGGGAAAGATCTCACTCCATCCACTGGGAGACCAATGCTCTCTGGGCGGAAAGAAGAAGCGGAAATTATGAGTGCTTGTCCGGGAGATTTCCTCACACTGCATCTGCTGAGGCCAATGCTCGCTGAATGAGGAGAGAAAACGTAAGTGCTCCACCGGGAAAGTTCTCGCTAAGTCCGCTGTGAGACCAATGCTCACTGGGTATAGGAAAAATGAAAAAGAGAAAAGTGAGAGCTCACCCAGGAGATTTTCTCGCCCCTCATCCGTCGAGACCAATGCTCAACGGAAGAAAGAGAAAAAATGTAAGCGCTTCTACTGGGAAAGATTTCACCCCGTCCGCTGAGAGACCAATGCTCGCTGGACAGGAAGAGGAAACATGAAATGAGTGCTTGCCCAGGAGATTTCCTTGCTGCATCCGCTGTGAGACCAATGCTCGCTGGATAAAAGAAAATGTAAGTGCTCTACTGGGAAAGTTCTCACCCCGTCCGCTGAGAGACCAATGCTCGCTGGACGGGAAGAGGAAACGTGAAATGAGTGCTTGCCCAGGAGATTTCCTCGCTGAATCCGCTGTGAGACCAATGCTCGCTGGATAAAAGAGAAAATGTAAGTGCTCTACTGGGGGAGCTCTCGCTCCGTCTGCCGTGACCAATGTTTGCTTGGGCAGAAAGAGGAAGACAGGAAAATGAGTGCTTGCCCAGGAATTTTCTTTATACTGCATCCATTACGAGACCAATGCTCGTTGAATGAAAGAAAACATAATTGCTCTACTGGGAAAGTTGTCACTCTGTCCGCTGTAAGACTAGTGCTTGCTGGACAGAAAGAGAAGACAGGAAAGAAGAGTTTTTTTTTTTTTTTTTTTTTTTTTTTTGCGCTTCTCACTCGATGAGGTTTTGGTGAGCTTGTTTAATGTGGAACCGGTTGGTCCTGATGTAGCTTTGGAAAGCATCAGAGGACCATCTCCCAAGGGTTTGGATCTGCTGTTGGGAGAGGCCTTTTTGGGCTGCTGAAGTTGCTGCCCCAATGCGGAATGAGTGACTTGAAAAATTATTTGCAGGAATGCCTGACATTTGGAGAACGGATTTGAGGTGTTTCTGGAACCAAAAACGTGACGCGGGTTTTTTAGATTCATCTAAAAATAGGGGTTCCAGAGGAGATTTTGCTTGGGAGCTTCTCCATAGCAGATAAGCCAGTATTGACTGGTATGGTTGGATTTGCGAAGTGAGGTTAAAAATGTAGATAAAATGACCTTTTTTAGTTTGGTCAGTTTTGCTTTGTTTGATCAGGTAAGAAATTGTCTCGCCATCTAGTACTGATAAGTCTGAGATGGTGGGGTGGATTTTTGCTGTAAACTTTTTGTACTGTAAGGATGTGTGCGGCTGGGATGGCGTCAGGAGGCGAGATGATTAAAAAATCGTCGAGCAGGTGAATGAGGTAAGGAATGGCGTAGTTATTCGACAAAATCCAGCAAACAGCTTCTGATAGCATGTCAAATATTTTAGGGCTGCTTTTACATCCGAAAGTTAAACGTACTGCAAAATAGTATTTCCCAAGCCAGCGAATTCCAAAATAGGTGCCATGAATCTGGGTGGATGGGCATTACTTTGAAGGCAGATGTAATGTCAATTTTTGCAAGCCAAGCGCCCCGTCCTGCGATTTTGATCATGTCTATAGCCTGGTCTATGTCATGGTATTTAAGTGAAAATTTGTCGAGAGGGATCAAGCTGTTTATGCTTGGGAACGGGGATTTGTGCGGGGCTGACAGGTCGATTATAAGGCGTTTTTTACCTGAGAATTTTCTTGTAGCCACTCCAATAGGGCTGATACGAAACAGATTAAATGGAGGATTATCGAACGGGCCGATCATGAAGCCTGACTCGACTTCTTTTTTGATCAGTTTATCTACGACATCAGGTTCTGAAAGGGCAGATTGAAGATTATTGCATATGATATTTTGGGAAGGCAGGCATTGTAAGCCGGGATTAAAGCCGTTTTTTAGACCTGCCAGCAGATAGTCGGTAAATTCTGTATCCGGGTGATGAGCTAGTTCGAAATGCATGCGTGAAATATTTACAGGAGTCATTAAATACTTTTTTGATTTTTTATTTACAGACTTAAAGACTGGACATACTATGCGAGCATGCGCGCCACCACAAAAGCTGCAGATGTGCATATACCGGCAGCGCGCTCTTTGACATTTGCCCGAGTTGAAATAATTACAGATCTGGCTGCCTTCATTAAAAGCAGAGTCCTGTACAGTGTTGGAGGTTGCTGCACGCGGCACGTAGCTGGTGGATTTGACATTGCCAATTCCCACGTAGGGAAGAGAGGGAGGGTTAACCTGTGGGCATGATGCAGTTGGGTGCGCCACAGACCTGCATACCGCACAGGTAATGTTTTTGCAGCCCAAAAACACCCTGCTGTGAAGATCCGAATCAAGTGCACCCCAGTATGTGCACTGGTTCCATTGTGCGACGCGCACGGCACTTTTAGCTGAAAACAGTTTATGATATGTGTAAAAGTGCCCGCCCCCATAGGACAGCGCGAGTTCGCCAATGATTGCCTGGTAGTCGTTCAGTTCGCGCCGCCTATGGGGGAAGGTTGAACAGATGATTTCGGTGAATCGAGAAAAAGCAATTGTGAATTCGGGAAACGAAAGGATGCGAGATGAGTGAGTTTCAGTGTTTTTTAACGTAACGGAAAAGTCGCCGCAATCGATTTGACGATCTCTTTCAACTGCAGGGAGGAGAGAGAGCAGAGAAGAGAGGTCGACGTCCGCACCTGAGAGGATTTGAGCGCGGATGATTTGGGACACTGGTGGGGGATCCATCGCAACTGCGTTGGATGGCACGGCCATCGGAATTGCTGTTGAGAGAGAAAATGGAGATTTGTTATTTATGACGGAGCTGGGGAGAGTATAGCCCGGGGCTGCGAATGTCATCGGTGCACTTGCAATTGGATGACCTGCTGAAAATTGGAAATGAGTGTCATTTTGAGGAAATGAAGGATAGTAAGAAGCGGAATGACTGTGAACTGCAGGCGGAGGCGGGCCTGCACTCGGTTGTGTTGCTGGAGCTGCGGCCCATTGGGAGTGGGCGGGGTTATACCCTGTTGGGAGGAACTGCTGGCTCTGTTTGGTCTGTGATGCTAGCGCAGATAGCATCGCGCTAGTATCTGCAACGGGAGCTGGAGGCCTCTGAAAAAGAAAAGGGTTATGAACAGCCGGAGTGTAAAATTGGGCGGCTGTGGGAAGGCCGCTGGGCCCGGCTGCATGCGCTGTGGCAGCGTAAGCCGAGGTGGAGGGCTGTACATCGTCGAGAGGTGGTTGTGGCCCTGCCATGGCGGAATTTGGAGCACGGCCCGGGGTCGCTGACGGCCTGCTACTGCGGCCCGATAGGCGAATTGAGCCGTGTCCTGAGCGGAAGGACGACGGTGCGGTTTGTGCAGGTGAATTTATTGCTCTGCGGGCTTTGCTCTGCCTGTGGGTTGTTTTTGGAGTCGCCTGTAAAGAGACATATAGATCATACAGCTCTGCTTTATTCATTTTTCTTGAGGTCAGTACGTCTGAGTTACCCAACGCCTGCCTTAGCCCGGCCACGGTCCATTTCCCGATGGGTGGGATCGTCGGGACGGTTGAGTGATAAGAAGAAGCCGGGGAAGCAGCTGGGAGTCTTGCCGGTGGTGGTGATGGCTGATCTCGGCGTCTTGTTAAGCGCCGGGTTGCTCGGGCCGGTGTGCGGCCACGAGGAGAAGCCTGGGGCTCAGGAGCGACCACCGGTGTTGGAGGGAGGATCATTGGACCTGCTGAAGGAGAAGGTGCATCTCCTGAAGTGTTTCCTTCATCGGATGAAGAGCTTGGCTGAGACATATCACTAGTAGTTTAGGTGAAGAACCGAGAGACTACTGAATGCTGCTGAACTGTCGAGGAACAGAGGTAAGTTCAGCTGTTATTTATACTGTCCTGGGTTGATTACTGATTGCACTCCACTTGCTCTTGTCAGGTTAATCATCTGCACCTGTTCCTCCCGAACCTTGTTTAATTAAACATCATTTAATTTATTCAATTATTTTGTTTTGCTATACTTTTCATGCCAACTTGCCATGGCCCCCCTAGCACCCCCTCGCGGCACCCAGGGGTCCCCGTCCCCACTTTGAAAACCACTGCTATAAAGCATATGACTTCAGTTTCTTGAGGGAAAGGGCTTTCTTATGACTTTTGAAGCAGTGAAAATATTCTTAATATTGCATACACTGAAACTGAAATGTATTATCGTATACCGTAGTGTACAATAGACAATGAATATTAACACAACAACATTGATATGAGTAAAGAGTAGTTTCAAATACAACATGTGTGGCTATAAGGGATTTTCTGACATCTGTTTCATATTCTTCTCTGTTACAGGTATGAAGAATACCAGATGAACAAAAGCATCGTAGATGAACCACAATAGCCTTCGATCTCACAATTCCTGGACACTCGTGTAGGGCGTTACAGCATGAGCCACCCACAGCAGAAGGCCATCTCCAATGCGATACTGTCTGACTTGATTATTGATTGCAATTTTTCTCTGTCTATTGTGGAAAATAAGAGCTTTCGTCACTTTCTGGCTGTGCTGGACAGCAAGTATACCCCAGTCTGTCGCCGAACGCTGACCACAAAAATAGAGAGCCTTGCTGAGGAGAGACGTTCAAAGTTAAAAACTCAATTGAGCAACACTGACCATGTTTCAGTCACTGTGGACATTTGGTCTGATCGAAAGATGAGGGGATTCCTTGGTGTCACTGTGCACTGGATGGAGAGAGATGCAGAGAGGGTACAGCTAAAGACTAATCTCTTGGCCTGCAACCGCTTCAAAGGCTCTCACACAGCGGAGCGCATCTGTGACCAATTTGAGGCAATATGTGATGAATACAACATCAAAGCTAAATTGGACTATATCATTAGTGACAATGCTGCTAACATGCGCAAGGCATTTACGGTCTGCTTCCCCAGCGAACAGGAGGAAGATGATGATGCTGGAGATAATCTTGATGATCCTGAGCTATGGCATGACTTAACCCTAGAAGACCAGCAAACCGTCGATGCTGCTATGGCAAAGAAACAGCGCCTGCAGTGTTTTGCACACACATTGCAGCTGGTTGTGGGAGACGGTTTGAAAGAAACAAAAGTGGCATGTCCTTCTCTCTCCAAGTTATCAAAACCACACAAGCACAACGTTTAAAGACATCTTCGATGGTGAATTTGGGGAGCACAGAGGCATCCCTGCTGCAGTGAGCACGAGGTGGAATTCCACACTGCGCCAGGTGAAAGCAGTCCTTCATTGTGATCAGCAAAAGCTCTGCGCAGTTCTTGAGAAGGCCGGGCATAAAGAACTGTCATTCACACCACGAGAGTGAAATCTGCTGAAGGAGTTGGTGGACATTTTGAAACCGTTCGGAGAAGCAACTGATTTGACACAGGGGGAGAAAGTCATTACAATCAGTGCAGTTGTTCCATCCGTCTTGTCCCTCAATCACCATCTTGAGAAGCTGAAGCCTCAAGTTCGTTTCCTGAGCGGCCTGGTCAGAGGTCTGCAGGCATCCCTGAAAAAAAGATTTCTTGGGATCTTCATTAATGTGAAAATGGCCCAGTCTCAAGAAGGGATCACTGCCCCCTTTTCAGACACTTTCAGTCTATCTGAAAGCAGCTGCCTTGGATCCAGCCTTTTGTCTGCTGTGGATTGAGCCCCATGTGCTGGTCAACCGTGACATCAAGGCAGAGGTGGCACAACGAGTTAAAGGTAAATATTATTGACTTGCAATGCAACTTAAATGCAACGTAAAATAATTTGATCTTAATCTGATCTAGGATCTAATGTGATATTAATCTGACTTTAACAATAATAACAATTTTCAGTCTTGCACAGTATCATCAACATCAGTAATGGTAATAAGGGCTCTTTTGTTTCTGCTGTTGTGACACGTTTTTTTTAGAATTGATCCTGCAAGATGCTGCAGAGACGGAGCAACCTGTGCCTGTGCCGGTGCCTGCTGAAGAAGAACTAGAGGACATGGAAGGAGAAGGGCTGTTTGCTGCATACCATAAGAGGCAGAAAAGGGATGTTGGGACCCCACCAGCAGTACAGCTAAGTCACTACATTGACATGGCAGAAGGACAGAATGCCCTTTTGTTCTGGGCACTGAACAGTAAGACTCTTCCTTCACTCTTTCAAGTAGCCATCCGAGTCTTGGCAGTGCCTGCTTCTAGTGCTCCAGTGGAGCGAGTTTTCAGCCATGGTGGGATCATTCTGCGTCCCCATCGCGCACAAATGACTGACAGACTTTTGGCCAATTTGATCTTTTGCAAATGCAATGCAGTATAGGGGCCTCCCTCCACCTGTCCACAGCACGCATGCGCACACACACTCACTCTCTGCTCATCACCTGTCCACCTCTCTCTCTCTCTCTCTCTCTCTCTCTCTCTCACACATACACACCAGTCTCTATGGAGGCATTCCAATTATTTTATCAGGTTGGTCCAGTTTTTCAGAAGTGATAATTTTGAGGAGTGAGGATTTTATTGATGACATGTTTAAAAAAGTTTAGGCTAAAAGGACCCATGTCTATTTGAAAGTTAAACTGTTTTGCAATATGAGGTCAATACAATACAGGACTGAAGCTGCTGTGCATTGTTCTAGTGCAATATGCTGTTGAAATACAAGCATTTTTTGTGAAAATAAAATTTTCTGTTTTTTACTGTATTTGATTAATGTCATTGTATAAAAAGAGGTTTAAATAAATACAAATCTTACAGACATACATGATTTGTATAAATTTTATTTCTGTGGTAAGAGGACTTGAAATGACTCGAAACTAAAATGGTAGGACTTTGGACTCGACTTGAGACTTGTTGGCTTTGACTTTTGACTCGACTCGGGACTTGCCTCATCTTTGACTCGACTTGACTCGGGACTCGAGGGCAAAGACTTGAGACAAAATTTCACGAAATTCACAAATGTGACATAAAACATAAAATGCAATCAATAATAAAATCTTCAAAAGGGACATGTGAGGTACTTAATGAGTTAGAAAAGTGAAAAGGTGCAGCAGATTCGTTTTCCATGTGTTTTTCCTCTTGTCTGGTGGATGGTCAGGTCTACAGGAGGATTTTTATTCTTGTTCAAACTTGTATTTCAGCTTACCGAGGTCCCTGCAAAGAACAAAATGTACTGTTAGTAATGTTGCTAAAAATATAGTTGTGAACTTAAAATAATTTCCTCAGACTTGTGATGTTCCAAACCTGTTTGTCTTTCTGTCTGTGGAACCCAAAAGCAGATCTCAAGCATAATGCAACCCCAGTCACTGTCGCTTTCACTGCATGAAACACAAGCAGAAAACAATTGTGTAAATCATTCATGAAACCATTCTTATGTACACTTGTCTAGTTCAATTCAATGCAACAATTTATGTAAAAGTTGATCAATATTCTCCAAAAATGTCCCAGAAAAGATCCACAACTCATGTGTTATGGGATGTGTTGTCTTCTGAAGCAATATATAATAGGTTTTTTTTATTTATTTAAAAAAAAAATACTAAACTTAAAGTTATAATTCAAAAGTCTTATATTCAAATGCAAATGATTAAGGTATAAGAAAAATGCATAGCATTATTGGCGCCAAACCTGTGATATTATTTTACATGTAAAAATAACATGAATGAGATTTGAGAGCATGAGGGAAGATTTTCAGAGAATAACTGAAGAGTTCAGATGCAAAAACCTCTAAATGCCATCTGAAATTTTCCTATAGAATGATCATTTTTATCAAGCTTGTGTATTTAAGTTCAGTAATTTCACTTAAAGGTATAGCGGAGGATGTTTTACTTCCTGGTGGGTAACCTATACTATTGGTCCTCCTAATTGTCAATCATTCTGGTGAATCAATCAAACTTTTCAAAAAGTGGAGAGGGCGGGTCTTATCTAAAATTTGGAAAGATCCTTCGCTATACCTTTAAATGACAATTAATAGGTAATCTTCATTGCCATTTAAGTGAAATTATTGAATTTAAATATACGAGCTTGATAAAAATGATCATTCTATAAGAAAATTTCAGATGGCATTTAGAGGTTTTTGCATCTGAACTCTTCAACTGTTTAAGAAAACACAAGTACACAGTCAAACAATACAATTTCACACAGAAGTTCATAGTAATAAAGTACTTGCATGTGGTGCAGAGTAACTTACTGTAGTTCAATGTTGCCTCTGAAATGTTCAGATTATTTTAGAAATGTACTGGCTGTTCTGGAGAAACAAAAGAACAAAGCTGATTATATCCATTCACAACATAATATTTATTGGCCAGTAAAGGGCTTTAAAAGGGTATTTAAAACAAATTATTTCTGTTTCCTGTGCAGACTTTAAGCCGGGCTCAGACTACAGGAGTTTTAAAATCCTGACCAATTATGAAATCTGGTTGCATCAGGAACATAAGGACAATCTTTGCTTCTCCAGTAAATGTATCTTGATTTAAGAATGTTTAGATATTTGTGCTGGAAAGCAAGACAAGGAAGAAAATTATTTGCACAGTGCATGATGTGGCAAAAATGTTAAAACGCATTTCTTAAGTTCACTAAACATTTTTTAAAGTAACTACATCAGTACATCTAAATCAGGTTTATTGTGTTTAGACGTCACAGGTATGAAGTGAGTTTCTGTTTCCTATACAATGAAACTCTGACACGCCCGTTCTTCTAAACATGTTTCACTAATGATGATGATGGAAAGAATGTGTGGTATTGTTGTTGTCCAGGTCTGATCACTCAGTAACAGCACATCTCTCCTCCTCAAGACACACAGAGTGAAAACATGCTGGAGACCAAACAATGACGGGCCGCTGTAAGAGTCTGAGCCTGAGTGTTTGATTATTCCAGAGATGTCAATCATAATGTCACAAATGTGACAATCTAGAGAAAGTGCATTAAAATGAATTAGACCAGTGAATCAAACCCCGTCACTGAAGAGTTTGTGTTTTCCTTTTAACTGATCAAACCTGATTCTCAGCACAGATTCTGTACATCATCATCATCATCATCATCATCATCAGACAAATATGTTTAGGAGAATCAGGGCGTCACTTTATAGCAAACAGAAACACATCAGAAACACACACATTAACACTCCTGTGATGGGCATTTACTGCCAGAGATGATCAGTGAAAGAAAGTTATGCCACTTTACGCAGGAAAAAATTCATCTGAGAACCAAATTTCCAATAAAAGTTAAAAAATAAAATAAAATAAAAATAAAAATAAAAATAAAAAAAAGGCCTGAATACTCTCACAGCAAACACATCAGCGGTTTTGTGCCATAGTAACAGAACAACACTTAGTTACTATGTTTGATGTAACATTATTGGTTAATTATATCCTGTGATGGTTATAATGACAATGCTTTGGTCGTCATGGAAACAACACCTCATGACAGGTTAGAGCAGTGGTCAGTAATAATGAATGTAGGAGTCACTGGTTTATTTCCCAGACTCCTCAGCGCTGCATGTGAGATCATCACTGCCCTCTGCTGGCGGATCTGAAATACAGGCAGAGCTCGAGTCATGAGGAATCCAGTTCACTTTCGTTAGGGAACTCGAACTGCGTCGTTGTAAAACGACACTTTGGGGACGCTCCCTTAGCGTGCGCCTCTGAAGTATGAATGAAACTAATCCAATCCTGATTGGTGTTGCGTCATGACGTAACATGTGACGGCATAACCGGATGCATAAAAGTGACGCTGGCACACACACACATTAGCTTTTGCTCTTCAGCAAGCGTTCTCTGTGAAACTTATTTGGTGTTGTTTGTCTGTTGAAATCCTCTATTATGCAAGTGGAAGATACACTAAGTGTGTGCACCCCTGCTCTAGATTTCTCACGGGTGGGGACACGCATCAGTTGTGTGTACACTGTTTAGGAGCGCTCCCGCTTGGCTATTTTTTCTGATAAAAGCTAGGCTCGCGATCCCCGCGGTTCAGGTTCCGCGTCCGTTGAGGCGGCGCGGCGGCTTAGATCGTGGAGATCACAGAAGGATCTCGCGGATGAGAACGAGACTGCCGAGGCACTTTCTCGTTCATCATCCGCAGATTCTATAACGCTCGCTCACGACGCAGAAGCCCGCGATGCGGCTTCTTCTGCCCGTGAGGAGTGCCCGATGCTCGAGCTATCTGCTTCTGAGGAAGTGGATGTGCTCAGCATCGGGAGCGAGGAATATGAGTCACACTCGCCGGTGTTGTAACCCAAAAATAAGAATTGTCCTACTGCATTGCAATACAGAATCTATAGTAGATAATAACAATAAGTTTCTGTGTGGGTGCGAGGCATGCACAGTTAGCTCCTGAGGGTGCTGGCTGCGTGTTCATTGAGAAATCTCGACGCACACAGCCGTGCGTTTCGGGTGTTTCAGCCTCGCGCCCGTTGACTTTCTTCTCGAGAGATGAAAGCCAAATATATTGTGAATGACTCGAATCTCGCGTTTGCCGAGGCAGCACGTAGATTACAAGTCTGCAATAAAAGGGACACACGCGATCTGTGAAATAATACTGTTTGGGTGCGAGGCATTCACAATCAGCTCCTGAGGGTGCTGGCAGTGTTCATTGAAAATAAATATCTCGGGCGCGCGTGCAAAATTCCGTGCGCTGTCGGATGTGTCAACCTCGCACCTGATGACTTTCTTCTCAAGGGATGAAAGCCAAATATATTGTAACGGCTCGAATCTCGCGTTTGCCGAGGCAGCGTGTAGATTACGAGACCGTATAAATCAATATTAAAACAGTATTGTCTGGTGATTATGGCTGCATTTAATTCTATGAATTAAAATTATGGAATTGAAATGATAGAAAATATTATTTGACTTTAAGAAGTTAGATATTTTAATTCAGCCTACCATCCAGACCGTGTTTCACTTATCCAGTGTTTTTGGTTGCATTTAATTCAAAGGAATTAAAATGATGAGCAGCGAACGTCGAAAATCGTTTTCGATTTTTTCCCTGCCGGTCCTCCGCGTCAGTGTATTGAAAACGAGACGAAGATGGCTGTCCTCCCGTGGAGGGACGAGCGAGAATCACTCCTCCGCGGAGCCCTCAGGAAATCGATGTTTGTATCCAGTGTCAAGTGCACTTCGGGCACATCGGTTTTCAGCAAATGCACGCTGTAGTGCCCGCCCAAAAGACTTGCGGCCAGGCAGTGTTCGTGTCCGCACATCGGAAACTGTTTTCGATTATTCCCTGCCGGTCCTCCGCTTCAGGGTGTCGAGAACGAAACCGAAAGAGCCTCCCCTTTGGGGGAGCCCTCAGGAAAATCGATGTTTACCAGCGAACGCACACCGTGGCGTTCGCCCCAAAAGCTTGCAACAGGGCACCGACTATGGTCACAAAATCTTTCTCGACTTTTTCCTGTCAGTCCTCCGCTTCAGGAGGTTGAGAATAGTGCTCGAAAAACACCCGAGGTCAGTCTCGAGGGGCTGGTTCCGTTAGTAGATTTTGTAGAAGAATGGCAACGCCTTCCGAATATATCTATATGGGTCCTGAATATTATAAAATATGTGTACAGACTGCAGTTCGGTCACCGACCTCCCAAGTTTGCTGGGGTGGTACAGACTGCAGTGGTTCCAGAACAGGCTCGGGTTATGGAACAAGAGGTACAGACTCTACTGGTCAAAGGGGCCATAGAAATTGTTCCCCTACCAGACAGGGAGTCCGGGTTTTACAGCCGGTACTTTATAGTTCCAAAGAAGGATGGCGGGCTGAGGCCGATTTTAGATTTGAGGCAGTTGAATTGTTCTCTGAGGAGATTCAGGTTCAAGATGCTCACTGTTCCCATCATCGTGAACCAAATTAGATCCGAGGATTGGTTTGTCACGATAGATCTAAAAGACGCCTATTTTCATGTCTCCATCCTTCCATGTCACAGGAGGTTCCTGAGGTTCGCTTTCGGGGGCGAAGCGTAACAATATTGGGTTCTTCCGTTTGGCCTAGCACTCTCTCCCCGCACGTTCACTAAGTATATGGATGCAGCTCTGGCTCCACTGAGGCTTCAGGGCATCCGTATTCTGAATTATATCGATGACTGGCTCATTTTGGCCCAGTCTCGAGAAATGGCAGTTCGGCATCGAGATGTCGTCCTTGGCCACATTCAGAACCTGGGGTTGAGACTCAACACTAAGAAAAGTGTGTTAGAACCAGCTCAGAAAACTACTTTTCTGGGCGTGGTATGGAATTCGGTTACGATGCAGGCACGTATGTCTCCCGCACGTATCGAATCCATCCTGACCATGGTGTCAGGGATAAAGCTAGGCCAGGCCATCACTGTAAAGAAATTTCAAAGACTGCTGGGCCTCATGGCAGCGGTATCCAACATAATTCCTTTGGGCCTTCTTCACATGAGGCCCCCTCAGTGGTGGCTCAAAGCCAAGGGGTTTTTCCCCCAAGGGGAATCCGTTCCATATAATAAAGGTTACGCGCAGATGCCTTTGTTCCCTATTATTATGGAAGAAACCTTGGTTCTTGTCCCAAGGGCCAGTATTAGGGGCATCATGTCGCTGGAAAACCATTTCGACAGACGCTTCCCTCACTGGCAGCGGCGCGGTTATCGCCCGCTTTGCCAGGGGTCTGTGGCTGGACCATCATTATTCTTGGCATATAATTTGCCTAGAAATGTTGGCTGTGTTCAGGGCTCTGAGAAGCTTCCTCCCAGACATCAAAGGTTACCACGTCTTGATACGTTCGGACAATACATCAGTGGTAGCTTATCTGAACCGACAAGGGGGACTCAGATCTCGCCCTCTATCCAGATTGGCGCATCAGATTATTTTATGGTCCCAAGGGAAAATATTATCTATAAGAGCAATATATGTCCCGGAGGTTCAGAATCAGGGAGCAGACATCCTGTCGAGGCAGGGGCTGAGGCCCGGGGAATGGAGACTCCATCCAGAGGTGGTGGAGTTAATATGGTAGAGGTTTGGGCCAATGGAAGTGGATCTGTTTGCGTCTCGAGGGACGTCCCACTGTCCACTTTGGTTCTCCCTCACTCATCCAGCCCCGCTGGGGTTGGATGCCATGGTACAGGCCTGGCCGAGGCTTCGCCTGTACGCTTTTCCCCCGATCGCTCTGCTCCCGGGAGTCCTGGAGAGGGTCCGTCAGGAGGGCATCAGTCTTCTGGTAGCCCAGTTTTGGCCGGTCCGAGTATGGTTTTCGGACTTAATTTCACTCCTGATAGCTCCACCATGGCAGATTCCTCTGAGGAGGGATCTGTTATCTCAGGCGGAGGGCACTATATTCCATCCTCGCCCAGAGCTGTGGAAATTGTGGGTCTGGCCTCTGAGGGGGCTCAGTACCTAGATGCTGTTCTATCATTTGGGGTGCACGGAACCATACTTATCTCTAGGGTTCCGTCTACTAGGAGATTGTATGACCTTAAGTGGTGTGACTTCCTGCTCAGCTACTGTTCGGACGCTCTTGTTCACTGCTCCTGCTCCGCGCTTTGCTCTATCGCTTTTATATTTTATCTTCTATACTTTTATAATTTGAGCTCCTTTTATCACCTAATTTTAACTTCAGCAAATCAGCACAGTGCTCAAACGACAAAGTTTGGATTACTACAAAAACGCAGAATTCTTCTACCCGACCAGCTTACATTCCGGGGAAAGGAAAACACAACTGCCTACAAGGATAAGAGAGAAAATGCCTCTTCTGGAATCTACTTGCTGCACTAACTGCCACAGACTTTTACAAAGGATTGCAGTTCTTGAAACAAAGTTATTTACGGGACCACCAAACCAGACGGAACACACAACAGAGCTTCGTCATGGACGCCCTCAGCATATAGCCGGTGAGTCCCATGAAACTAGTGCTCCTCGACAGGTAGAGAAACAAGCCGATCGACTTACGAATCGATGGCACAAACAAGGAGCGAGACCCAAAGGCACTCGAGGCATCAGATTGTCACGAGCCTCACATATTACCGCAGTTGCATCCTCTACCCCAGATACAGCTCTGACAAGGACTGCAAACACTGGTCTCCTGCCAACACCTATACATCTTGAGAACAGATTTGAAGTACTAATGAATCTAAATGAGGAATCCCCAAACGTGATGAATGTGATCGAACACAGACTGTATCAGCCAGTAGCTAACACTGATGCTAACTGGCGCTCAAGGTCGAGCAGACAGCGGCACTCAGCTCAGAGCGCAGCCGAGCCCAGGACTCTGATAGTGGGAGACTCCATAATCAGAAACATTAGCTGCAGGGATACAACTACATGCTGCCTTCCACAAGCAACAATTTCTGATATAAACAGGGAACTTCAGAACATTCTAATGAAACATAAGACTGCAAATCGACTCATCATTCATGTGGGGAAGAATGACATTCATAAAGAGCAGTCAGAACTCCTTAAGAAGGATTTCAATGAACTTTTTGAAACACTTAAAAAACTGAAAGTTCAGACATTCATCAGTGGACCACTCCCAGCAAGAGGAACAAACAGGTTTTCACGGTTGCTTGGGATTAATACATGGCTGCAAAAAACCTGCAATATAAAAGGAGTAAACTTCATTGACAACTTCAATCTCTTCTGGAGTCAGAGACAACTATTTCATCGGGATGGCCATCACCCAAACAAACTTGGTTCAAGAGTGTTAAAGGACAACATCTACTTCTCCCTCAATCATCCTTCTGCAGTGTGTGCCAATCCACTCAATCAGAACGGCACACACACACCTGGACACAGTATGAATGACCACAGGACTTCACTTCATGATGTTGACATATCACACAAGGACAATGATAACACCACTGAGCCACAACAACCTCTGCTCACGGACACAATCTCAGCTGAGCCATGCCCACAGAGCTCACCACAGACAGACACATCAGAACTGCTCCAAGATTCAGCACCCAAGGACGACTTCCTGGAAAACAGCCAGGGAAGCCAGGACAGCATATCACAGCCTCCTATAACACCAGAGCAACAGCCCCTTTCACCAGACACGTTCTCCCTCTCGCCAGCAACTCCACTCCTGTGCTTCTCACAGAAAATGGAAGAACTTGTGCATGCTGGAACCAGACTATCACACTCTTTTGCTGCAAGCCCCCAGATATCAACCAAAAAACGTCGGGCACCGCTACCACCAAAGCCTGCAGGCCCAGCTCGCCCTCCCCCTGCCTCTGTGAGAGCTCTTCGGCCTCTGCCACAACGCCAGGGCTCACACCCTCCTCCGTCTGCTCGAGGTGAACCAAAAACAACTGATACCAGCTCTCAGTGATGTGTGTCGGGTCCCCGTTTTGATAACAGTAACTTTCTCAAATGTTTACAGAACAAGCGGGAACCCAGTGTGCCTGTATCTTTCTCTATTGCTGTTCTATTACAAGATAGAAAGTCTAAGGCCTTCAATAGCCGTACAGCAAACTCAACTAATCTGGTGCCTATTGCACGTCTAACTAAGATTGGTGTAGGGAAAAAAAGTAAGACTGTTAAGTTAGCAATTTTAAACATCCGCTCACTTAAAAATAAATCACTTCTAGTCAATGACTTAATAACCACAAACAACCTGGATTTTATGCTTCTAAATGAAACCTGGCTAGAAGACAGCTGCAGTGCAACAATCCTCAATGAAACATCCCCTCCTAACTTTACTTTTATGAGTGTCTGCAGAGCTGTTAAGAGAGGTGGGGGTCTAGCTGCTCTTTTTAAAGATATCTATCAATGTAAGCAAATATCATTTGGGAACTACACGTCTTTCGAATATCTGGGTATTGTATTAAAAGGTGCTCCATGCATTTTACTCATCATTATTTACAGGCCTCCAAAATACTCTCCAGCCTTTGCTGAGGAATTTACAGAACTGTTATCAACAATTACCTCAGAGTTTGACTGTTTTGCCATTGCTGGAGATTTGAACATTCACATAGATAATGCAGAAAACAATATGGCAAAAGAAATCAAAACTGTTTTAAAAACTTTTGATCTGACTCAGCATGTACATGGCCCCACACACAGTCTTCATGCTTTCAATATGGAACTAGGCAAAGCTAGACAGACTTTCTTCTCAAATATTATAAACTGCAATTTAAACAACACACGCACTCTTTTTGCTACTGTAGAGAGACTGACAAACCCCCCAAGCCAGATTCCCAGTGAAATGCTCTCAAACAGCAAGTGCAGTGAGTTTGCTTCTTTCTTCTCTGACAAAATCAATAATATCAGAAAGGTGATCAGCACATCCTTGAGTTGTGCTGGGGTCAGACAGATCAGACCACCTGAAAAAGTAGTAACTTTGTCTGATTTCAAAAAAATTGATGGCAAAATTTTGGTAGAAACCGTACAGCACCTTAAAACATCAACATGCGCTCTTGACACACTTCCCACATCTTTTTTCAAAAGTGTGTTAAACAGTTTAGAAGCAGATCTTCTAGAAGTGGTAAATGCCTCACTTCTCTCTGGGAGTTTTCCAAACTCCCTGAAAACTGCAGTTGTCAAGCCCCTCCTGAAAAAGAACAATCTGGATAAGACCATATTAAGCAACTATAGACCGATCTCGAATCTTCCTTTCATAGGCAAGATCATTGAAAAAGTTATCTTCAATCAGCTGAACAAATTCTTAAGCTCGAATGGATACTTTGATAATTTTCAATCTGGTTTCCGACCGCATCACAGCACAGAGACAGCGCTCATAAAGATAATAAACGATATTCGCTTAAATACTGATTCAGGCAAATTATCAGTGCTGGTACTACTCGACCTCAGTGCTGCATTTGACACTGTCGATCATAACATACTTCTTGACAGGCTGGAAAACTGGGTGGGGCTTTCTGGGATAGTCCTAAAATGGTTCAGGTCATACTTAGATGGGAGAGGTTATTATGTGAGTATAGGAGACCATAAGTCTGAGTGGACATCCATGACATGCGGAGTCCCTCAAGGCTCAATTCTTGCGCCACTCCTGTTCAACCTGTATATGCTCCCAATGAGCCAAATAATGAGAAACAACCAAATTGCTTACCACAGCTATGCAGACGACACACAGCTGTACTTAGCCCTATCGCCTAATGATTACAGCCCCATTGACTCCCTGTGCCAATGCATTGATGAGGTCAACAGTTGGATGTGTCAAAACTTTCTTCAATTAAACAAAGACAAAACTGAAGTTATTGCGTTTGGAAACAAAGATGAAGTTCTCAAGGTGAACGCATACCTTCTCTCTAGGGGTCAAACAACTAAAAATCAAGTCAGGAATCTTGGTGTGACACTAGAGTCAGACCTTAGTTTCAGTAGTCATGTCAAAGAAATAACTAAATCAGCATACTATCATCTGAAAAATATTGCAAGAATTAGATGCTTTGTTTCCAGACAAGACTTAGAGAAACTTGTGCATGCTTTCATCACCAGCAGGGTGGATTATTGTAATGGACTCCTCACTGGCCTTCCCAAAAAGACCATAAGACAGTTGCAGCTCATACAGAACGCTGCCGCCAGGATTCTGAGCAGAACCAGAAAATATGAACATATCACACCAGTCCTCAGGTCTTTACACTGGCTCCCAGTTAGATTTAGGATTGATTTCAAAGTATTATTACTGGTATATAAATCATTCAATGGCCTAGGACCTCAATACATTGCAGATATGCTCACTGAATATAAACCCAACAGATCACTCAGATCATTAGGATCATATCAGCTAGAAATACCAAGGGTTCACTCTAAGCATGGTGAGTCTGCTTTTAGCTATTATGCCAGCCGCAGCTGGAACCAGCTTCCAGAAGAGATCAGATGTGCTCCTACAGTGGTCACATTCAAATCCAGACTCAAAACACTTCTGTTTAGCTATGCATTTACTGAATGAGCACTGTGCCGCTGTTCGTCCGACTGTACTGTATTGTATTTCATTTTATTTTTCTAAACTGTTTTAATTATTCTTGTTTCTTTTTATTATTTTAATTTCTTCTATGTAAAGCACTTTGCATTGCCATTGTGTATGAAATGTGCTATATAAATAAACTTGCCTTGCCTTGCCTTGCCTAAGTGGAATGTTTTTCCACTTGGTATATAGAACATGAGTTAGGCCCAGCTAACTGCCCAGTGGCTTCAGTTCTGGAGTTTCTTCAAGATCGTTCTCTGCGAATCTCTCCCCGTCCACATGTATGGTGCACATGGATGCCATTGCGGCGTTCCATGCACCACTGAATATTGGGCCTTTTGGGGAGGCACCAACTGGTCATACTATTTCTCCTTGGTAGATAGAGGATGAGACTGACAGTCAGGTCCAGGGTTCCTTCCTGGTACCTGGCGATGGTTCTCGAAGGCCTATCCCTGGCTCCCTTCGAATCCCTTCAGTCGGCTTTGTCTAGGACCTCACGTTCAAGATAGCCTTTCTCTTAGCTACTTCTTTTAAAGAGACTGGGAGATCTCCAAGCCCTGGCATTAGTACCAGCTTGCTTGGGGTTTACCCTCGGCGGAATTATGGCCATCCTGCATCCGAGAACCAGCTATGTGCCTTAAGTGCAATCTAACATGGCTAGGTCCATGGTCCTGCAAGCATTTCATCCTCCACCACATGTGTCGGCAGAAGAAGAGAGGTTCCTTGCTCTGGCAGTCAGAGTTCCAAGTATTTACATTGAGAGGTCCTCTTCTTTTAGGAGGTCGGACTTACTGTAGTGTGTTTTGGGTCACCTAATAGGGGCTCCCGGCTATACAAACCATAAATAGGCCTACAAGGTGCACAATTTGCCTTCACCTTTGACCGTAAGGGTTCATTCTACTAGAGGCATTGAGTCCTCTAGGGCCTTCCCCTCGGGAGCGCCCCTCCAGGAGATCTGTGAGGTAGCCGGTTGGGCTACCCCGCACACTTTTATCAGGTTTATAGTCTGCACCTCCCTTGTACGCCTGGCGCACGTATGCTCTAGTCCTATCTGAGTGTCTGAGACCAGTTTCACTCTAGGGCAGGCCTTTTTCAGTGCGTGGCCTAGTGGGCATTCGTTCCTCAAAGTGTCGTTTTACAACGACGCAGTTCGAGTTCCCTAACGAAAGGGAATATCTCGGGTTACGTCTGTAACCCTTGTTCCCTGAGAAGGGAACGAGACACTGCGTCGTCTTGCCACGCCCCTCGATGTCTAGGAGCGGCTTGCTTCATCGCAAGGCTAATGTGTGTGTGTGCCAGCGTCACTTTTATGCAACCGGTTATGCCGTCACATGTTACGTCATGACGCAACACCAATCAGGATTGGATTAGTTTCATTCATACTTCAGAGGCGCACGCTAAGGGAGCGTCCCCAAAGTGTCGTTTTACAACGACGCAGTGTCTCGTTCCCTTCTCAGGGAACAAGGTTTACAGACGTAACCCGAGACGTTTTCCTGGATCTGGAAACACTTCACAGCTCCACGTCAGCATCATCACACAAATGAACCCGCTTATATTTATGCAGAAAGCAGAATGATTGTCTTTATACCCGTTCAACAGAAATGATGGGATGATTCTCGAGACTTGTGTGTGTTTTGGTTCAGGTTGGTGTAATTAATCGCTATCAGTGATTATTAAAGCCATTCATTACATCATAATTCTTTATTGTTTGCCTACAGCCTTAAAGTCCATCGTTCAGTTTGTTCACTAGTGTACTGGCGAGATGTGAGGTAACTGAATCCTGAGGACAGTCTGACATCAATGTGGGTGTCAAAAAGAACAAAATCTGAAGTTCAGAGGTCATATAACTGGATCACGAGGTCAGAGGTCCTCAGTCCTAAAACAGTAAACTGAATTATAAAAAATAATGGATTTCATGTTGTCTATTTCATATGTTACAAAAACAGCCTTTTTCCACCTTAGAAACATTGCTAAGCTACGTAATATGCTATCAGTTTCTGATGCAGAAAAGTTAGTTCATGCATTCATGACCTCGAGACTGGATTACTGTAATGCTTTATTAGCTGGTTGTCCTGCATCCTCGATAAACAAGCTACAGTTAGTCCAAAATGCCGTCGCTAGAGTTCTTACGAGATCAAGAACATATGATCATATAACACCGATTTTATCATCACTGCATTGGTTACCTATAAAGCTCCGTATTAATTACAAGGTATTGCTACTGACTTATAAAGCCCTAAACGGCTTAGCTCCAGTCTATTTAACGGATCTTCTATCGCCCTATAATCCATCGCGCTCTTTAAGATCACTAAATTCAAGGCTTTTGGTCATACCTAGGATATCCAGAACCACCAAAGGAGGGAGAGCATTTTCACATTTGGCTCCAAAACTCTGGAATAGTCTTCCTGATACTGTTCGTTGCTCAGACTCGCTCTCCCAGTTTAAAACTAGATTAAAGTCGCATCTCTTCAGCCAGGCATTCATATAATATTTTTTATCTTACAGTTCAAACTACAATCCGGCCTCTAGCTCATAAATGCCAGAGGAGAACTGGCCCCCGACTGAGCCTGGGTTCTCCCAAGGTTTTTTTTTTCTCCATTAGGTCACCTGATGGAGTTTTAGGACACCATTAGGTCACTTGATGGAGTTTTTCGGTTCCTTGCCACTGTTGCCTTTGGCTTGCTCAGTTGGGGATATTTTGGGGATATTTAATTTAATTTTATCAATCAATAAATTCCACTTGAAACAAACCTTGTTGTATTATTTTAATTTAATACTGTGAAGCTGCTTTGATACAATCTGTATTGTGAAAAGCGCTATACAAATATACTTGACTTGACTTGACTATTGTATGCAGGTAAACCTGAAACATGACAAGTAATGCAGTTTTTGTAATGTCATCAACTGTGTGTTGATTGTCTATATGTTCATGTTGGATATAAAACTAGTGCTAGTGTTCTGACGGAATGATTAGATATTGAGTCTAAGGTTTTCAATGAGGTTTGTTAGGGTTAGGGTTAGATAACCCTAACCCTAACTATTGTTTTGATAGAGTTGGTGTATGTAGAAAACTGTGGTTTGCGGCTGTCACGTTGTGTTTCAGGTGGGAAGACGAAGACAGACAAATCCAGTACAGAAAACTAAAAGTCCATGAACTAAACAGAATATAATGGTGACAGTGGCAGAAAATTGACTATTTGGTGTAAAAGTGTAGTTCTGTGTCTGTCTTGGTTCTGTCTCCCCTGTTCTGGATCGCCTGAGTTCCCCGTGCTTATTAGTCTCCACAGCAAATTATTACAGGCTTTATTGAGCCGAGCTCTGCTGAGCTGTCAATCTTATCTGACTAATCGTGCAGGAAAATAAAAATAAACCTATGGCAACACTGATTGGCTGATGGAGGTGACCAATAGCAAGTGTCTGAACAAGCTGAGAAAATAAAGCTAAGGGACAAAATTATGCTTAAGACATGAACACTTATTCTCCCAAAAGAGCAATCATACAGTAAATAAAATAGAAATGCTGCAAAATGACAAAAATAGAGCCAAATAACAGTTTACAATAACAGATTGCACACAATCTCATTTTTGACCATTCTGACAAATTCTTCCCATTTTTTTTCAGATTTTTTTTATTTCCAAAAGAAAAAGATGCAAAGAATGTTTTAGAAGGTTGCCTACGAGCTGTTCTGTCAAGAACCTGCTGGATGCGTCTTCCACTTTTTTATCCCACCAAGGAATGAAAACTTCTTTCAGATAACTGCAGATTTCTTCAATAATATTTGCACAATCATCAATTAAAAGATCAGATATTTCTTTGGTACATTTCTCAAACATTTCTAAAACATATTTATGAAAACCAGTAGAAGTTTTGAATAAATCAGATTTTTGAGTTTTGAACAAATTTTGTACAATTTTATTAAGTTGTTTCTTAAAGGGATAGTTCACTTTGAAATAAAATTTTGGTATGTTTTAGCTTACCTCAAGGGCATCCAAGATGTAGGTGTTTTTTTTCTGCAGTAGTTTCAATTTTTATATTTTTAGGTCAAACCGTTCTTGTCTGTCAGTCATATAATGCAGGGTTATGGTCATTATCTCAAAGAGCATGCACAGAGTCCAAATTAAAACAATTCCCCATCGTCTGTAGCCAAGGCGACATCTAGTGTATATATCTATGCACCAGTCTGCGCACACGTCACACAGCAGGATGCGCGCGCGCGCGCCCTCAGATCACTTGGACGTGGCTGTGTTCAAGAGGTAAAAACGATATAAATACTGTTCGTTTTCTCACACAAACCGCTCGTTTCGTGTCTTAGGTCATCAATGTGTACCATCAATTGATGGGGAATTGTTTAATTTGGACGATGGGGAATTGTTTTAATTTGGACTCTGTGCATGCTCTTTGAGATAGTGACCATAGACCTGCATATGACTGACAGACAAGAACGGTTTGACCTAAAAATATCAAAATTGAAACTACTGCGGAAAAAAAGACACCTACATCTTGGATGCCCTTGAGGTAAGCTAAAACATACCAAAATTTTATTTCAAAGTGAACTATCCCTTTAACTGTTCTGTAAACACAGTACTCGAGTTCCTGCAAGATCGCTTCTCATCGGGTCTATGTCCTTCCACTCTCGAGGTCTACGTGGCGGCCATTGCCCCTGTGGGTAATACATCGTTGGGTCGAGACCCCCTGATTACACGTTTCCTTCGTGGCACTTTGAAGTTAAGGCCTGCAACTTGCACTAGGGTGTCGGCTTGGGACCTCTCAATAGTTCTAGAAGGCCTGTCTGGGGCTCCGTTTGAGCCCCTAGATTCGGTTCCAGAAAAATGTCTTACTTTTAAGACCATCTTTCTGCTAGCTATTTCGTCCCTCAAAAGAGTCGGCCCTTCAGACCCTTTCGGTTTCTCCCACGTGCCTTGAGTTTGCACCCGGTATGGTCAAGGCATTCTTATACCCCAAGCAAGGATATGTCCCTAAGGTGCCCACCATTATTCCAAGGCCTATTGTGCTGCAGACTTTCTGTCCTCCCCCGTTTACTTCGGACCAGGAAAAGCTGAACCTCTTGTGTCCAGTGTGAGCATCAGACTTTCTCCTTGGAGAAAATCCGATGAGCTATTTGTCTGCTTTGGATCAGCCAAGAAAGGTCTTCCTGCCTCTAAGCAGACAGTTAGCAAGTGGATAGTTGAGGCTATCTTGCTTATGAGTCCTCTGACCAGCCGTGCCCTTTGGTGGTCAGAGCTAGGAGTATGGCGGCCTCTAAAGCCCTTTTATCTGGGGTTTCTCTCCATGACGTTTGCGATGTGGCGGGTTGGTCCTCACCGCTCACATTCGTGAGATTTTATAGCCTGGACCTGGATGCTGCCCCAGGGTCTCAGGTGCTTACTGCTTAGTGTTAGTTTTGACAACAGGCTGACACTCAGGCATTTGTAAGTCTGGCGGTTTGGGTATTCTCGTTCCCATGGCGACATTTCGACGCAGCGCGAGTTCCCTCGAAAGGGAACGTCTCAGGTTACGACCGTAACCATAGTTCCCTGAGAAGGGAAAGAGACGCTGCTGCGTTGCCCTGCCATACTTCCGGCATCCCTGTGATCGACTTGCTCCGGCAATTTTCGAAGCTAACGCCGGTTGCACCGGATGCGCTTTTATCTCTTCCTGGTCATGACGTCACCCGCCCGTGATGTTCATTCTTTCCATTGGACTAGTTGACATAGATGCTTCAGACGCATTCACGCTGGGGGCGTTCCCATGGCGTCATTTCGACACAGCGTCTCGTTCCCTTCTTAGGGAACTATGGTTACAGTCGTAACCTGAGACGTTTAGGTGGTCTTGACTACAACACTACTAACATATAATTATGTTATTAGCTGAAAGCTCTCTATTCAGGCTGATAGAGTTGATGATAATTCTATTCTCCATTAGAGATTCAATCTCAAGCAGGAAGAGAAAACAGGAGACAAAGGGAAATAAGAATACATTTATTAAATAAATGCAGTTGTGTGTTTGTTGTGAGAGAATGACAATCAACAGGCAGTGAGATGGAGAATCTGCAGTTTAGATGGAAACATCTCGTCTTATATCAGAGAGATAATTTCTTCACAAATACAAATGAATTACACACTTTTTGAACAAAACAAAAAAATGCAGAAAAATAAGTGAAATTACCAGCAAAGCTGTTAAAGTAATCACTGAACTTCTCATATATAAACCTATCATATTCTTCCTCAACTATTTCACACCACTTGGAATGAAAAAGCGAACAAACTTCATCAGAGTAGACGTTTTGCTTTTTGACATACATAGCCTAACCCAGTGGTTTTGCCTCCCTTTAAACCTTTTTAAAAATCTGTTTTTAAAAAACAGATTTAAAAACAAATCTTTTAAAAAATCTTTTTTTTAAAATCTGTTATATATAATTTATATATAAAATTATTTATATTTATTTTATTTTTATTTATATATTATATATATATATATATATAAATAAAAGCTGATTTTTTTTTTTTTTTACATTGAATAAAACGTGCAATGAAAAACAGAAATAATTGCCTTCGTTGCCGCTTTATAAAGGCAGAGCGCTAACCGCTATTCACGCACTTGGATTTAGTTGCAATTAACTAATTAATTGTTAATTAGGGTTTAATGAATTAATTAAATATATAGTTTCACCCCACACTTTGAGAACCACTGACATAACCAATAACAAAATAATGTTTAATGTCTTTCATGTGTCTATGGATATGATAAACTTCTCTTGTTTGTAGATAGCAACTGGTTTGCTCAATTAAAAATTTACTGGATGCACTTTCCACTTCTGTAGCCCACCAAGGGAAAAAGACTTTACTCAGATATTTAGAGATTTCTTCAAAATTAAAAAGATTAGATACATTTGCCTGATTTGCATCACAAGATAAAAGTTTATAAAGTCTTTTCCTACATTTCTTAAACTTTTCAAAACCATGATTTTTTAAACAATCAAAAGTCATTTCAATCTGTTCAAATCTAAATAAATTTGATACAATATTTTTAAGTTTTTCTTTGTTTTTAGGATAGTTAATATTTTTTAAAAATGGGTTAAGATTATATTTTGGTTTGCCGGTAATCTTTGAGAAATCCATTGAGAATGGTTTATTTTGAATTTCATGAATAACTTTTTTGTAAATCGGGTCAATTAATTTCATGTCAACAATTTCTTTTTTTCCTTTCTTGGAGACAATTGTATAATTGCTTCTAAATGTTTTGGACTCATAAGTGTAAATGCAATCTTTAAGAGACTTATAAGGTAAATGCTGTACATATGGGCCACTAATTCCCCAGGGCTCACTACAGCCAATAATCATTATCATTCCATGCTTTTCATATAGTTTGTCTTTAATATCAATGGCTTGATTGTGGCAGGACTCCTTGTTGATCCTTTTAAAACAGAGGGTATAATAAGAGTATATCAGTACTGCTGTATACGGACAATCACTTTTACATAAAATATCATTTAGTTGTTCAAATATTTTATCTTCACTGTGTATTTTACCCCCTTGTTCTGGCTTATACATTTTTGGACATTTTTCAGTGCTATTTGGTATGTTGTCCCAATTATCCTCATCAATTGACCCATCTTTCTTTATTAAAATCATAAAAGCAAACTGTTCTTTTGGATTTGTACACATTATCATATACTTATTAAAAATAGAATTAATATATTCTTTGTAATACAATTTTTGTCTAGAATAATTAGCATTTGTTTCTAGATGAATAATATTTTTTAAGCATGAACTCTTATTAAATTTGAAATCTCCACAAGGTTTATACATCTTTTCAAACTGTGGAGTAACAGGAAACTCAGAACTGGGCGGGAGATTGAGATTCACATCCGCAGCGTTGGGGTTGTGGGCGGGGCTTCCCTCCATGCCCTCAGAAACCACAAGCTCTCGCCCGGTGACCCGCGGTGTTGCCGGCTCACACACCTGGCTAAAGTCTCCGCAGGGTTCTTGGTCCGAGGCGAGGCTTGGTGACGTCTCTCCTCCTGGCTCGTCCATCGCGGCGGGCCGACCTCCACTGTCCGCCATGAGCTCACGCGAATCGTCCGTGCAGCTCGCGTGGCTAAACTCTGGGGCTGGAGTGGGGCTGGTGTCGTCCTTGCTCTTCAGCATCTAAATCAGTGAACGAGAAGATCAGTTTAAATACACTTACAGATAAATCTGGTCAGAGGTCAGTACAAGGCAAGAGTCTTCTGGTGAAGAACTCTTTAATACAATACAAGTCAAGTCACCTTTATCTATATAGCGCTTTTTACAATACAGAGTTTCAAAGCAGCTTTACAGAAATTACAGGAAAATAATGCAACAAGTTTGTTTCTAGAAGAAAATAGCGTCACAGTCCAGCTTAATCCTTAACTTAGTCCAGTCCAGTTCAGTGATGTTTAATTTTTGTTGTAAAAATGTTAAAGCTGCAGTCTGTAGTTTTTCCTCTTTGTCGCCCTCTCTGTTCGAAATCTGCAATTGCAGTTATTCACGGAATTATCAGCTTTACGTGGGCTGTGTCTCGGCACGGCACAGCGCGGATGAATCCAGTGTTTTGAGGAGAATGTGTTTTGTTCTGACCAACTAATGTTAAGGGGAAAAAGCATTGCAGTAAATCGCGCTGATTAAATCTAACGATCGATTATCATATCACGTCAAACCGTGCAAATTATACTTTGTTCTCAAATTTTTTATGTTAACAACATCAGCATTGCGTGACTATATTTAATGCCCTTCAGATATTATGCTTGTTTGCGCATGGGCCGCTCGCAGTCTCTGTTTTTCTGTAGCCGAGTTGAAGTCTTTTGCATTTTACAGCTGGTGAATCTCCAGTTGGTGACTGTAGTTTGAACCTTTCTGGATCCACCATCAAATTAATTCATTAATTTTCTAGCACTTTTAGAGTCCAGTTTATTTTGTAAAATATATATTTTGTGTAAAAAAAAACTGTTTAGTTCCGTAAATTTGCTTCACACTTTGCACTTTCCTTTTTTTAAGTTTGTATTTCAAGACATTCATGAATCACAACCATTTAAATTCAGATTTGTGCTCTAAAAGGGGAATGTGACAGTTAATAGGTTAAGAAGTCAGATAATCCTAAACTAATTCAAACAGATCAGAATAACTCACCATGTATGGGGTTAGAATTGTTGCATTATTCCAAATAAATAGATTGATATTCACAAACAAATGTAAAGAGTTTCACAAAAATGTATAAAACTCACAAATAAATAAAATGAGATTTGCAAATTTATGTCACAAACAAAAGCTCAGCCTGGCATTTATTTGTAAATCCCCTCATGCAACTGTGGATTTTGAAACACTTCTAGACAAATCCACAAATAAGTGGACTCCACCCACCGTTTACTCAAGCCAATCAGATAACGGCTACATTGAGCTGACCAATCATAGCATGTTTTCGCTTCGACCAATCACGGTAGGGCTTTACACTCGGGGCGGGAACTGAATCTGATTAATTTAATTAAATTTTGCACCCTTGAAAGGAAGAGCTGTAATATGGGCGCTTTGTTCAAATTGAGCTGTTTGTGTGGTTAAAACACCCTGTTCTCTATATTTCCATCAGGATAAACTCAGGATTACACACAAATTATGATCATCACAGATCCCGAGCATCATGATCAGTAACACGTCTACTACACCGGCAAGCGGCGCAACAGCGCGGCAAAAGCAAATACCACCCCATTATCTTCCCTGCTGCCGTAGGCTAATGGCTAATGTAATAGGCTAATGTAAAACTAACATGTTTGCAATGTTAATGTAGTACCCTGACCGCCTGGTTAGGGAGATAATGGTCAATAAAAAAGACACCGGACACGGAGCTGCTGCAATGTCTTCAGAGTCTCTGTATTGTCTGACTAATGCAAATATTTCTGCATTCTCATATTTCAATGAAACATATGATAACAGATTTCAGATCTCTTTAGAGAAAAACACATATACAGAAAGAAAACAGAATTATTCTCAGCTTCTATACAGCTTCGCAACAGGTGCTCTTTCCACAAATTACACAAATAATTTCAATATAAGCTCATTAAAATGCACATTCGTAATACTGCGTACAGTATATTGAATACAATATTCACATTTTATACTCTATCTAGTTACACACTTTCATTAACATAACCACATACTCTCTCTGAACCAACTGATTCCTTTGTTAAACACTGCAGACATCCCAAGTCTCCCGGAAGTTCCGGGAGTCTCCCGCATATTGATTGCGGCTCCCTGATGCCCGCAAATCAGTTAAAATCTCCCGGAAGCAAGAGCGCGCAAGCGCAGCGCGCGCACGGCAGAGAGAGGGAGCGAGAGACCTTGCGTGTGTGTGCCTCGGGATTTTATCTCTACTCTCGAACCGAATTCATAAGTTCTCAAAAACACCAATATGGTATTAATTCACTCCGTTTTCACATTTATATGACCGCATGGTCTCTGCCATCAGTTTAGCATTCACCAGTTGTACACGTGATACACACGCGGTTAACTTGAACCGAACTTTTAGACATACATATATACACATTGACTACACTTCAACAATGACACTCGACATCTTTCACATCTTTGAATTATATAACGTGTATTTCAACAAAGTTTTACTCATTTATACCTGGTTAGGAGATAATGGTCAATAAAAAAGACACCGGACACGGAGCTGCTGCAATGTCTTCAGAGTCTTTGGGTGCTTCTCAATATCCCTCCTCGTCTCCTCGCTCCTCCATCCTCCATCCTATGACCCGGAAACCGATCGAGCTCAGCCATCTTGAAGGACATCTCAATTCTCTAATTGCACCGCGAGGAGTCGAGGATCGAGGAGTGAGGAGGCTTCCTGAGGAGTCATGAGCGAGGATACACAGGTGTATCCTATGCGGAAGAGTTTTATCGACTTAAACATGACGCACGTCTAAATTCTCCTCCCCCTTCACATCGGTCACAATCATTTTGATTTATACTTTACTTTTGCAGTTTATATAAACCACACACCTCACATATTTCAACAGGGTATATTGCTTTATTATCATTTATTATGAATTTCTTAAATAAACAAACTTCAACAACATAAGGGCAGATCTTTTGAGCGCTGCTGATGACGCGATGAAGTGACGCTTGAGTGATCGAGTATTCCAATGAATAAAAAAGTTACATTCGATTCCTCCGTCCTCGCGTCTTTTCCTTGCAGCCTTCCCTCGCATCCTACAGGGGGCGGAGCTGAGACGCGAGGAAAGGAAGCGAGGAAAGGAAACGAGGATGCACAAATAAGAAATGAGAAGCACCCGATGTATTGTCTGAGCAGCGCGCGCGCCCCCTCCCCCAGCAGGTGAAAGTCCCAAGGCAAAAGCAATCAAATGATCGCTAATCAATAAGCAAGGGATACCAAGCTCATACACTATGCAATAAACACATTCAGATTATTTTTCAATGACATCAACATTCTGATGACACTAATTATTATTATTAGTTTTCTTTCCTTTTTTTATATTTAAAAATATATATATTTTTATAACCACCACATTAACACATTTTGCCCATAACGTCTGTTTTCTTACCTGCAGATACAAGTGTCTGCAATCTGCATAATCTTCCTTATTGACTAGTGCTGGCTACATGAAAATTCATAATTCGTGATACGGTCTACACTGGACGAGCGCGACACGATGATTCACTGACAGTAAACGGATGCCCGTTCATTCGCTCTGTCCAGTGTCGACAGCCTCGCACGATGAAATGGCCAAACGGATGATTTTGTCTTTTAAAGCCCAATCGCGGTGACAAATAGCTAAGGACATAAATATTATGTAGAATACCAAATATGAGCCCAAATGACCATCAGTGATGTAACAGTACGAGCCTCAGCAACAGTGTGTCGGCTACTGTGGGGTTTGAGTGATAATATAATGCTGAAAAATAGATCTTTACAGTTATTTTTGGATGCTGTAAGTACCATCAAAAACTATTAAGTCTGATTCATAAGAAATATTATTTGTGTGATCAAGTGTTTTAAAGGATAAATAAATGCATCGCTTGTCTGCTGGTGCTGGACATTTCACTTTAAAATGCATGATATCTCTTTGAATTAAACAACATGTCACACATTTAAAAATAACCCATGTATATGTTCTCTACAAACAAAGGGAATAATGTTTAAAATACTATCTATAATGCTGTACACTCTAAACAAAAATGGTGCTAAATAGCACTAAAAGTGGTTCATTGGCTTCTAATCATAGGGGAACCACTTTAAGTGCCATATAGCACCTACCTTTGTCAAATGGTGCTATGTAGAACCATAAGAGGTGCCATATAGCACCTTAACCACCCCAAAGAACCGCTAAAGAACCGCTGAAGAACCAAACTGGGCTTAACAGGTTCTTTAAATGGTAGTGGTGCTATATAGCACCTTAACCACCGCAAAGAACCGCTGAAGAACCATTTTTTTTAGTGTGTATAGATCATCCAAGTACCTGCTGCATATTCATCATTAAGGCTTGACTGAAGAAGTGGGGAAAGCTGTTGGCTACTGTGACGGTAATTTCACCTATATTACACAAACTCATGTATTTATCACAAGGTTGAATCCAAATATTCATTAGTCAGCTACTTATTGATGCTTTTCTGTTCTATCTTGAATAACGTGACTCTTCCATAACGCGTTGTTCCCATAACAGAGATGTAAGCACTGTTTCTCTGGCATTTTCAAAGGCTCATAGAAATGTGGCTTGGCTTGATACACACTCTCCCGGTGGGGTGTAGGTTGAAGAAGACTAGAGAGTGAAAGAGCTCCAATAAAAACTTTTACTCATAATGTCACACAAAAGGTACAGACGGGCAGGAGGGTAACACACACCAATAAACGACGTGAACAGACAAAGACTGACTGAACTCAAGGAACTAAATACTAATGATGAACTGAAAACAGGTGATGATAATTAACTGAACACAGGTGGAAGAAGGTAAACTTAATTAAGGATAATGAGAACAGGTGCAAACAGAATGTGACACTAATGGTCTAACTCTAATGAAATCCACATTTTAAACATATTTTGCTGCAGCAATTGTATGGGCCATAGCCTAAGGCCGGGTTCACACCAGACGCAGAAGCGGCGCGGAACGGAAAATCACGCGCGGTCCGGCGCCTGCCTGTTCACACCAGACGCGTATTCTCCGCGGCGGTCGACAAGCGCTTCGTTGTTGTTTATTCAGAGCTATTTTTTACATCATGGGTAAGTAAATAACCTCATAAAATGAATACACCATGTTTCTGTAACCAAGAAGTTTGTACACTTCTTTTATTAATCCGTTGTCGAGACACACACGCAGCCAGAGAGAGAATATGGTAGACAGTTTTTTTCTTTGTTTGTTTTCATCTTTCTAGTCTGTTTAGATACACAAATATGATCGCATTTGTCACTCGCGGTATTTTAATTTGAAAATTGCTTTTATTTTGACAATTGACCGGATGTCTCGTGTTTCTTGGTGTGAGTTCCTGCCGGAATGGACGCGGATCACTCGCGGTCGCGCAAAAAATAGACCAGACGCCGAAACTGGCGCTCCACGGCGCGGGCCGGCCGCGGCGCTCCGCGTCTGGTGTGAACGACACCATAGGTTAACATGGGCGCCGAAAGGAAGCGGCCTCCGTTCCGCGCCGCTTCGGCGTCCGGTGTGAACCCGGCCTTACACCTTCCTATTTGAGCCAAGACAGATGCGTGAGGGGATTTACAAATACACAAGAAGAGATTCACAAATAAATGCCAGGGAGAGTTGTGTTTATGACATAAAACACATTTGTAATTTATTTTATTTTATTTGCAATTATCATATTATTTATTTGTGAATTTTATAATTTTTTGTGAAACTCTTTACATTTATTTGTGGATCTTAATCTATTCATTCGGAATAATGCAACAATTCTAACCCCAGAACCACGTCTCTCTCCACAGGAACTTGTCTCTTTGACGGAGAGTGCTGTATGTCGGCCTACAGTACGATCGTTTTCAGGTGATTCAAGTGGATGCTACTCACTGGTGGTGGTTGAGGAGAGACCCCGACATGACTGTAAAGAGCTTTGGGTGTACAGTAGTAGCGCTATATAAATGCCTCATTCATTCATTCAAATGACAGAGCCAAGTCTTTTTTGACTGCCACTGGACCTCCTGCCCCGAGGATTGTCCTGTAAAAACTTTCTTTCCTTAAAGCTGTTGCGATACAAATGAGAGTTTGAGTTTACCGTGAGTTAAGAGAGTTAAGTGTGATTAGGCCACATGCTTTAAAGTTGTAGGATTTCCAAAACCAGTTCCACCAGTGCTGACAAACCAAAGAATGCTGTTCATCTTGATTCACTTACGTAGGGTGATAAACAACACCGGGAGGGAGAAACACTGACTGCACATCCCTGCGCATGTCAATGATTCATTTAACTTTTATTCAAAGTAAATGCCTTGATAACTTTCTTTCCGCTTCTGAACACAAAGCCAAAACAATTACCGTATTTTCCGGACTATAAGTCGCTTCGGAGTATAAGTCGCATCAGTCAAAAAATGCATCATGAAGAGGAAAAAAAACATATATAAGTCGCACTGGACTATAAGTCGCATTTATTTAGAAATTTATTTCACAAAATCCAAGACCAAGAACAGACATTTAATCTGGAAAGGCAAGTTATTCTACTACACAGAACAACAGGCTGAGTAGGTGTCCGGTATGTTAACGCAACACATTAACAGTTATTCAGCTACACAATAGCATAAAGAACATATACCTAGGAGGCTGGATAGGCTAAATGAACATAAGCCAGCGAGTCCAACAAGCAAGTTACCAGTAAACAAGTTCACCAAGCTCCCGCGATCTCATTCCACATCATTTTCTTCATCCTTGGTGTCGCTTTTGAACAACTCCGCCAACTAGAGCGCCCTCTCGCGGCTGTAGACGGTAATGTTTTCTCTTGGTTCATCTCAGTCTGAATTAATTTTGATATATAAGTCGCACCTAAATATAAGTCGCAGGACCAGCCAAACTATGAAAAAAAGTGTGACTTATAGTCCGGAAAATACGGTACAAAGCCAAACAAAAGTCAAGTCGAGTCTCCTTCATTTATACAGCGCTTTTGTAGAGTGTTTCACAGCAGCTTTACAGTGATAACAGGAGATTACAGTAACAGAGAGTGTTTAGGCTTTACAGCAGATCTAGAATAAAGTTATTGTCCAGATAAAGTTAGTTCTCTTACGAGAGGTCTCTCGTACTGCGTAAGATATCTTACGCTGGGGGAAAATCCTTTTCCGCGAGATATTGAAGCCAAAAATTATCCTTAATTTTGTAATAATGCAAAACGCGTTGCAGCAGCAATGCAGACATAGGCGAGACAGCTCGCGCGCCTATTGGCTGCTCTGCGGCAACTGCAGCAGCCTATCGAGCGAGGCCTGGCGTGACGTCAGACCCAATCAGGGCACTTCGCGCCCGCTGCGTCACGTCCCGCCGAAATGGGCGTGGTCTAGGCCTATAAATATCGCTCGCAGGCAGCTATTATCTGATTTTTCATCCTTCAAGCGAAGCACACGCATCGCTGGAGCTGGATAAGAAGCCGCGCCGTCTGAAAGAGAGCACCTTCAGCGGGACGAGTCACTGAAGTCGCTGGCCGCGCCGCCTTCCTTGCCTTCCTGCTGCGCTTTCCGGCATTATATCCTTTCTCTGCTACTGTGTTTATGTATGTGTGTGTGCTCGCCGCCGCGACACACACTCCCATTGCACTAAAAGAGCTGGGCGTCTTTTTCAAGACGCCCCTTTTCCTGATCACGCAGCTCTCGCACTCGCTCTGCCTATGGTGACTCTGAGGACTCACCTGGCATCCTTCTCCGAGACTGCTCCTTTGCGTTCCCCCCCTGTGGCTCAGTGGCGGAATCATTGGTTTTTCTCACGAGAGACCGGAGTTCGAATCCCGGTCTAGCGGCAGTTAAAATTATGCCGCCAATGCTTCGCTCTGTCAGTTCCCTGAAAAGCGACTGCAGACGTGCATTTTGCAGCCAACGAGCGCGTTGCACAACCCGCTCGCCTGCACCCAAACACCGTTTCTATGGTTTCCGTGCGTCACTGGCAAAAGGAGAAAAGAGCGTTTTCTGGTCCCCCCGCGGACGGACCGACCTCCTCTTTCTCGTACATTTCTCATTCCCCTCTGAAGTTCGGGCGACTGGAAATGTCAGTATTGCAGTGAGCAAGCCTGTTGTAATACACGCATGCCTGCAAACAAACGCCAGCACGTTGACGCTCTCTTATGCCGTCAATGCTCGCTCTGTCAGTTCCCTGAAAAGGCGACTGCAGATGTGTATTTTGCAGCCAACGAGCGCGTTGTACAACCCGCTCGCCTGCACCCAAACACCGTTTCTATGGTGTTCCGTGCGTCACCGTCAAAAGGGAGTTTTTCTGGTCCCGCTGCGGACGGACCAACCTCCTTTTTCCTATACATTTCCCATTCCCCTCTGGAATTCAGGCGACTGGAAATGTCAATATTGCAGTGAACAAGCCTGTTGTAATGCACGCAGGCCTGCAATAAACGCCAGCATGTTGACGCTCTCTGTTTCTATGGCAACTTCTCGCTCGTTCAGTTCCAGTAAATGTGACTGTTCCAGTGTATCCTGCAGTAAACAAGTCGGTTCTGTCACCCGCTTGCCTGCACACAAACGCCGTTTTTACGGCTACCCAGATAAATCCCATAAGTGTGAATTTTTCTGGTGTCCCGGCCACGGCCGATGGTGCTTTATGTGTAAGAAGAATGCCCACTGCCCAGTGCCCATCTCTACACACAAGCACAGCCCGTCACACAGGGCTCGCGCACATGAATCGACTCAGACCGATTGCGCTTCAAACATGGTGAATGTGCCCACTAACACCACGTTATGCATGTCTCACGGTTTCTGTAAAAACGAAACCAACGTGCACTCGCTTCACGCAAGCGAACGATGCTTTCGGTGTGATAAATGTGCCCGCTGTCCCGCGCCCACATCCACACATAGACATGACAGTTCCCACGGGAACCGCCCAGCCCTCCCCCTCGCGGTTAACCACCGCAGAGGAGTCGAGCGCGGGCAATCTGCCCGCTGTCATCAGCGCGCCCCATGCCTCAAATGTCACGAGCGCCACGCTTGTGTTACAGCACACCGAAGCTTCTCCATCGCTGAGCGAGCGGAGCGCGCTTCGTATTCAACCCCTAGCGATCCATGCAGACGCATGGGCAAAGCTACCCGGGGTTTCGAAGTGGGTGCTGAACATTATAGAAAGAGGCTATTCGCTGCAGTTTCGCCGACGCCCTCGACGCTATGTGGCGCGCGTCGAGACCACGGTAAAAACAGAAGTAGCACATCTACTTCGAGCCGAAGTGACGAAACTATTGAGCAAAGGGGCCATAGAGCCTCTCTCTCAAGTTCAGAGCGAAGGAGGGCTATACAGCAGATACTTCCTGGTACCGAAAAAAGACGGGGGTCTCAGACCCATACTAGATCTAAGGCAACTGAACAAAGTGCTTGTGAAGCGACAGTTCAGGATGCTCACGACCAGGCAAATCCTTGTGCAGATTCGCCAAGGAGATTGGTTTGTGTCAATAGATCTGAAAGACGCGTATTTTCAAATACAGATAGCGTCACGTCACAGGCGATATTTGAGATTCGCCTTCGAGGGCCAGGCATATCAGTACACAGTCCTGCCGTTCGGTTTGTCCCTAGCACCCCGTACATTTACGAAGTGCATGGATGCGGCGCTCGCACCCCTCAGAATGAGAGGCATGCGAGTGCTGAACTATTTGGACGATTGGCTGATTCTAGCGCAATCTCGCGCAGTGCTCATAGAACACACGACCATTTTACTTGATCACCTCGAGGATTTGGGTCTGAGTGTCAATTGGGCGAAGAGCTCCCTGTCACCCAGTCAGAAAATATCTTTCCTGGGCACAGAACTGGACTCACTATCCATGATAGCGCGACTATCACAACAGCGCGCGGTAGACATTCGACGCACAGCGAACTCTTTTCGCTGCGGCGCGTCTGTCCCGCTCAAGAGATTTCAGAAGATGCTAGGTCTCATGGCCTCAGCATCGTCAGTGCTCCAGCTGGGTCTGCTCCGCATGCGCCCGCTGCAGTTTTGGCTGAAAGCGCGAGTCCCACGCGAAGCGTGGGCACCCGGTTTGATTCGCCTCAGGGTCAATCAGAAGTGCGTTACAGCTCTGAAACCCTGGAAAGCGAACGACTGGTACCAATCAGGTGTAAGCCTGGGGACTTCCTCGAGGGTGAAAGTGGTGTCCACGGACGCGTCCACCTCGGGATGGGGAGCGCTGCTCGAGGGCAGACCGTTCTTCGGCCAGTGGTCAGAACGGGAGAAGCTCCTGCACATAAACTGCCTCGAAATGCTGGCAGTAGACAACGCGCTGACGCGTTTTTGTCCCCAAATAAAAGGTCACCACGTCTTGGTCCGTTCGGACAACATGTCTGTGGTGTCCTACATAAATCGCCAGGGCGGCATCAGATCCGAGAAACTGTACAGGCTGGCAGAACGCCTCCTGGTATGGGCTCAGTGCAACCTGCGCTCGCTCAGAGCAGCGCACGTGCCAGGGATCTTGAATATAGGACCGGACAGACTGTCCAGGAACAATGTTCCGGCAGGCGAGTGGTCTCTACACCCACAGACAGTCCATCTGCTGTGGAAGAAATTTGGCAGAGCGGAAGTGGACCTGTTTGCGTCTCAAGAAAACGCTCACTGTCAAGAATTTTTCTCCAAGAGCAGGAGCGCGCTGGCCCATGTGTGGCCCCGCCGCCCGCTCTATGCTTTTCCCCCGTCTCTCTCCTGCCTCAGGTGATGGAACGGATCAGGGAAGAAGGATGCTCAGTACTGCTGGTAGCACCGTTCTGGAAAAAACCAACCTTGGTTCCCAGTCGTGATGCAGTTAGCAAGTACTGCCCCGTGGCCAGTACCAATGGGGAGAGATCTCCTCTCACAGGCCCGCGGCTCGATCTGGCATCCTCACCCGGAACTATGGTCCCTTCATGTCTGGGCCATCAACGGGTACATGTTGGACTCCCTAAAGGAGTATTAAACACGATCACGCAGGCTAGAGCTCCGTCTACAAGACGACTCTATTCTTCGAAATGGTCGGTGTTTTCGGGCTGGTGCACAGCCCGTGGTGTGTCACCCACAAACTGTGGTGTAACGGAGGTGCTTTCCTTCCTACAAGAGCTGTTGGATGGGGGCAGGGCCCCCTCCACGCTCAAAGTTTATGTGGCGGCTATAGCAGCGTTCTCAGAAACAACGCTTGGTCAGTCAATAGGAAGGAACGATTTAGTCATCCGCTTCCTTAGAGGAGCTAAGAGACTGAATCCTCCCAGACCTCCCTCAGTCCCCGTATGGGACCTTTCTACGGTTCTGGAAGCCATGAAAGGTGCGCCATTTGAGCCTTTACAGTCAATCGATTTGAAACACCTGTCTTTCAAGACGGTGTTTTTGCTGGCTCTCGCTTCAGTGAAGCGCATAGGGGATCTGCACGCGCTCTCTGTGAGCGCGGCGTGCATGGAGTTTGGGCCCAATGACTCAAAAGTTATACTCAAACCTAAGCACGGTTATGTTCCAAAATCCCTCAACACACCGTTTAGGGCGCAGGTTATCTCCCTGTCAGCCCTACCGGTCCCTGATGAGGAAAGAGACGCGAGCCTCCTTTTGCCCAGTCAGGGCATTACGAGCTTATGTGTCTCGCTCGTCTGTTTTCAGACAGACGGAGCAGCTTTTTGTTTCGTTTAGCGGACGTTCTAAGGGACTAGCCGCGTCGAAACAGAGCCTATCCAGATGGATAGTTGATGCTATAGCGCTGGCATACGCCTCCAAGGGCATGCAGTGCCCATTGGGTGTCAGAGCGCACTCCACGAGAGGCATGGCCTCTTCGTGGGCCTGGTCAAGTGGGATTGCCTTGCAAGATATTTGTATGGCGGCAGGCTGGGCCTCCCCGTCTACATTTATAAGGTTTTATAACCTAGAGGTTCCCGCCCTGCAGGCCAGGCTGCTGTCGGTCTAAATTTACCAGTATTATCTGACCTGATGCGATCAGCTCAGAATGCTGCGTCTGCTGAGCACAGCTCAATGTTCGACAGTATAAAGCTGGGCAAACTGTGTAAGACCCACATTTTCCCCATCAGTTCAGGCCGTACCCCGCCCTGTCTGTATGATGAAATTCGCGTCCCATCGACGCTACTATATGTGGAAAAGTGAGGCTGCACCCCTCCCTCTTCCCGGACTCCCTGTGAGTTCCCTGAGTGATTGTGCACTATTCAACAGTCCAGTTAAAGAGACTTTGTGCCTTTTTTTGCGATATAAACTTCACGTTTGGAACACAAGTCAAGTCAAGTCAAGTCAAGTTTATTTGTATAGCGCTTTTCACAATACAGATTGTATCAAAGCAGCTTCACAGTATTAAATTAAAATAATACAACAAAGTTTGTTTCAAGAGGAATTTATTGATTGATAAAATTAAATTAAATATCCCCAAAATATCCCCAACTGAGCAAGCCAAAGGCAACAGTGGCAAGGAACCGAAAAACTTCATCAAGTGACCTAATGGTGTCCTAAAACTCCATCAGGTGACCTAATGGAGAAAAAAAAACCTTGGGAGAACCCAGGCTCAGTCGGGGGCCAGTTCTCCTCTGGCATTTATGAGCTAGAGGCCGGATTGTAGTTTGAACTGTAGGATTATATGAATGCCTGGCTGAAGAGATGCGACTTTAATCTAGTTTTAAACTGGGAGAGCGAGTCTGAGCAACGAACAGTATCAGGAAGACTATTCCAGAGTTTTGGAGCCAAATGTGAGAATGCTCTCCCTCCTTTGGTGGTTCTGGATATCCTAGGTATGACCAAAAGCCTTGAATTTAGTGATCTTAAAGAGCGCGATGGATTATAGGGTGATAGAAGATCCGTTAAATAGACTGGAGCTAAGCCGTTTAGGGCTTTATAGGTCAGTAGCAATACCTTGTAATTAATACGGAACTTTATAGGTAACCAATGCAGTGATGATAAAATCGGTGTTATATGATCATATTTTCTTGATCTAGTAAGAACTCTAGCGGCGGCATTTTGAACTAACTGTAGCTTGTTTATTGAGGATGCAGGACAACCAGCTAGTAAAGCATTAAGTAACAACTTGGTTAGACATGGCTTTGATTTTATAGCAATTTTATAGAGCAAATTATTTTGTAGAATATATATTTTGTTTGAAAGGTGTATGTTTGCTTCACAGTAAACTTAAACTTCTATAATTCGTCTTTGACTATTGCACTCTTGGTCGTGTGATGTTGCTCAACTAAATAATATGTCATAAATCATTAATATAAAAACTGCAATTATCAATGGCCATTCTCGCATTTCGATGCTTCCTTGGTTAATTTTTGTTAGTGCCGTTTAATCAGGCCATTGTCCGGCCAGGCAAGTCAAATTCTCTTTCACTTCCCTAAAGCAGACGAGCGTTACTGTCGAGCCCTGTCTCCGTGTTACCGATCCAGTATAACTCTTTTAAAGGCAACATACATGTAACTAGATGCGAAAGTTCGTCGAGACAAACTTTAAGTTGGCTTGCGAAAGTTTGGACCAGAACGTTTTTTGCTAGGCGGTTGCTAGGATGTTGCTATGGTGTTGCTAGGGTATTTTGGGAGGTTGCTAGGGTGCTCTGGGTGGTTGCTAGGTGGTTGCTAGGGTGTCCTGGGTGGTTGCTAGGGTCTTTTGGGTGGTTGCTAGGTGGTTGCTAGGGTCTGTTGGTTGGTTGCTAGGCGGTTGCTAGGGTGTTCTGGGTGGTTTCAAGGGTCTTTTGGGTGGTTGCTAGGTGGTTGCTAGGGTCTTTTGGGTGGTTGCTAGGCGGTTGCTAGGGTGTTCTGGGTGGTTGCTAGGGTCTTTTGGGTGGTTACTAGGCGGTTGTTAGGGTATTTTGGGTGGTTGCTATGGTATTCTGGGTGGTTGCTAGGGTCTTTTGTTGCTAGGCGGTTGCTAGGGTGTTCTGGGTGGTTGCTAGGGTGTTTTGGGTGGTTGCTAGGGTATTCTGGGTGGTTGCTAGGCGGTTGCTAGGATATTTTGGGTGGTTGCTAGGGTCTTTTGGGTGGTTGCTAGGCGGTTGCTAGGGTATTTTGGGTGGTTGCTAGGGTATTTTGGGTGGTTGCTAGGGTATTTTTGGTGGTTGCTAGGGTCTTTTGGGTGGTTGCTAGGCGGTTGCTAGGGTCTTTTGGGTGGTTGCTATGGTATTCTGGGTGGTTGCTAGGGTCTTTTGGGTGGTTGCTAGGCGGTTGCTAGGGTGTTCTGGGTGGTTGCTAGGGTGTTTTGGGTGGTTGCTAGGGTATTCTGGGTGGTTGCTAGGCGGTTGCTAGGATATTTTGGGTGGTTGCTAGGGTGTTTTGGGTGGTTGCTAGGGTGTTCTGGGTGGTTGCTAGGTGGTTGCTAGGGTGTTCTGGGTGGTTGCTAGGGTGTTTTGGGTGGTTGCTAGGGTATTCTGGGTGGTTGCTAGGGTCTTTTGGGTGGTTGCTAGGCGGTTGCTAGGGTGTTCTGGGTGGTTGCTAGGGTGTTTTGGGTGGTTGCTAGGGTATTCTGGGTGGTTGCTAGGCGGTTGCTAGGATATTTTGGGTGGTTGCTAGGGTGTTTTGGGTGGTTGCTAGGGTGTTCTGGGTGGTTGCTAGGTGGTTGCTAGGGTGTTCTGGGTGGTTGCTATGGTATTCAGAGCGGTTGATATGGTGTTACTAGGTGGTTGGTAGTTGTCACAGATGGTTACTATGGAGTTTTTATAGAGTTCTTACTTAACTAATCGCTATTAGCATGTAGCTATTCACTGCTAGCATGTGTAGCATGTTGAAAGTGCTGTTTGCTAGCATGAGTCAAAAGAGCCAAACCTCATCTCTATACGATGTTCTGATACAGAGATATAGGTCTTGCAAAACGGTTGCTAGGATACTCAAGTTTGGTTGCTATGGAGTTGCTTGGGAGCTGGGAGCTTTAAACTTAAGAAGTTTAAATTGGTTTAAAGTTTAAAGTAGTTTGAAGTTTATGACAGAGAGATAGATACACACACACACACACACACACACACACACACACACACACACACACTCAAACAGACTACCTCGCTCACACACTCACTCAGACACACACACACACACACACACACACTCAGAGTTTAGAGTTTATAAGTGTATAAATTGATGAGTTTATAAGTGTACAAGTTTTTGAGTTTAGAGTTTATAAGTTTAAATGAGTTTAGAGTTCAGAGTTTATTAATTTATGAGTTTAAGAGTTCATAAGTCTATGAATTCATGAGTTTATTAGTTAATTAGTTATTAAATTTAAGTTAATTAGTTTATAAGTGTATGAGATTAGAGTTTATTAGTTTAAATGAGTTTCATTGGCTAATATAAATAGAATGGCAGTTTGAATTAGTCTTCAAGGGATTTAGATTTAAATTTTTGTCGGTTGGTGAGTTTGAATTTTTTTAGAATGCCCAATGTTAAGTCAATGGGAGTTTTTCCGAGATTGATCGTCATTTGTAGGAAAACCGTAAGTCTGATCAGTCTGAAAAGGGAAAGCAACTAACTTCAGAACAGTTTGAAGGTCTGAGCCGAGTTTGGAGTATGTAGAGTTAAAGCTCTAGGACGAGTTAGAGTCAACAGTTTTTCACAGAAGATTAATAATAACTAGAATGTACATTTCCTGAAGAAAATGTGAAGTGGTGCTTGCAGTGGCAAAACTCGCCACTGGGCAGATGCTAACACAATTAACATGTTGTGATACCATGATATACCACGTTTTAGCATTATTTACCACGATTTACCACATTCCAGCATGATTTACTATGATTAACATGTTGTTAAAATGATGCTAGCATGATTAGCATGTTGTTAACATGATTAGCATGTTGGTAGCATGATGCTAGCATGATTAGCATGATGTTAGCATGCTTTTAACAAGATGTTAGCATGATTAGCATTTTGCTAGCATGTTTTTAGCCAGATGCTAACATGATTAGCATGTTGCTAGCATTATGCTAGCTTGAATAGCATTTTGCTAGCATGATGCTAGCTTGATTAGCATGTTGCTAGCATGATGCTAGCTTGATTAGCATGTTGCTAGCATGATGCTAGCTTGATTAGCATTATGTTAGCATGATGCTATCTTGATTAGCATGTTGCTAGCATGTTTTTAGCTAGACGCTAACATGATTAGCATGTTGCTAGCATTATGCTAGCTTGATTAGCATGTTGCTAGCATGATGCTAGCTTGATTAGCATGTTGCTAGCATGATGCTAGCTTGATTAGCTTTATGTTAGCATGATGCTAGCTTGATTAGCATGTTGGTAGCTTGATGCTAGCATGATTAGCATGTTGCTAGCATGTTTTTAGCTAGACGCTAACATGATTAGCATGTTTCTAGCATAATGCTAGCTTGATTAACATATTGCTAGCATGATGCTAGCTTTATTAGCATGTTGCTAGCATGATGCTGGCTTGATTAGCATGTTGCTAGCATTATGCTAGCTTGATTAGCATGTTGCTAGCATAATGCTAGCTTGATTAGCATTATGTTAGCATGATGCTAGCTTGATTAGCATGTTGGTAGCTTGATGCTAGCATGATTAGCATGTTGCTAGTATGTTTTTAGCTAGACGCTAACATGATTAGCATGTTGCTAGCATAATGCTAGCTTGATTAGCATGTTGCTAGCATGGTGGTAGCATAATGCTAGCTTGATTAGCATGTTGCTAGCATGATGCTAACATGATTAGTATGTTGCTAGCATGTTTTTAGCAAGATGCTGTTGCCAGGTGGTGGTTGCTAGGGTTTTCTGGGTGGTTGCTATGGTGTTGTTAGGCAGTTGTTAAGGTGTTCTGGGTGGTTGCTAGGCAGTTGCTAGGGTATTCTTGGTGGTTGCTAGGCAGTTGCTAGGGTGTTCTGGGTGGTTCCTAGGCAGTTGTTAGGGTATTCTGGGTGGTTGCTATGGTGTTGCTAGGCGGTTGCTAGGGTGTTCTGGGTGGTTGCTATGATGATGCTAGGCAGTTGCTATGGTATTCTGGGTGGATGCTAGGGCGTTGCTAGGCAGCTGCTAGGGTGTTCTGGGTGGTTGCTAGGCAGTTGCTAGGGTGTTCTGGGTGGTTGCTAGGGTATTTTTGGTGGTTACTAGAGCGTTTCTAGACGTTGCTAGGGTGTTCAGGGTGGTTGCTAAGGTATTTTTGGTAGTTGCTATGGTGTTACTAGGTGGTTGGTAGTTGTCAAAGATGGTTTCTATGGAGTTTTTATAGAGTTCTTAAAATCTTTAACGAGTGCCTTCACTATGGCCCGAATAGGCACAAGCATGGAGCGATATCGCAAGGCTACGAGTGTGATATTGCTTTAAAAAAAATAATTAAAAAAAATATTTTTTTTTATTGGTTTAGGGTGGTTGCTAGGGAGCTCTTAGTGGTTGCTAGGGTGCTGTAACTGGTTGCTAGGGTGTGGCTGTGAAGATTTTCGACCATTAATTATTGGTTGCTTGATAATATAAATCCTCTGAGGGAGAGAGAGAGGGAGAGAAACGCAGGGGTGTCAGGCCCTTTGGAGTCTGTGTGTGTGAAAACGTCGGTTTGGATTCGAATTTTTTAGAATGCCCAATGTTAAGTCAATGGGACTTTTTTGGCCGCTTTTTCGTCCGCTGTGCGAACATCGTACACCCGATCGCTTAGAAAAGTCATAGCACACCTCTCCTCAATGAGCCGGTCGATTTGACACCTTAATCAGGGGTCTGAGACAAACGGTGCGGGGCAAGTTACGCGCCAAACTTTTGTCCAGAATATAGTATGACAATAACAATAGTGTTGCTTTGAAAAGCACCACTAATAATAACTAGAATGTACATTTCCTGAAGAAAATGTGAAGTGGTGCTTGCAGTGGCAAAACTCGCCACTGGGCAGATGCTAACACAATTAACATGTTGTGATACCATGATATACCACGTTTTAGCATTATTTACCACGATTTACCATGTTTATAAGATGATTTACTACGATTTACCACATTCCAGCATGATTTACTATGATTAACATGTTGTTAAAATGATGCTAGCATGATTAGCATGTTGGTAGCATGATGCTAGCTTGATTAGCATGATGTTAGCATTATGCTAGCTTGATTAGCATGTTGGTAGCTTGATGCTAACATTATTAGCATGTTGCTAGCATGTTTTTAACTAAATGCTAACATGATTAGCATGTTTCTAGCATGATGCTAGCTTGATTAGCATGTTGTTAGAATTATGCTAGCTTGATTAGCATGATGTTAACATTATGCTAGCTTGATTAGCATGTTGGTAGCTTGATGCTAGCATGATTAGCATGTTGCTAGCATGTTTTTAGCTAGATGCTAACATGATTAGCATGTTTCTAGCATGATGCTAGCTTGATTAGCATGTTGTTAGCATAATGCTAGCTTGAATAGCATTTTGCTAGCATGATGCTAACATGATGCTAGCTTAATTAGCATATTGGTAGCATGATGCTAGCATGATTAGCATGTTGCTAGCATTATGCTAGCTTGATTAACATGTTGTTAGCATAATGCTAGCTTGAATAGCATTTTGCTAGCATGATGCTAGCTTAATTAGCATATTGGTAGCATGATGCTAGCTTGATTAGCTTGTTGGTAGCTTGATGCTAGCATGATTAGCATGTTTTTAGCTAGACGCTAACATGATTAGCATGTTTCTAGCATTATGCTAGCTTGATTAGCATGATGTTAGCATGATGCTAGCTTGATTAGCATGTTGGTAGCTTGATGCTAGCATGATTAGTATGTTGCTAGCATGTTTTTAGCTAGATGCTAACATGATTAGCATGTTTCTAGCATGATGCTAGCTTGATTAGCATGTTGCTAGCATAATGCTAGCTTGAATAGCATTTTGCTAGCATGATGCTAGCATTATTAGCATGTTGCTAGCTTGATTAGCATGATGCTAGCATGATTAGTATGTTGCTAGCATGTTTTTAGCAAGATGCTGTTGCCAGGTGGTGGTTGCTAGGGTTTTCTGGGTGGTTGCTATGGTGTTGCTAGGCAGTTGCTAAGGTGTTCTGGGTGGTTGCTAGGCAGTTGCTAGGGTATTCTTGGTGGTTGCTAGGCAGTTGCTAGGGTATTCTTGGTGGTTGCTAGGGCATTGCTAGGTGGTTGCTAAGGTGTTGCTAGGCAGTTGCTAGGGTGTTCTGGGTGGTTGCTAGGCGTTTTGGGTGGTTACTAGAGCATTTCTAGACGTTGCTAGGGTGTTCAGGGTGGTTGCTAAGGTATTTTTGGTAGTTGCTATGGTGTTACTAGGTGGTTGGTAGTTGTCAAATATGGTTACTATGGAGTTTTTATAGAGTTCTTAAAATCTTTAATAACGAGTTCCTTCAGTACGGCACTCGGCCTGCGGCCTCGTGCCTATGGCCGAATAGGCACAAGCATGGAGCAATATCGCAAGGCTACGAGTGTGATATTGCTTTAAAAAATGTAAAAAAAAAAAAAATTATATTATTTATTGGTTTAGGGTGGTTGCTAGGGAGCTCTTAGTGGTTGCTAGGGTGCTGTAACTGGTTGCTAGGGTGTGGCTATGAAGATTTTAGGCCATTACTTATTGGTTGCTTGATAATATAAATCCTCTGAGGGAGAGAGAGAGGGAGAGAATCGCAGGGGTGTCAGGCCCTTTGGAGTGGTGTGTGTGAAAACGGCAGTTGGGATTCAAATGTTTTTAGAATGCCCAATGTTAAGTCAATGGGACTTTTTTGGCCGCTTTTTCGCCCGCTGTGCGAACATCGTACACCCGATCGCTTAGAAAAGTCATAGCACACCTCTCCTCAATGAGCCGGTCGATTTGACACCTCAATCAGGGGTCTGTGACAAACGGTGCGGGGCAAGTTACGCGCCAAACTTTTGTCCGGAATAATAAGAAGAACTAGAATGTACATTTCCTGAAGAAAATGTGAAGTGGTGCTTGCAGTGGCAAAACTCGCCACTGGGCAGATGCTAACACAATTAACATGTTGTGATACCATGATATACCACGTTTTAGCATTATTTACCACGATTTACCACATTCCAGCATGATTTACTATGATTAACATGTTGTTAAAATGATGCTAGCATGATTAGCATGTTGTTAACATGATTAGCATGTTGGTAGCATGATGCTAGCATGATTAGCATGATGTTAGCATGCTTTTAACAAGATGTTAGCATGATTAGCATTTTGCTAGCATGTTTTTAGCCAGATGCTAACATGATTAGCATGTTGCTAGCATTATGCTAGCTTGAATAGCATTTTGCTAGCATGATGCTAGCTTGATTAGCATGTTGCTAGCATGATGCTAGCTTGATTAGCATGTTGCTAGCATGATGCTAGCTTGATTAGCATTATGTTAGCATGATGCTATCTTGATTAGCATGTTGCTAGCATGTTTTTAGCTAGACGCTAACATGATTAGCATGTTGCTAGCATTATGCTAGCTTGATTAGCATGTTGCTAGCATGATGCTAGCTTGATTAGCATGTTGCTAGCATGATGCTAGCTTGATTAGCTTTATGTTAGCATGATGCTAGCTTGATTAGCATGTTGGTAGCTTGATGCTAGCATGATTAGCATGTTGCTAGCATGTTTTTAGCTAGACGCTAACATGATTAGCATGTTTCTAGCATAATGCTAGCTTGATTAACATATTGCTAGCATGATGCTAGCTTTATTAGCATGTTGCTAGCATGATGCTGGCTTGATTAGCATGTTGCTAGCATTATGCTAGCTTGATTAGCATGTTGCTAGCATAATGCTAGCTTGATTAGCATTATGTTAGCATGATGCTAGCTTGATTAGCATGTTGGTAGCTTGATGCTAGCATGATTAGCATGTTGCTAGTATGTTTTTAGCTAGACGCTAACATGATTAGCATGTTGCTAGCATAATGCTAGCTTGATTAGCATGTTGCTAGCATGGTGGTAGCATAATGCTAGCTTGATTAGCATGTTGCTAGCATGATGCTAACATGATTAGTATGTTGCTAGCATGTTTTTAGCAAGATGCTGTTGCCAGGTGGTGGTTGCTAGGGTTTTCTGGGTGGTTGCTATGGTGTTGTTAGGCAGTTGTTAAGGTGTTCTGGGTGGTTGCTAGGCAGTTGCTAGGGTATTCTTGGTGGTTGCTAGGCAGTTGCTAGGGTGTTCTGGGTGGTTCCTAGGCAGTTGTTAGGGTATTCTGGGTGGTTGCTATGGTGTTGCTAGGCGGTTGCTAGGGTGTTCTGGGTGGTTGCTATGATGATGCTAGGCAGTTGCTATGGTATTCTGGGTGGATGCTAGGGCGTTGCTAGGCAGCTGCTAGGGTGTTCTGGGTGGTTGCTAGGCAGTTGCTAGGGTGTTCTGGGTGGTTGCTAGGGTATTTTTGGTGGTTACTAGAGCGTTTCTAGACGTTGCTAGGGTGTTCAGGGTGGTTGCTAAGGTATTTTTGGTAGTTGCTATGGTGTTACTAGGTGGTTGGTAGTTGTCAAAGATGGTTTCTATGGAGTTTTTATAGAGTTCTTAAAATCTTTAACGAGTGCCTTCACTATGGCCCGAATAGGCACAAGCATGGAGCGATATCGCAAGGCTACGAGTGTGATATTGCTTTAAAAAAAATAATTAAAAAAAATATTTTTTTTTATTGGTTTAGGGTGGTTGCTAGGGAGCTCTTAGTGGTTGCTAGGGTGCTGTAACTGGTTGCTAGGGTGTGGCTGTGAAGATTTTCGACCATTAATTATTGGTTGCTTGATAATATAAATCCTCTGAGGGAGAGAGAGAGGGAGAGAAACGCAGGGGTGTCAGGCCCTTTGGAGTCTGTGTGTGTGAAAACGTCGGTTTGGATTCGAATTTTTTAGAATGCCCAATGTTAAGTCAATGGGACTTTTTTGGCCGCTTTTTCGTCCGCTGTGCGAACATCGTACACCCGATCGCTTAGAAAAGTCATAGCACACCTCTCCTCAATGAGCCGGTCGATTTGACACCTTAATCAGGGGTCTGAGACAAACGGTGCGGGGCAAGTTACGCGCCAAACTTTTGTCCAGAATATAGTATGACAATAACAATAGTGTTGCTTTGAAAAGCACCACTAATAATAACTAGAATGTACATTTCCTGAAGAAAATGTGAAGTGGTGCTTGCAGTGGCAAAACTCGCCACTGGGCAGATGCTAACACAATTAACATGTTGTGATACCATGATATACCACGTTTTAGCATTATTTACCACGATTTACCATGTTTATAAGATGATTTACTACGATTTACCACATTCCAGCATGATTTACTATGATTAACATGTTGTTAAAATGATGCTAGCATGATTAGCATGTTGGTAGCATGATGCTAGCTTGATTAGCATGATGTTAGCATTATGCTAGCTTGATTAGCATGTTGGTAGCTTGATGCTAACATTATTAGCATGTTGCTAGCATGTTTTTAACTAAATGCTAACATGATTAGCATGTTTCTAGCATGATGCTAGCTTGATTAGCATGTTGTTAGAATTATGCTAGCTTGATTAGCATGATGTTAACATTATGCTAGCTTGATTAGCATGTTGGTAGCTTGATGCTAGCATGATTAGCATGTTGCTAGCATGTTTTTAGCTAGATGCTAACATGATTAGCATGTTTCTAGCATGATGCTAGCTTGATTAGCATGTTGTTAGCATAATGCTAGCTTGAATAGCATTTTGCTAGCATGATGCTAACATGATGCTAGCTTAATTAGCATATTGGTAGCATGATGCTAGCATGATTAGCATGTTGCTAGCATTATGCTAGCTTGATTAACATGTTGTTAGCATAATGCTAGCTTGAATAGCATTTTGCTAGCATGATGCTAGCTTAATTAGCATATTGGTAGCATGATGCTAGCTTGATTAGCTTGTTGGTAGCTTGATGCTAGCATGATTAGCATGTTTTTAGCTAGACGCTAACATGATTAGCATGTTTCTAGCATTATGCTAGCTTGATTAGCATGATGTTAGCATGATGCTAGCTTGATTAGCATGTTGGTAGCTTGATGCTAGCATGATTAGTATGTTGCTAGCATGTTTTTAGCTAGATGCTAACATGATTAGCATGTTTCTAGCATGATGCTAGCTTGATTAGCATGTTGCTAGCATAATGCTAGCTTGAATAGCATTTTGCTAGCATGATGCTAGCATTATTAGCATGTTGCTAGCTTGATTAGCATGATGCTAGCATGATTAGTATGTTGCTAGCATGTTTTTAGCAAGATGCTGTTGCCAGGTGGTGGTTGCTAGGGTTTTCTGGGTGGTTGCTATGGTGTTGCTAGGCAGTTGCTAAGGTGTTCTGGGTGGTTGCTAGGCAGTTGCTAGGGTATTCTTGGTGGTTGCTAGGCAGTTGCTAGGGTATTCTTGGTGGTTGCTAGGGCATTGCTAGGTGGTTGCTAAGGTGTTGCTAGGCAGTTGCTAGGGTGTTCTGGGTGGTTGCTAGGCGTTTTGGGTGGTTACTAGAGCATTTCTAGACGTTGCTAGGGTGTTCAGGGTGGTTGCTAAGGTATTTTTGGTAGTTGCTATGGTGTTACTAGGTGGTTGGTAGTTGTCAAATATGGTTACTATGGAGTTTTTATAGAGTTCTTAAAATCTTTAATAACGAGTTCCTTCAGTACGGCACTCGGCCTGCGGCCTCGTGCCTATGGCCGAATAGGCACAAGCATGGAGCAATATCGCAAGGCTACGAGTGTGATATTGCTTTAAAAAATGTAAAAAAAAAAAAAATTATATTATTTATTGGTTTAGGGTGGTTGCTAGGGAGCTCTTAGTGGTTGCTAGGGTGCTGTAACTGGTTGCTAGGGTGTGGCTATGAAGATTTTAGGCCATTACTTATTGGTTGCTTGATAATATAAATCCTCTGAGGGAGAGAGAGAGGGAGAGAATCGCAGGGGTGTCAGGCCCTTTGGAGTGGTGTGTGTGAAAACGGCAGTTGGGATTCAAATGTTTTTAGAATGCCCAATGTTAAGTCAATGGGACTTTTTTGGCCGCTTTTTCGCCCGCTGTGCGAACATCGTACACCCGATCGCTTAGAAAAGTCATAGCACACCTCTCCTCAATGAGCCGGTCGATTTGACACCTCAATCAGGGGTCTGTGACAAACGGTGCGGGGCAAGTTACGCGCCAAACTTTTGTCCGGAATAATAAGAAGAATAATAAGTTTAGTGACAATAACACTAGTGGTGCTTTGAAAAAGCACCACTAATAATAAGTTTAGTGACAATAACACTAGTGGTGCTTTGAAAAAGCACCACTAATAAGTTTAAGTACAATATCAGTAAGTTGGCTTTCTCAGCCAACTTAATTATTACACACAGCTAATAATATTCCTCTTAAAAGCGGGTCACATTTGCAAAAGAGGAAAAAGACTCACTGCTTTAAGTCAAGTCAAGTATTTGTATAGCGCTTTTCACAATACAGATTGTATCAAAGCAGCTTCACAGTATTAAATTAAAATAATACAACAAAGTTTGTTTCAAGAGGAATTTATTGATTGATAAAAATAAATTAAATATCCCCAACTTATATTACCGCTGTGTAACAGTGTCGCTTGATCACGATCGGCTCGCGCTGCACTGGTCCAAACTGATAAGCGGTCCTTCAACCACACAATAACGAGTAGCCCAGTTTCGTTCCGCTTGCATTACGTTTGCACATTTGATGTTGGACAATGTCAGGACACCTGTTCTGTCGATCTGTCCTACCTTGTCAGATTTTCCTACCGTAGCGCAAAATTATAGCCATATCTATCGGTTCATCCTACCACATCGTAAAATCCTACTGCGCGTTTCTGCTTCGCGTCTGTGACTACATAAAATAATTCAGTGTTACTTTGCCGAAGATTCTTATTAGGCTATGTTAGGGTGATTTTACAGTGCAAAGTAACGTTACCTCATCAGATTGTCCTATGAAATAAACGGATAGGATGATTTTACAGTGCAAAATACCCCATCAGATTGTCCTACCAGTATGAAACTAGATGTACCGCATCGCGGTACAAAATATGACCGCCGCTCAGGCCTGCACTGGCTTTCCACAAAAATAAATGACGTGGAGTAATTTGGCTGTATTGCGTGTTTATGTATATACCTAAAAAAAGTAATAGTATGTGCATGTCTGTCTGTGTGTGTGTGTGTGTGTGTGTGTGTGTGTGTGTGTGTGTGTGTGTGTGTGTGTATGTGTGTGTGTGTGTGTGTGTGTGTGTGTGTGTGTGTGTCTGTGCGTGTATGTATGTGTGCGTACATGTGTGCGCGTGTGTGTTTGTGTGTGTGTGTGTGTCTGTGCATGTGGATTTGTATGTGTGTGTATGGGTGTGTGTCTGTGCGTGTGGATGTCAGTGTGTGTGCATGCTTGCGTTTGTTTGTATTCCTGCATGTGTGTGTGTGACAGTACAATCCGGCCTCTATCCAATGCCAGAGGAGACTGGCCCCCGACTGAGCCTGGGTTCTCCCAAGGTTTTTTTTCTCCATTAAGGCACCTGATGGAGTTTTAGGACACCATTAGGTCACTTGATGGAGTTTTTCGGTTCCTTGCCACTGTTGCCTTTGGCTTGCTCAGTTGGGGATATTTTGGGGATATTTAATTTAATTTTATCAATCAATAAATTCCTCTTGAAACAAACTTTGTTGTATTATTTTAATTTAATACTGTGAAGCTGCTTTGATGCAATCTGTATTGTGAAAAGCGCTATACAAATAAACTTGACTTGACTTGACTTGACAGTATCATCCTAAACCAGCAACCCTTCGCTCAACAGCACCATCTACAGGCCGATGAGTGTACAGTCACTAAATGTGCACATAAATGAATTTATTTTATACCCCCCCATGGATGAAATTCTACAAAACTTAGCAGAGGATACCCCCAGAGGTTGTCAAGTTAATCATACACATGAAATATGGTGCAGTTCTGAACATCTCCACTGAAGATAGGGGCGATTAAAGCAGAATAATATTGCATTTTCATTTTTTATAGGAGGGGCGCAAATCACAAATGAGTGATTATGGGCTAGGTTGATGTGCCATAAAAATTTCTTCATCCTCGGTGCCACGGTTCAGGTAGTTATTTAGGAAAAACTGCATTTTTTTTGGGTTTGGGGGGGCCCAGCGCGGGGGGGGGGGGGGGGGGGGGAGTGGCCCCCGGGGACCAAACGAAATTTTTCCGTAGAAGTCTAGTGGGGCTACATGCCCACCAAATTTCATGTTCCCCGTGTTTCGGTGTCCCTGGTATCGTTGACGAAAAATTTACGGGGGCCCCAGCGCAGGGGGGGGAAGTGGCCCCCGGGGACCAAACGAAATTTTTTCCGTAAAAGTCTAGTAGACCAACATACCATAAAAATGTCTTCATCCTCGGTGCCACGGTTCAGGTAGTTATTTAGGAAAAACTGCATTTTTTGGGGTTTGGGGGGGGCCCAGCGCGGGGGGGGGAGTGGCCCCCGGGGACCAAACGATATTTTTCCGTAGAAGTGTAGTGGGGCTACATGCCCACCAAATTTCATGTTCCCCGGTGCTTCGGTGTCCCTGGTATCGTTGACGAAAATTTACGGGGGCCCCAGCGCGGGGAGGGGGGAGTGGCCCCCGGGGACCAAACGAAATTTTTCCGTAAAGTCTAGTAGACGAACATACCATAAAAATTTCTTCATCCTCGGTGCCACGGTTCAGGTAGTTATTTAGGAAAAACTGCATTTTTTGGGGTTTGGGGGGGCCCAGCGCGGGGGGGGGAGTGGCCCCCGGGGACCAAACGAAATTTTTCCGTAGAAGTGTAGTGGGGCTACATGCCCACCAAATTTCATGTTCCCCCGGTGCTTCGGTGTCCCTGGTATCGTTGACGAAAAAATTTACGGGGGCCCCAGCGCGGGGGGGGAAGTGGCCCCGGGGACCAAACGAAATTTTTTCGTAAAAGTCTAGTAGACCAACATACCATAAAAATGTCTTCATCCTCGGTGCCACGGTTCAGGTAGTTATTTAGGAAAAACTGCATTTTTTTGGGTTTGGGGGGGCCCAGTGCGGGGGGGGAGTGGCCCCCGGGGACCAAACAAAATTTTTCCGTAGAAGTCTAGTGGGGCTACATGCCCACCAAATTTCATGTTCCCCGGTGTTTCGGTGTCCCTGGTATCGTTGACGAAAAATTTACGGGGGCCCCAGCGCAGGGGGGGGAAGTGGCCCCCGGGGACCAAACGAAATTTTTCCGTAAAAGTCTAGTAGACCAACATACCATAAAAATTTCTTCATCCTCGGTGCCACGGTTCAGGTAGTTATTTAGGAAAAAACGGCATTTTTTTTGGGGTTTGGGGGGGCCCAGCGCGGGGTGGGGGAGTGGCCCCCGGGGACCAAACGAAATTTTTCCGTAGAAGTCTAGTGGGGCTACATGCCCACCAAATTTCATGTTCCCCGGTGTTTCGGTGTCCCTGGTATCGTTGACGAAAAATTTACGGGGGCCCCAGCGCGGTGGGGGGGGAAGTGGCCCCCGGGGACCAAACGAAATTTTTCCGTAAAAGTCTAGTAGACCAACATACCATAAAAATTTCTTCATCCTCGGTGCCACGGTTCAGGTAGTTATTTAGGAAAAACGGCATTTTTTTGGGTATGGGGGGGCCCAGCGCGGGGGGGGAGTGGCCCCCGGGGGACCAAACGAAATTTTTCCTTAGAAGTCTAGTGGGGCTACATGCCCACCAAATTTCATGTTCCCCGGTGCTTCGGTGTCCCTGGTATGGTTGACGAAAAATTTACGGGGGGCCCCAGCGCGGGGGGGGGGGGAAGTGGCCCCCGGGGACCAAACGAAATTTTTCCGTAAAAGTCTAGTGGACCAAAATACCATAAAAATTTCTTCATCCTCGGTGCCACGGTTCAGGTAGTTATTTAGGAAAAACTGCATTTTTTTGGGTTTGGGGGGGCCCAGCGCGGGGGGAGAGTGGCCCCCGGGGGACCAAACGAAATTTTTCCTTAGAAGTGTAGTGGGGCTACATGCCCACCAAATTTCATGTTCCCCGGTGTTTCGGTGTCCCTGGTATCGTTGACGAAAAATTTACGGGGGCCCCAGCGCGGGGGGGGGAAGTGGCCCCGGGGACCAAACGAAATTTTTGACGAATTTTTGACGTTGACGAAAAATTCAGTAAGGTGACAAAAAAAAAAAAAAAAAAAAACTTTGACAATCCCTATATGACAGTGCAAAATACCTCATCAGATTGTCCTACCAGTATGAAATAAACGGATAGGATGATACAGTGCAAAATACCCCATCAGATTGTCCTACCAGTATGAAATAAACGGATAGGATGATTTTACAGTGCAAAATACCTCATCAGATTGTTCTACCAGTATGAAATAAACGGATAGGATGATACAGTGCAAAATACCCCATCAGATTGTTCTACCAGTATGAAATAAACGGATAGGATGATTTTAACAGTGCAAAATACCCCATCAGATTGTTCTACCAGTATGAAATAAACGGATAGGATGATACAGTGCAAAATACCTCATCAGATTGTTCTACCAGTATGAAATAAACGGATAGGATGATTTTACAGTGCAAAATACCCCCATCAGATTGTCCTACCAGTATGAAATAAACGGATAGGATGATTTTACAGTGCAAAATACCCCATCAGATTGTTCTACCCAGTATGAAATAAACGGATAGGATGATTTTACAGTGCAAAATACCCCATCAGATTGTCCTACCAGTATGAAATAAACGGATAGGATGATTTTACAGTGCAAAATACCCCATCAGATTGTCCTACCAGTATGAAATAAACGGATAGGATGATACAGTGCAAAATACCTCATCAGATTGTTCTACCAGTATGAAATAAACGGATAGGATGATTTTACAGTGCAAAATACCTCATCAGATTGTCCTACCAGTATGAAATAAACGGATAGGATGATTTTACAGTGCAAAATACCCCATCAGATTGTTCTACCAGTATGAAATAAACGGATAGGATGATTTTACAGTGCAAAATACCCCATCAGATTGTTCTACCAGTATGAAATAAACGGATAGGATGATACAGTGCAAAATACCTCATCAGATTGTTCTACCAGTATGAAATAAACGGATAGGATGATACAGTGCAAAATACCTCATCAGATTGTTCTACCAGTATGAAATAAACGGATAGGATGATTTTACAGTGCAAAATACCTCATCAGATTGTCCTACCAGTATGAAATAAACGGATAGGATGATTTTACAGTGCAAAATACCTCATCAGATTGTTCCTACCAGTATGAAATAAACGGATAGGATGATACAGTGCAAAATACCCCATCAGATTGTTCTACCAGTATGAAATAAACGGATAGGATGATTTTACAGTGCAAAAATACCCCATCAGATTGTTCTACCAGTATGAAATAAACGGATAGGATGATTTTACAGTGCAAAATACCTCATCAGATTGTTCTACCAGTATGAAATAAACGGATAGGATGATACAGTGCAAAATACCTCATCAGATTGTTCTACCAGTATGAAATAAACGGATAGGATGATACAGTGCAAAATACCTCATCAGATTGTTCTACCAGTATGAAATAAACGGATAGGATGATTTTACAGTGCAAAATACCTCATCAGATTGTTCTACCAGTATGAAATAAACGGATAGGATGATACAGTGCAAAAACACCCCATCAGATTGTCCTACCAGTATGAAATAAACAGGATAGGATGATTTTACAGTGCAAAATACCCCATCAGATTGTTCTACCAGTATGAAATAAACGGATAGGATGATACAGTGCAAAATACCCCATCAGATTGTTCTACCAGTATGAAATAAACGGATAGGATGATTTTACAGTGCAAAATACCCCATCAGATTGTCCTACCAGTATGAAATAAACGGATAGGATGATACAGTGCAAATACCCCATCAGATTGTTCTACCAGTATGAAATAAACGGATAGGATGATTTTACAGTGCAAAATACCCCATCAGATTGTCCTACCAGTATGAAATAAACGGATAGGATGATACAGTGCAAAATACCTCATCAGATTGTTCTACCAGTATGAAATAAACGGATAGGATGATACAGTGCAAAATACCCCATCAGATTGTTCTACCAGTATGAAATAAACGGATAGGATGATACAGTGCAAAATACCCCATCAGATTGTTCTACCAGTATGAAATAAACGGATAGGATGATACAGTGCAAAATACCTCATCAGATTGTTCTACCAGTATGAAATAAACGGATAGGATGATACAGTGCAAAATACCCCATCAGATTGTTCTACCAGTATGAAATAAACGGATAGGATGATTTTACAGTGCAAAATACCTCATCAGATTGTCCTACCAGTATGAAATAAACGGATAGGATGATACAGTGCAAAATACCCCCATCAGATTGTCCTACCAGTATGAAATAAACGGATAGGATGATACAGTGCAAAATACCTCATCAGATTGTTCTACCAGTATGAAATAAACGGATAGGATGATACAGTGCAAAATACCCCATCAGATTGTCCTACCAGTATGAAATAAACGGATAGGATGATTTTACAGTGCAAAATACCCCATCAGATTGTTCCTACCAGTATGAAATAAACGGATAGGATGATACAGTGCAAAATACCCCATCAGATTGTCCTACCAGTATGAATTAAACGGATAGGATGATTTTACAGTGCAAAATACCCCATCAGATTGTTCTACCAGTATGAAATAAACGGATAGGATGATACAGTGCAAAATACCCCATCAGATTGTTCTACCAGTATGAAATAAACGGATAGGATGATACAGTGCAAAATACCCTCATCAGATTGTCCTACCAGTATGAAATAAACGGATAGGAAGATACAGTGCAAAATACCTCATCAGATTGTCCTACCAGTATGAAATAAACGGATAGGATGATACAGTGCAAAATACCCCATCAGATTGTTCTACCAGTATGAAATAAACGGATAGGATGATACAGTGCAAAATACCTCATCAGATTGTCCTACCAGTATGAAATAAACGGATAGGAAGATACAGTGCAAAATACCTCATCAGATTGTCCTACCAGTATGAAATAAACGGATAGGATGATTTTACAGTGCAAAATACCCCATCAGATTGTTCTACCAGTATGAAATAAACGGATAGGATGATACAGTGCAAAATACCTCATCAGATTGTCCTACCAGTATGAAATAAACGGATAGGATGATACAGTGCAAAATACCTCATCAGATTGTTCTACCAGTATGAAATAAACGGATAGGATGATTTTAAAGTGCAAAATACCTCATCAGATTGTTCTACCAGTATGAAATAAACGGATAGGATGATTTTAAAGTGCAAAATACCTCATCAGATTGTTCTACCAGTATGAAATAAACGGATAGGATGATTTTACAGTGCAAAATACCCCATCAGATTGTTCTACCAGTATGAAATAAACGGATAGGATGATACAGTGCAAAATACCCCATCAGATTGTTCTACCAGTATGAAATAAACGGATAGGATGATTTTACAGTGCAAAATACCTCATCAGATTGTCCTACCAGTATGAAATAAACGGATAGGATGATTTTAAAGTGCAAAATACCTCATCAGATTGTTCTACCAGTATGAAATAAACGGATAGGATGATTTTAAAGTGCAAAATACCTCATCAGATTGTCCTACCAGTATGAAATAAACGGATAGGATGATTTTAAAGTGCAAAATACCTCATCAGATTGTCCTACCAGTATGAAATAAACGGATAGGATGATTTTACAGTGCAAAATACCTCATCAGATTGTCCTACCAGTATGAAATAAACGGATAGGATGATTTTAAAGTGCAAAATACCTCATCAGATTGTTCTACCAGTATGAAATAAACGGATAGGATGATACAGTGCAAAATACCCCATCAGATTGTCCTACCAGTATGAAATAAACGGATAGGATGATACAGTGCAAAATACCCCATCAGATTGTTCTACCAGTATGAAATAAACGGATAGGATGATTTTAAAGTGCAAAATACCTCATCAGATTGTTCTACCAGTATGAAATAAACGGATAGGATGATACAGTGCAAAATACCCCATCAGATTGTTCTACCAGTATGAAATAAACGGATAGGATTTTACAGTGCAAAATACCTCATCAGATTGTTCTACCAGTATGAAATAAACGGATAGGATTTTACAGTGCAAAATACCTCATCAGATTGTCCTACCAGTATGAAATAAACGGATAGGATTTTACAGTGCAAAATACCCCATCAGATTGTTCTACCAGTATGAAATAAACGGATAGGATGATTTTACAGTGCAAAATACCTCATCAGATTGTTCTACCAGTATGAAATAAACGGATAGGATGATACAGTGCAAAATACCTCATCAGATTGTTCTACCAGTATGAAATAAACGGATAGGATGATACAGTGCAAAATACCCCATCAGATTGTCCTACCAGTATGAAATAAACGGATAGGATTTTACAGTGCAAAATACCCCATCAGATTGTTCTACCAGTATGAAATAAACGGATAGGATGATTTTACAGTGCAAAATACCTCATCAGATTGTTCTACCAGTATGAAATAAACGGATAGGATGATACAGTGCAAAATACCTCATCAGATTGTTCTACCAGTATGAAATAAACGGATAGGATGATACAGTGCAAAATACCCCATCAGATTGTTCTACCAGTATGAAATAAACGGATAGGATGATTTTACAGTGCAAAATACCTCATCAGATTGTCCTACCAGTATGAAATAAACGGATAGGATGATTTTACAGTGCAAAATACCCCATCAGATTGTTCTACCAGTATGAAATAAACGGATAGGATTTTACAGTGCAAAATACCTCATCAGATTGTCCTACCAGTATGAAATAAACGGATAGGATTTTACAGTGCAAAATACCCCATCAGATTGTTCTACCAGTATGAAATAAACGGATAGGATGATTTTACAGTGCAAAATACCTCATCAGATTGTTCTACCAGTATGAAATAAACGGATAGGATGATACAGTGCAAAATACCTCATCAGATTGTTCTACCAGTATGAAATAAACGGATAGGATGATACAGTGCAAAATACCCCATCAGATTGTCCTACCAGTATGAAATAAACGGATAGGATGATTTTACAGTGCAAAATACCTCATCAGATTGTCCTACCAGTATGAAATAAACGGATAGGATGATTTTACAGTGCAAAATACCTCATCAGATTGTCCTACCAGTATGAAATAAACGGATAGGATGATTTTACAGTGCAAAATACCCCATCAGATTGTTCTACCAGTATGAAATAAACGGATAGGATGATACAGTGCAAAATACCTCATCAGATTGTCCTACCAGTATGAAATAAACGGATAGGATGATTTTACAGTGCAAAATACCTCATCAGATTGTTCTACCAGTATGAAATAAACGGATAGGATGATACAGTGCAAAATACCTCATCAGATTGTTCTACCAGTATGAAATAAACGGATAGGATGATACAGTGCAAAATACCTCATCAGATTGTCCTACCAGTATGAAATAAACGGATAGGATGATTTTACAGTGCAAAATACCTCATCAGATTGTTCTACCAGTATGAAATAAACGGATAGGATGATACAGTGCAAAATACCTCATCAGATTGTTCTACCAGTATGAAATAAACGGATAGGATGATTTTACAGTGCAAAATACCTCATCAGATTGTTCTACCAGTATGAAATAAACGGATAGGATGATACAGTGCAAAATACCTCATCAGATTGTTCTACCAGTATGAAATAAACGGATAGGATGATACAGTGCAAAATACCTCATCAGATTGTTCTACCAGTATGAAATAAACGGATAGGATGATACAGTGCAAAATACCTCATCAGATTGTTCTACCAGTATGAAATAAACGGATAGGATGATACAGTGCAAAATACCTCATCAGATTGTCCTACCAGTATGAAATAAACGGATAGGATGATTTTACAGTGCAAAATACCTCATCAGATTGTTCTACCAGTATGAAATAAACGGATAGGATGATACAGTGCAAAATACCTCATCAGATTGTTCTACCAGTATGAAATAAACGGATAGGATGATTTTACAGTGCAAAATACCTCATCAGATTGTTCTACCAGTATGAAATAAACGGATAGGATGATACAGTGCAAAATACCCCATCAGATTGTTCTACCAGTATGAAATAAACGGATAGGATGATTTTACAGTGCAAAATACCTCATCAGATTGTTCTACCAGTATGAAATAAACGGATAGGATGATACAGTGCAAAATACCTCATCAGATTGTTCTACCAGTATGAAATAAACGGATAGGATGATACAGTGCAAAATACCCCATCAGATTGTTCTACCAGTATGAAATAAACGGATAGGATGATACAGTACAAAATACCTCATCAGATTGTTCTACCAGTATGAAATAAACGGATAGGATGATACAGTGCAAAATACCCCATCAGATTGTTCTACCAGTATGAAATAAACGGATAGGATGATACAGTGCAAAATACCCCATCAGATTGTTCTACCAGTATGAAATAAACGGATAGGATGATACAGTGCAAAATACCTCATCAGATTGTCCTACCAGTATGAAATAAACGGATAGGATGATTTTACAGTGCAAAATACCTCATCAGATTGTTCTACCAGTATGAAATAAACGGATAGGATGATACAGTGCAAAATACCTCATCAGATTGTTCTACCAGTATGAAATAAACGGATAGGATGATTTTACAGTGCAAAATACCTCATCAGATTGTTCTACCAGTATGAAATAAACGGATAGGATGATACAGTGCAAAATACCCCATCAGATTGTTCTACCAGTATGAAATAAACGGATAGGATGATTTTACAGTGCAAAATACCTCATCAGATTGTTCTACCAGTATGAAATAAACGGATAGGATGATACAGTGCAAAATACCTCATCAGATTGTTCTACCAGTATGAAATAAACGGATAGGATGATACAGTGCAAAATACCCCATCAGATTGTTCTACCAGTATGAAATAAACGGATAGGATGATACAGTACAAAATACCTCATCAGATTGTTCTACCAGTATGAGCAAAATACCCCATCAGATTGTTCTACCAGTATGAAATAAACGGATAGGATGATACAGTGCAAAATACCCCATCAGATTGTCCTACCAGTATGAAATAAACGGATAGGATGATACAGTGCAAAATACCCCATCAGATTGTTCTACCAGTATGAAATAAACGGATAGGATGATACAGTGCAAAATACCCCATCAGATTGTTCTACCAGTATGAAATAAACGGATAGGATGATACAGTGCAAAATACCTCATCAGATTGTTCTACCAGTATGAAATAAACGGATAGGATGATACAGTGCAAAATACCTCATCAGATTGTCCTACCAGTATGAAATAAACGGATAGGATGATACAGTGCAAAATACCCCATCAGATTGTTCTACCAGTATGAAATAAACGGATAGGATGATACAGTGCAAAATACCCCATCAGATTGTTCTACCAGTATGAAATAAACGGATAGGATGATACAGTGCAAAATACCTCATCAGATTGTCCTACCAGTATGAAATAAACGGATAGGATGATTTTACAGTGCAAAATACCCCATCAGATTGTTCTACCAGTATGAAATAAACGGATAGGATGATACAGTGCAAAATACCCCATCAGATTGTTCTACCAGTATGAAATAAACGGATAGGATGATTTTACAGTGCAAAATACCCCATCAGATTGTTCTACCAGTATGAAATAAACGGATAGGATGATACAGTGCAAAATACCCCATCAGATTGTTCTACCAGTATGAAATAAACGGATAGGATGATACAGTGCAAAATACCCCATCAGATTGTCCTACCAGTATGAAATAAACGGATAGGATGATTTTACAGTGCAAAATACCCCATCAGATTGTTCTACCAGTATGAAATAAACGGATAGGATGATTTTACAGTGCAAAATACCCCATCAGATTGTCCTACCAGTATGAAATAAACGGATAGGATGATTTTACAGTGCAAAATACCCCATCAGATTGTTCTACCAGTATGAAATAAACGGATAGGATGATACAGTGCAAAATACCCCATCAGATTGTCCTACCAGTATGAAATAAACGGATAGGATGATTTTACAGTGCAAAATACCCCATCAGATTGTTCTACCAGTATGAAATAAACGGATAGGATGATTTTACAGTGCAAAATACCCCATCAGATTGTCCTACCAGTATGAAATAAACGGATAGGATGATACAGTGCAAAATACCCCATCAGATTGTTCTACCAGTATGAAATAAACGGATAGGAAGATACAGTGCAAAATACCCCATCAGATTGTCCTACCAGTATGAAATAAACGGATAGGATGATTTTACAGTGCAAAATACCCCATCAGATTGTTCTACCAGTATGAAATAAACGGATAGGATGATTTTACAGTGCAAAATACCCCATCAGATTGTCCTACCAGTATGAAATAAACGGATAGGATGATACAGTGCAAAATACCCCATCAGATTGTTCTACCAGTATGAAATAAACGGATAGGAAGATACAGTGCAAAATACCCCATCAGATTGTTCTACCAGTATGAAATAAACGGATAGGATGATACAGTGCAAAATACCCCATCAGATTGTCCTACCAGTATGAAATAAACGGATAGGATGATACAGTGCAAAATACCCCATCAGATTGTTCTACCAGTATGAAATAAACGGATAGGAAGATACAGTGCAAAATACCCCATCAGATTGTTCTACCAGTATGAAATAAACGGATAGGATGATTTTACAGTGCAAAATACCCCATCAGATTGTTCTACCAGTATGAAATAAACGGATAGGAAGATACAGTGCAAAATACCCCATCAGATTGTTCTACCAGTATGAAATAAACGGATAGGATGATTTTACAGTGCAAAATACCCCATCAGATTGTTCTACCAGTATGAAATAAACGGATAGGATGATTTTACAGTGCAAAATACCCCATCAGATTGTTCTACCAGTATGAAATAAACGGATAGGAAGATACAGTGCAAAATACCCCATCAGATTGTTCTACCAGTATGAAATAAACGGATAGGAAGATACAGTGCAAAATACCCCATCAGATTGTCCTACCAGTATGAAATAAACGGATAGGATGATTTTACAGTGCAAAATACCTCATCAGATTGTTCTACCAGTATGAAATAAACGGATAGGATGATTTTACAGTGCAAAATACCCCATCAGATTGTTCTACCAGTATGAAATAAACGGATAGGATGATTTTACAGTGCAAAATACCCCATCAGATTGTTCTACCAGTATGAAATAAACGGATAGGATGATTTTACAGTGCAAAATACCCCATCAGATTGTTCTACCAGTATGAAATAAACGGATAGGATGATTTTACAGTGCAAAATACCTCATCAGATTGTTCTACCAGTATGAAATAAACGGATAGGATGATTTTACAGTGCAAAATACCTCATCAGATTGTTCTACCAGTATGAAATAAACGGATAGGATGATTTTACAGTGCAAAATACCTCATCAGATTGTTCTACCAGTATGAAATAAACGGATAGGATGATACAGTGCAAAATACCCCATCAGATTGTTCTACCAGTATGAAATAAACGGATAGGATGATTTTACAGTGCAAAATACCTCATCAGATTGTCCTACCAGTATGAAATAAACGGATAGGATGATTTTACAGTGCAAAATACCCCATCAGATTGTTCTACCAGTATGAAATAAACGGATAGGATGATTTTACAGTGCAAAATACCCCATCAGATTGTTCTACCAGTATGAAATAAACGGATAGGATGATTTTACAGTGCAAAATACCTCATCAGATTGTTCTACCAGTATGAAATAAACGGATAGGATGATACAGTGCAAAATACCTCATCAGATTGTCCTACCAGTATGAAATAAACGGATAGGATGATACAGTGCAAAATACCTCATCAGATTGTCCTACCAGTATGAAATAAACGGATAGGATGATACAGTGCAAAATACCTCATCAGATTGTCCTACCAGTATGAAATAAACGGATAGGATGATACAGTGCAAAATACCTCATCAGATTGTTCTACCAGTATGAAATAAACGGATAGGATGATACAGTGCAAAATACCCCATCAGATTGTTCTACCAGTATGAAATAAACGGATAGGATTTTACAGTGCAAAATACCTCATCAGATTGTTCTACCAGTATGAAATAAACGGATAGGATGATTTTACAGTGCAAAATACCTCATCAGATTGTTCTACCAGTATGAAATAAACGGATAGGATTTTACAGTGCAAAATACCTCATCAGATTGTTCTACCAGTATGAAATAAACGGATAGGATGATTTTACAGTGCAAAATACCTCATCAGATTGTTCTACCAGTATGAAATAAACGGATAGGATGATACAGTGCAAAATACCTCATCAGATTGTTCTACCAGTATGAAATAAACGGATAGGATGATACAGTGCAAAATACCTCATCAGATTGTCCTACCAGTATGAAATAAACGGATAGGATGATTTTACAGTGCAAAATACCTCATCAGATTGTTCTACCAGTATGAAATAAACGGATAGGATGATTTTACAGTGCAAAATACCTCATCAGATTGTTCTACCAGTATGAAATAAACGGATAGGATGATTTTACAGTGCAAAATACCTCATCAGATTGTCCTACCAGTATGAAATAAACGGATAGGATGATTTTACAGTGCAAAATACCCCATCAGATTGTTCTACCAGTATGAAATAAACGGATAGGATGATTTTACAGTGCAAAATACCCCATCAGATTGTTCTACCAGTATGAAATAAACGGATAGGATGATACAGTGCAAAATACCTCATCAGATTGTCCTACCAGTATGAAATAAACGGATAGGATGATTTTACAGTGCAAAATACCTCATCAGATTGTTCTACCAGTATGAAATAAACGGATAGGATGATACAGTGCAAAATACCTCATCAGATTGTTCTACCAGTATGAAATAAACGGATAGGATGATTTTACAGTGCAAAATACCTCATCAGATTGTTCTACCAGTATGAAATAAACGGATAGGATGATACAGTGCAAAATACCTCATCAGATTGTTCTACCAGTATGAAATAAACGGATAGGATGATACAGTGCAAAATACCCCATCAGATTGTTCTACCAGTATGAAATAAACGGATAGGATGATACAGTGCAAAATACCTCATCAGATTGTTCTACCAGTATGAAATAAACGGATAGGATGATTTTACAGTGCAAAATACCTCATCAGATTGTTCTACCAGTATGAAATAAACGGATAGGATGATACAGTGCAAAATACCTCATCAGATTGTTCTACCAGTATGAAATAAACGGATAGGATGATTTTACAGTGCAAAATACCTCATCAGATTGTTCTACCAGTATGAAATAAACGGATAGGATGATACAGTGCAAAATACCTCATCAGATTGTTCTACCAGTATGAAATAAACGGATAGGATGATACAGTGCAAAATACCCCATCAGATTGTTCTACCAGTATGAAATAAACGGATAGGATGATACAGTGCAAAATACCTCATCAGATTGTTCTACCAGTATGAAATAAACGGATAGGATGATTTTACAGTGCAAAATACCTCATCAGATTGTTCTACCAGTATGAAATAAACGGATAGGATGATACAGTGCAAAATACCTCATCAGATTGTTCTACCAGTATGAAATAAACGGATAGGATGATTTTACAGTGCAAAATACCTCATCAGATTGTTCTACCAGTATGAAATAAACGGATAGGATGATACAGTGCAAAATACCTCATCAGATTGTTCTACCAGTATGAAATAAACGGATAGGATGATACAGTGCAAAATACCTCATCAGATTGTTCTACCAGTATGAAATAAACGGATAGGATGATACAGTGCAAAATACCTCATCAGATTGTTCTACCAGTATGAAATAAACGGATAGGATGATACAGTGCAAAATACCCCATCAGATTGTTCTACCAGTATGAAATAAACGGATAGGATGATACAGTGCAAAATACCCCATCAGATTGTTCTACCAGTATGAAATAAACGGATAGGATGATACAGTGCAAAATACCCCATCAGATTGTTCTACCAGTATGAAATAAACGGATAGGATGATACAGTGCAAAATACCCCATCAGATTGTTCTACCAGTATGAAATAAACGGATAGGATGATACAGTGCAAAATACCCCATCAGATTGTTCTACCAGTATGAAATAAACGGATAGGATGATACAGTGCAAAATACCCCATCAGATTGTTCTACCAGTATGAAATAAACGGATAGGATGATACAGTGCAAAATACCCCATCAGATTGTCCTACCAGTATGAAATAAACGGATAGGATGATACAGTGCAAAATACCCCATCAGATTGTCCTACCAGTATGAAATAAACGGATAGGATGATACAGTGCAAAATACCCCATCAGATTGTCCTACCAGTATGAAATAAACGGATAGGATGATACAGTGCAAAATACCCCATCAGATTGTTCTACCAGTATGAAATAAACGGATAGGATGATACAGTGCAAAATACCCCATCAGATTGTTCTACCAGTATGAAATAAACGGATAGGATGATTTTACAGTGCAAAATACCCCATCAGATTGTTCTACCAGTATGAAATAAACGGATAGGATGATTTTACAGTGCAAAATACCCCATCAGATTGTCCTACCAGTATGAAATAAACGGATAGGAAGATACAGTGCAAAATACCCCATCAGATTGTCCTACCAGTATGAAATAAACGGATAGGATGATTTTACAGTGCAAAATACCCCATCAGATTGTCCTACCAGTATGAAATAAACGGATAGGATGATACAGTGCAAAATACCCCATCAGATTGTCCTACCAGTATGAAATAAACGGATAGGATGATACAGTGCAAAATACCCCATCAGATTGTTCTACCAGTATGAAATAAACGGATAGGATGATACAGTGCAAAATACCCCATCAGATTGTCCTACCAGTATGAAATAAACGGATAGGAAGATACAGTGCAAAATACCCCATCAGATTGTTCTACCAGTATGAAATAAACGGATAGGATGATACAGTGCAAAATACCCCATCAGATTGTTCTACCAGTATGAAATAAACGGATAGGATGATTTTACAGTGCAAAATACCCCATCAGATTGTCCTACCAGTATGAAATAAACGGATAGGATGATACAGTGCAAAATACCCCATCAGATTGTCCTACCAGTATGAAATAAACGGATAGGAAGATACAGTGCAAAATACCCCATCAGATTGTTCTACCAGTATGAAATAAACGGATAGGATGATACAGTGCAAAATACCCCATCAGATTGTCCTACCAGTATGAAATAAACGGATAGGAAGATACAGTGCAAAATACCCCATCAGATTGTTCTACCAGTATGAAATAAACGGATAGGATGATTTTACAGTGCAAAATACCCCATCAGATTGTTCTACCAGTATGAAATAAACGGATAGGAAGATACAGTGCAAAATACCCCATCAGATTGTTCTACCAGTATGAAATAAACGGATAGGAAGATACAGTGCAAAATACCCCATCAGATTGTCCTACCAGTATGAAATAAACGGATAGGATGATTTTACAGTGCAAAATACCTCATCAGATTGTTCTACCAGTATGAAATAAACGGATAGGATGATTTTACAGTGCAAAATACCCCATCAGATTGTTCTACCAGTATGAAATAAACGGATAGGATGATTTTACAGTGCAAAATACCCCATCAGATTGTTCTACCAGTATGAAATAAACGGATAGGATGATTTTACAGTGCAAAATACCTCATCAGATTGTTCTACCAGTATGAAATAAACGGATAGGATGATTTTACAGTGCAAAATACCTCATCAGATTGTTCTACCAGTATGAAATAAACGGATAGGATGATTTTACAGTGCAAAATACCTCATCAGATTGTTCTACCAGTATGAAATAAACGGATAGGATGATACAGTGCAAAATACCCCATCAGATTGTTCTACCAGTATGAAATAAACGGATAGGATGATTTTACAGTGCAAAATACCTCATCAGATTGTCCTACCAGTATGAAATAAACAGATAGGATGATACAGTGCAAAATACCCCATCAGATTGTTCTACCAGTATGAAATAAACGGATAGGATGATACAGTGCAAAATACCTCATCAGATTGTTCTACCAGTATGAAATAAACGGATAGGATGATTTTACAGTGCAAAATACCCCATCAGATTGTCCTACCAGTATGAAATAAACGGATAGGATGATTTTACAGTGCAAAATACCCCATCAGATTGTCCTACCAGTATGAAATAAACGGATAGGATGATACAGTGCAAAATACCCCATCAGATTGTTCTACCAGTATGAAATAAACGGATAGGATGATTTTACAGTGCAAAATACCCCATCAGATTGTCCTACCAGTATGAAATAAACGGATAGGATGATACAGTGCAAAATACCCCATCAGATTGTCCTACCAGTATGAAATAAACAGATAGGATGATACAGTGCAAAATACCTCATCAGATTGTCCTACCAGTATGAAATAAACGGATAGGATGATACAGTGCAAAATACCTCATCAGATTGTCCTACCAGTATGAAATAAACGGATAGGATGATACAGTGCAAAATACCTCATCAGATTGTCCTACCAGTATGAAATAAACGGATAGGATGATACAGTGCAAAATACCTCATCAGATTGTCCTACCAGTATGAAATAAACGGATAGGATGATACAGTGCAAAATACCTCATCAGATTGTCCTACCAGTATGAAATAAACGGATAGGATGATACAGTGCAAAATACCTCATCAGATTGTTCTACCAGTATGAAATAAACGGATAGGATGATACAGTGCAAAATACCTCATCAGATTGTTCTACCAGTATGAAATAAACGGATAGGATGATACAGTGCAAAATACCTCATCAGATTGTCCTACCAGTATGAAATAAACGGATAGGATGATACAGTGCAAAATACCTCATCAGATTGTTCTACCAGTATGAAATAAACGGATAGGATGATACAGTGCAAAATACCTCATCAGATTGTCCTACCAGTATGAAATAAACGGATAGGATGATACAGTGCAAAATACCCCATCAGATTGTTCTACCAGTATGAAATAAACGGATAGGATGATACAGTGCAAAATACCCCATCAGATTGTTCTACCAGTATGAAATAAACGGATAGGATGATACAGTGCAAAATACCTCATCAGATTGTCCTACCAGTATGAAATAAACGGATAGGATGATACAGTGCAAAATACCCCATCAGATTGTTCTACCAGTATGAAATAAACGGATAGGATGATACAGTGCAAAATACCCCATCAGATTGTTCTACCAGTATGAAATAAACGGATAGGATGATACAGTGCAAAATACCCCATCAGATTGTTCTACCAGTATGAAATAAACGGATAGGATGATACAGTGCAAAATACCTCATCAGATTGTCCTACCAGTATGAAATAAACGGATAGGATGATACAGTGCAAAATACCTCATCAGATTGTTCTACCAGTATGAAATAAACGGATAGGATGATACAGTGCAAAATACCTCATCAGATTGTCCTACCAGTATGAAATAAACGGATAGGATGATACAGTGCAAAATACCTCATCAGATTGTTCTACCAGTATGAAATAAACGGATAGGATGATACAGTGCAAAATACCCCATCAGATTGTTCTACCAGTATGAAATAAACGGATAGGATGATACAGTGCAAAATACCTCATCAGATTGTCCTACCAGTATGAAATAAACGGATAGGATGATACAGTGCAAAATACCCCATCAGATTGTTCTACCAGTATGAAATAAACGGATAGGATGATACAGTGCAAAATACCTCATCAGATTGTCCTACCAGTATGAAATAAACGGATAGGATGATACAGTGCAAAATACCTCATCAGATTGTCCTACCAGTATGAAATAAACGGATAGGATGATACAGTGCAAAATACCCCATCAGATTGTCCTACCAGTATGAAATAAACGGATAGGATGATTTTACAGTGCAAAATACCTCATCAGATTGTTCTACCAGTATGAAATAAACGGATAGGATGATACAGTGCAAAATACCTCATCAGATTGTTCTACCAGTATGAAATAAACGGATAGGATGATACAGTGCAAAATACCCCATCAGATTGTCCTACCAGTATGAAATAAACGGATAGGATGATACAGTGCAAAACACCCCATCAGATTGTTCTACCAGTATGAAATAAACGGATAGGATGATTTTACAGTGCAAAACACCCCATCAGATTGTTCTACCAGTATGAAATAAACGGATAGGATGATTTTACAGTGCAAAATACCCCATCAGATTGTCCTACCAGTATGAAATAAACGGATAGGATGATTTTACAGTGCAAAATACCCCATCAGATTGTTCTACCAGTATGAAATAAACGGATAGGATGATTTTACAGTGCAAAATACCCCATCAGATTGTTCTACCAGTATGAAATAAACGGATAGGATGATTTTACAGTGCAAAATACCTCATCAGATTGTTCTACCAGTATGAAATAAACGGATAGGATGATACAGTGCAAAACACCCCATCAGATTGTTCTACCAGTATGAAATAAACGGATAGGATGATTTTACAGTGCAAAACACCCCATCAGATTGTTCTACCAGTATGAAATAAACGGATAGGATGATTTTACAGTGCAAAATACCCCATCAGATTGTCCTACCAGTATGAAATAAACGGATAGGATGATTTTACAGTGCAAAATACCCCATCAGATTGTTCTACCAGTATGAAATAAACGGATAGGATGATTTTACAGTGCAAAATACCCCATCAGATTGTTCTACAAGTATGAAATAAACGGATAGGATGATTTTACAGTGCAAAATACCTCATCAGATTGTTCTACCAGTATGAAATAAACGGATAGGATGATACAGTGCAAAATACCCCATCAGATTGTCCTACCAGTATGAAATAAACGGATAGGATGATTTTACAGTGCAAAATACCTCATCAGATTGTTCTACCAGTATGAAATAAACAGATAGGATGATACAGTGCAAAATACCTCATCAGATTGTTCTACCAGTATGAAATAAACGGATAGGATGATACAGTGCAAAATACCCCATCAGATTGTCCTACCAGTATGAAATAAACGGATAGGATGATTTTAGAGTGCAAAATACCTCATCAGATTGTCCTACCAGTATGAAATAAACGGATAGGATGATTTTACAGTGCAAAATACCTCATCAGATTGTTCTACCAGTATGAAATAAACGGATAGGATGATTTTACAGTGCAAAATACCTCATCAGATTGTTCTACCAGTATGAAATAAACGGATAGGATGATACAGTGCAAAATACCCCATCAGATTGTCCTACCAGTATGAAATAAACGGATAGGATGATTTTACAGTGCAAAATACCTCATCAGATTGTTCTACCAGTATGAAATAAACGGATAGGATGATTTTACAGTGCAAAATACCTCATCAGATTGTCCTACCAGTATGAAATAAACGGATAGGATGATACAGTGCAAAATACCCCATCAGATTGTCCTACCAGTATGAAATAAACGGATAGGATGATTTTAGAGTGCAAAATACCTCATCAGATTGTCCTACCAGTATGAAATAAACGGATAGGATGATTTTACAGTGCAAAATACCTCATCAGATTGTTCTACCAGTATGAAATAAACGGATAGGATGATACAGTGCAAAATACCCCATCAGATTGTTCTACCAGTATGAAATAAACGGATAGGATGATACAGTGCAAAATACCCCATCAGATTGTCCTACCAGTATGAAATAAACGGATAGGATGATTTTACAGTGCAAAATACCTCATCAGATTGTTCTACCAGTATGAAATAAACGGATAGGATGATTTTAGAGTGCAAAATACCTCATCAGATTGTTCTACCAGTATGAAATAAACGGATAGGATGATTTTACAGTGCAAAATACCTCATCAGATTGTTCTACCAGTATGAAATAAACGGATAGGATGATTTTAGAGTGCAAAATACCTCATCAGATTGTTCTACCAGTATGAAATAAACGGATAGGATGATTTTACAGTGCAAAATACCTCATCAGATTGTTCTACCAGTATGAAATAAACGGATAGGATGATTTTAGAGTGCAAAATACCTCATCAGATTGTTCTACCAGTATGAAATAAACGGATAGGATGATTTTAGAGTGCAAAATACCTCATCAGATTGTTCTACCAGTATGAAATAAACGGATAGGATGATTTTACAGTGCAAAATACCTCATCAGATTGTTCTACCAGTATGAAATAAACGGATAGGATGATTTTAGAGTGCAAAATACCTCATCAGATTGTTCTACCAGTATGAAATAAACGGATAGGATGATTTTACAGTGCAAAATACCTCATCAGATTGTTCTACCAGTATGAAATAAACGGATAGGATGATTTTACAGTGCAAAATACCCCATCAGATTGTTCTACCAGTATGAAATAAACGGATAGGATGATTTTACAGTGCAAAATACCCCATCAGATTGTTCTACCAGTATGAAATAAACGGATAGGATGATACAGTGCAAAATACCTCATCAGATTGTTCTACCAGTATGAAATAAACGGATAGGATGATACAGTGCAAAATACCCCATCAGATTGTTCTACCAGTATGAAATAAACGGATAGGATGATACAGTGCAAAATACCTCATCAGATTGTTCTACCAGTATGAAATAAACGGATAGGATGATTTTACAGTGCAAAATACCCCATCAGATTGTTCTACCAGTATGAAATAAACGGATAGGATGATACAGTGCAAAATACCCCATCAGATTGTCCTACCAGTATGAAATAAACGGATAGGATGATTTTAGAGTGCAAAATACCTCATCAGATTGTTCTACCAGTATGAAATAAACGGATAGGATGATTTTAGAGTGCAAAATACCTCATCAGATTGTTCTACCAGTATGAAATAAACGGATAGGATGATTTTAGAGTGCAAAATACCTCATCAGATTGTTCTACCAGTATGAAATAAACGGATAGGATGATACAGTGCAAAATACCTCATCAGATTGTTCTACCAGTATGAAATAAACGGATAGGATGATTTTAGAGTGCAAAATACCTCATCAGATTGTTCTACCAGTATGAAATAAACGGATAGGATGATACAGTGCAAAATACCTCATCAGATTGTTCTACCAGTATGAAATAAACGGATAGGATGATTTTAGAGTGCAAAATACCTCATCAGATTGTTCTACCAGTATGAAATAAACGGATAGGATGATACAGTGCAAAATACCCCATCAGATTGTTCTACCAGTATGAAATAAACGGATAGGATGATTTTACAGTGCAAAATACCCCATCAGATTGTTCTACCAGTATGAAATAAACGGATAGGATGATTTTACAGTGCAAAATACCCCATCAGATTGTTCTACCAGTATGAAATAAACGGATAGGATGATTTTACAGTGCAAAATACCTCATCAGATTGTTCTACCAGTATGAAATAAACGGATAGGATGATACAGTGCAAAATACCCCATCAGATTGTTCTACCAGTATGAAATAAACGGATAGGATGATTTTACAGTGCAAAATACCTCATCAGATTGTTCTACCAGTATGAAATAAACGGATAGGATGATACAGTGCAAAATACCTCATCAGATTGTCCTACCAGTATGAAATAAACGGATAGGATGATTTTACAGTGCAAAATACCTCATCAGATTGTTCTACCAGTATGAAATAAACGGATAGGATGATACAGTGCAAAATACCCCATCAGATTGTTCTACCAGTATGAAATAAACGGATAGGATGATTTTACAGTGCAAAATACCCCATCAGATTGTTCTACCAGTATGAAATAAACGGATAGGAAGATACAGTGCAAAATACCTCATCAGATTGTTCTACCAGTATGAAATAAACGGATAGGATGATACAGTGCAAAATACCTCATCAGATTGTTCTACCAGTATGAAATAAACGGATAGGATGATACAGTGCAAAATACCCCATCAGATTGTTCTACCAGTATGAAATAAACGGATAGGATGATACAGTGCAAAATACCTCATCAGATTGTTCTACCAGTATGAAATAAACGGATAGGATGATACAGTGCAAAATACCCCATCAGATTGTTCTACCAGTATGAAATAAACGGATAGGATGATACAGTGCAAAATACCTCATCAGATTGTTCTACCAGTATGAAATAAACGGATAGGATGATACAGTGCAAAATACCTCATCAGATTGTTCTACCAGTATGAAATAAACGGATAGGATGATACAGTGCAAAATACCTCATCAGATTGTTCTACCAGTATGAAATAAACGGATAGGATGATTTTACAGTGCAAAATACCCCATCAGATTGTTCTACCAGTATGAAATAAACGGATAGGATGATTTTACAGTGCAAAATACCTCATCAGATTGTTCTACCAGTATGAAATAAACGGATAGGATGATTTTACAGTGCAAAATACCCCATCAGATTGTTCTACCAGTATGAAATAAACGGATAGGAAGATACAGTGCAAAATACCTCATCAGATTGTTCTACCAGTATGAAATAAACGGATAGGAAGATACAGTGCAAAATACCCCATCAGATTGTTCTACCAGTATGAAATAAACGGATAGGAAGATACAGTGCAAAATACCCCATCAGATTGTTCTACCAGTATGAAATAAACGGATAGGAAGATACAGTGCAAAATACCTCATCAGATTGTTCTACCAGTATGAAATAAACGGATAGGAAGATACAGTGCAAAATACCCCATCAGATTGTTCTACCAGTATGAAATAAACGGATAGGAAGATACAGTGCAAAATACCCCATCAGATTGTTCTACCAGTATGAAATAAACGGATAGGAAGATACAGTGCAAAATACCTCATCAGATTGTTCTACCAGTATGAAATAAACGGATAGGAAGATACAGTGCAAAATACCCCATCAGATTGTTCTACCAGTATGAAATAAACGGATAGGATGATACAGTGCAAAATACCCCATCAGATTGTTCTACCAGTATGAAATAAACGGATAGGATGATACAGTGCAAAATACCCCATCAGATTGTTCTACCAGTATGAAATAAACGGATAGGATGATTTTACAGTGCAAAATACCCCATCAGATTGTTCTACCAGTATGAAATAAACGGATAGGAAGATACAGTGCAAAATACCTCATCAGATTGTTCTACCAGTATGAAATAAACGGATAGGATGATACAGTGCAAAACACCCCATCAGATTGTTCTACCAGTATGAAATAAACGGATAGGAAGATACAGTGCAAAATACCCCATCAGATTGTTCTACCAGTATGAAATAAACGGATAGGAAGATACAGTGCAAAATACCCCATCAGATTGTTCTACCAGTATGAAATAAACGGATAGGAAGATACAGTGCAAAATACCTCATCAGATTGTTCTACCAGTATGAAATAAACGGATAGGAAGATACAGTGCAAAATACCCCATCAGATTGTTCTACCAGTATGAAATAAACGGATAGGATGATACAGTGCAAAATACCCCATCAGATTGTTCTACCAGTATGAAATAAACGGATAGGATGATTTTACAGTGCAAAATACCTCATCAGATTGTCCTACCAGTATGAAATAAACGGATAGGAAGATACAGTGCAAAATACCTCATCAGATTGTTCTACCAGTATGAAATAAACGGATAGGATGATACAGTGCAAAACACCCCATCAGATTGTTCTACCAGTATGAAATAAACGGATAGGATGATTTTACAGTGCAAAATACCTCATCAGATTGTTCTACCAGTATGAAATAAACGGATAGGAAGATACAGTGCAAAATACCTCATCAGATTGTTCTACCAGTATGAAATAAACGGATAGGATGATACAGTGCAAAATACCTCATCAGATTGTTCTACCAGTATGAAATAAACGGATAGGATGATTTTACAGTGCAAAATACCCCATCAGATTGTTCTACCAGTATGAAATAAACGGATAGGATGATTTTACAGTGCAAAATACCTCATCAGATTGTTCTACCAGTATGAAATAAACGGATAGGATGATTTTACAGTGCAAAATACCTCATCAGATTGTTCTACCAGTATGAAATAAACGGATAGGATGATACAGTGCAAAATACCCCATCAGATTGTCCTACCAGTATGAAATAAACGGATAGGATGATACAGTGCAAAACACCCCATCAGATTGTTCTACCAGTATGAAATAAACGGATAGGATGATTTTACAGTGCAAAATACCTCATCAGATTGTTCTACCAGTATGAAATAAACGGATAGGATGATTTTACAGTGCAAAATACCCCATCAGATTGTTCTACCAGTATGAAATAAACGGATAGGATGATTTTACAGTGCAAAATACCTCATCAGATTGTTCTACCAGTATGAAATAAACGGATAGGATGATTTTACAGTGCAAAATACCTCATCAGATTGTTCTACCAGTATGAAATAAACGGATAGGATGATTTTACAGTGCAAAATACCTCATCAGATTGTCCTACCAGTATGAAATAAACGGATAGGATGATTTTACAGTGCAAAATACCTCATCAGATTGTTCTACCAGTATGAAATAAACGGATAGGATGATTTTACAGTGCAAAATACCCCATCAGATTGTTCTACCAGTATGAAATAAACGGATAGGATGATTTTACAGTGCAAAATACCCCATCAGATTGTTCTACCAGTATGAAATAAACGGATAGGATGATTTTACAGTGCAAAATACCCCATCAGATTGTCCTACCAGTATGAAATAAACGGATAGGATGATACAGTGCAAAATACCCCATCAGATTGTTCTACCAGTATGAAATAAACGGATAGGATGATACAGTGCAAAATACCTCATCAGATTGTTCTACCAGTATGAAATAAACGGATAGGATGATACAGTGCAAAATACCCCATCAGATTGTCCTACCAGTATGAAATAAACGGATAGGATGATACAGTGCAAAATACCTCATCAGATTGTTCTACCAGTATGAAATAAACGGATAGGATGATACAGTGCAAAATACCCCATCAGATTGTTCTACCAGTATGAAATAAACGGATAGGATGATTTTAGAGTGCAAAATACCTCATCAGATTGTCCTACCAGTATGAAATAAACGGATAGGATGATTTTACAGTGCAAAATACCCCATCAGATTGTTCTACCAGTATGAAATAAACGGATAGGATGATTTTACAGTGCAAAATACCCCATCAGATTGTTCTACCAGTATGAAATAAACGGATAGGATGATTTTACAGTGCAAAATACCTCATCAGATTGTCCTACCAGTATGAAATAAACGGATAGGATGATTTTACAGTGCAAAATACCCCATCAGATTGTTCTACCAGTATGAAATAAACGGATAGGATGATACAGTGCAAAATACCTCATCAGATTGTCCTACCAGTATGAAATAAACGGATAGGATGATTTTAGAGTGCAAAATACCTCATCAGATTGTCCTACCAGTATGAAATAAACGGATAGGATGATTTTAGAGTGCAAAATACCTCATCAGATTGTCCTACCAGTATGAAATAAACGGATAGGATGATTTTAGAGTGCAAAATACCTCATCAGATTGTCCTACCAGTATGAAATAAACGGATAGGATGATTTTACAGTGCAAAATACCCCATCAGATTGTCCTACCAGTATGAAATAAACGGATAGGATGATTTTACAGTGCAAAATACCTCATCAGATTGTCCTACCAGTATGAAATAAACGGATAGGATGATTTTACAGTGCAAAATACCCCATCAGATTGTTCTACCAGTATGAAATAAACGGATAGGATGATACAGTGCAAAATACCTCATCAGATTGTCCTACCAGTATGAAATAAACGGATAGGATGATTTTAGAGTGCAAAATACCTCATCAGATTGTTCTACCAGTATGAAATAAACGGATAGGATGATTTTACAGTGCAAAATACCCCATCAGATTGTTCTACCAGTATGAAATAAACGGATAGGATGATACAGTGCAAAATACCTCATCAGATTGTTCTACCAGTATGAAATAAACGGATAGGATGATACAGTGCAAAATACCCCATCAGATTGTCCTACCAGTATGAAATAAACGGATAGGATGATTTTACAGTGCAAAATACCTCATCAGATTGTTCTACCAGTATGAAATAAACGGATAGGATGATACAGTGCAAAATACCCCATCAGATTGTCCTACCAGTATGAAATAAACGGATAGGATGATTTTACAGTGCAAAATACCCCATCAGATTGTCCTACCAGTATGAAATAAACGGATAGGATGATACAGTGCAAAATACCCCATCAGATTGTCCTACCAGTATGAAATAAACGGATAGGATGATTTTACAGTGCAAAATACCCCATCAGATTGTCCTACCAGTATGAAATAAACGGATAGGATGATACAGTGCAAAATACCTCATCAGATTGTTCTACCAGTATGAAATAAACGGATAGGATGATACAGTGCAAAATACCTCATCAGATTGTTCTACCAGTATGAAATAAACGGATAGGATGATACAGTGCAAAATACCCCATCAGATTGTCCTACCAGTATGAAATAAACGGATAGGATGATTTTACAGTGCAAAATACCCCATCAGATTGTTCTACCAGTATGAAATAAACGGATAGGATGATACAGTGCAAAATACCCCATCAGATTGTTCTACCAGTATGAAATAAACGGATAGGATGATACAGTGCAAAATACCCCATCAGATTGTTCTACCAGTATGAAATAAACGGATAGGATGATACAGTGCAAAATACCCCATCAGATTGTTCTACCAGTATGAAATAAACGGATAGGATGATACAGTGCAAAATACCCCATCAGATTGTTCTACCAGTATGAAATAAACGGATAGGATGATTTTACAGTGCAAAATACCCCATCAGATTGTTCTACCAGTATGAAATAAACGGATAGGATGATACAGTGCAAAATACCTCATCAGATTGTTCTACCAGTATGAAATAAACGGATAGGATGATACAGTGCAAAATACCCCATCAGATTGTTCTACCAGTATGAAATAAACGGATAGGATGATTTTACAGTGCAAAATACCTCATCAGATTGTCCTACCAGTATGAAATAAACGGATAGGATGATTTTACAGTGCAAAATACCTCATCAGATTGTTCTACCAGTATGAAATAAACGGATAGGATGATACAGTGCAAAATACCCCATCAGATTGTCCTACCAGTATGAAATAAACGGATAGGATGATTTTACAGTGCAAAATACCCCATCAGATTGTCCTACCAGTATGAAATAAACGGATAGGATGATTTTACAGTGCAAAATACCTCATCAGATTGTTCTACCAGTATGAAATAAACGGATAGGATGATACAGTGCAAAATACCTCATCAGATTGTTCTACCAGTATGAAATAAACGGATAGGATGATACAGTGCAAAATACCCCATCAGATTGTCCTACCAGTATGAAATAAACGGATAGGATGATTTTACAGTGCAAAATACCTCATCAGATTGTTCTACCAGTATGAAATAAACGGATAGGATGATTTTACAGTGCAAAATACCTCATCAGATTGTTCTACCAGTATGAAATAAACGGATAGGATGATACAGTGCAAAATACCCCATCAGATTGTTCTACCAGTATGAAATAAACGGATAGGATGATACAGTGCAAAATACCTCATCAGATTGTTCTACCAGTATGAAATAAACGGATAGGATGATTTTACAGTGCAAAATACCCCATCAGATTGTTCTACCAGTATGAAATAAACGGATAGGATGATACAGTGCAAAATACCTCATCAGATTGTTCTACCAGTATGAAATAAACGGATAGGATGATACAGTGCAAAATACCTCATCAGATTGTCCTACCAGTATGAAATAAACGGATAGGATGATACAGTGCAAAATACCCCATCAGATTGTCCTACCAGTATGAAATAAACGGATAGGATGATTTTACAGTGCAAAATACCTCATCAGATTGTTCTACCAGTATGAAATAAACGGATAGGATGATTTTACAGTGCAAAATACCCCATCAGATTGTTCTACCAGTATGAAATAAACGGATAGGATGATTTTACAGTGCAAAATACCCCATCAGATTGTTCTACCAGTATGAAATAAACGGATAGGATGATTTTACAGTGCAAAATACCTCATCAGATTGTTCTACCAGTATGAAATAAACGGATAGGATGATTTTACAGTGCAAAATACCTCATCAGATTGTTCTACCAGTATGAAATAAACGGATAGGATGATTTTACAGTGCAAAATACCCCATCAGATTGTTCTACCAGTATGAAATAAACGGATAGGATGATACAGTGCAAAATACCCCATCAGATTGTTCTACCAGTATGAAATAAACGGATAGGATGATACAGTGCAAAATACCCCATCAGATTGTTCTACCAGTATGAAATAAACGGATAGGATGATACAGTGCAAAATACCCCATCAGATTGTTCTACCAGTATGAAATAAACGGATAGGATGATTTTACAGTGCAAAATACCCCATCAGATTGTCCTACCAGTATGAAATAAACAGATAGGATGATACAGTGCAAAATACCCCATCAGATTGTTCTACCAGTATGAAATAAACAGATAGGATGATACAGTGCAAAATACCCCATCATATTGTTCTACCAGTATGAAATAAACGGATAGGATGATACAGTGCAAAATACCTCATCAGATTGTTCTACCAGTATGAAATAAACGGATAGGATGATTTTACAGTGCAAAATACCTCATCAGATTGTTCTACCAGTATGAAATAAACGGATAGGATGATTTTACAGTGCAAAATACCCCATCAGATTGTTCTACCAGTATGAAATAAACGGATAGGATGATTTTACAGTGCAAAATACCCCATCAGATTGTTCTACCAGTATGAAATAAACGGATAGGATGATTTTACAGTGCAAAATACCTCATCAGATTGTTCTACCAGTATGAAATAAACGGATAGGATGATTTTACAGTGCAAAATACCTCATCAGATTGTTCTACCAGTATGAAATAAACGGATAGGATGATTTTACAGTGCAAAATACCCCATCAGATTGTTCTACCAGTATGAAATAAACGGATAGGATGATACAGTGCAAAATACCCCATCAGATTGTTCTACCAGTATGAAATAAACGGATAGGATGATACAGTGCAAAATACCCCATCAGATTGTTCTACCAGTATGAAATAAACGGATAGGATGATACAGTGCAAAATACCCCATCAGATTGTTCTACCAGTATGAAATAAACGGATAGGATGATTTTACAGTGCAAAATACCCCATCAGATTGTTCTACCAGTATGAAATAAACGGATAGGATGATACAGTGCAAAATACCTCATCAGATTGTCCTACCAGTATGAAATAAACGGATAGGATGATACAGTGCAAAATACCTCATCAGATTGTCCTACCAGTATGAAATAAACGGATAGGATGATTTTACAGTGCAAAATACCCCATCAGATTGTTCTACCAGTATGAAATAAACGGATAGGATGATACAGTGCAAAATACCCCATCAGATTGTCCTACCAGTATGAAATAAACGGATAGGATGATACAGTGCAAAATACCCCATCAGATTGTCCTACCAGTATGAAATAAACGGATAGGATGATACAGTGCAAAATACCCCATCAGATTGTTCTACCAGTATGAAATAAACGGATAGGATGATACAGTGCAAAATACCTCATCAGATTGTCCTACCAGTATGAAATAAACGGATAGGATGATACAGTGCAAAATACCCCATCAGATTGTTCTACCAGTATGAAATAAACGGATAGGATGATACAGTGCAAAATACCTCATCAGATTGTCCTACCAGTATGAAATAAACGGATAGGATGATACAGTGCAAAATACCTCATCAGATTGTTCTACCAGTATGAAATAAACGGATAGGATGATTTTACAGTGCAAAATACCCCATCAGATTGTCCTACCAGTATGAAATAAACGGATAGGATGATACAGTGCAAAATACCTCATCAGATTGTTCTACCAGTATGAAATAAACGGATAGGATGATACAGTGCAAAATACCTCATCAGATTGTTCTACCAGTATGAAATAAACGGATAGGATGATACAGTGCAAAATACCCCATCAGATTGTCCTACCAGTATGAAATAAACGGATAGGATGATACAGTGCAAAATACCTCATCAGATTGTTCTACCAGTATGAAATAAACGGATAGGATGATACAGTGCAAAATACCCCATCAGATTGTCCTACCAGTATGAAATAAACGGATAGGATGATACAGTGCAAAATACCTCATCAGATTGTCCTACCAGTATGAAATAAACGGATAGGATGATTTTACAGTGCAAAATACCCCATCAGATTGTCCTACCAGTATGAAATAAACGGATAGGATGATACAGTGCAAAATACCTCATCAGATTGTTCTACCAGTATGAAATAAACGGATAGGATGATTTTACAGTGCAAAATACCTCATCAGATTGTTCTACCAGTATGAAATAAACGGATAGGATGATTTTACAGTGCAAAATACCTCATCAGATTGTCCTACCAGTATGAAATAAACGGATAGGATGATACAGTGCAAAATACCCCATCAGATTGTTCTACCAGTATGAAATAAACGGATAGGATGATACAGTGCAAAATACCCCATCAGATTGTTCTACCAGTATGAAATAAACGGATAGGATGATACAGTGCAAAATACCCCATCAGATTGTTCTACCAGTATGAAATAAACGGATAGGATGATACAGTGCAAAATACCCCATCAGATTGTTCTACCAGTATGAAATAAACGGATAGGATGATACAGTGCAAAATACCCCATCAGATTGTTCTACCAGTATGAAATAAACGGATAGGATGATTTTACAGTGCAAAATACCCCATCAGATTGTTCTACCAGTATGAAATAAACGGATAGGATGATTTTACAGTGCAAAATACCCCATCAGATTGTTCTACCAGTATGAAATAAACGGATAGGATGATTTTACAGTGCAAAATACCCCATCAGATTGTTCTACCAGTATGAAATAAACGGATAGGATGATTTTACAGTGCAAAATACCTCATCAGATTGTTCTACCAGTATGAAATAAACGGATAGGATGATACAGTGCAAAACACCCCATCAGATTGTCCTACCAGTATGAAATAAACGGATAGGATGATTTTACAGTGCAAAATACCCCATCAGATTGTTCTACCAGTATGAAATAAACGGATAGGATGATACAGTGCAAAATACCCCATCAGATTGTTCTACCAGTATGAAATAAACGGATAGGATGATACAGTGCAAAATACCCCATCAGATTGTTCTACCAGTATGAAATAAACGGATAGGATGATTTTACAGTGCAAAATACCCCATCAGATTGTTCTACCAGTATAAATAAACGGATAGGATGATACAGTGCAAAATACCCCATCAGATTGTTCTACCAGTATGAAATAAACGGATAGGATGATTTTAGAGTGCAAAATACCTCATCAGATTGTTCTACCAGTATGAAATAAACGGATAGGATGATTTTAGAGTGCAAAATACCTCATCAGATTGTTCTACCAGTATGAAATAAACGGATAGGATGATTTTAGAGTGCAAAATACCTCATCAGATTGTTCTACCAGTATGAAATAAACGGATAGGATGATTTTAGAGTGCAAAATACCTCATCAGATTGTTCTACCAGTATGAAATAAACGGATAGGATGATTTTACAGTGCAAAATACCTCATCAGATTGTCCTACCAGTATGAAATAAACGGATAGGATGATTTTACAGTGCAAAATACCTCATCAGATTGTTCTACCAGTATGAAATAAACGGATAGGATGATTTTACAGTGCAAAATACCCCATCAGATTGTTCTACCAGTATGAAATAAACGGATAGGATGATTTTACAGTGCAAAATACCTCATCAGATTGTTCTACCAGTATGAAATAAACGGATAGGATGATTTTACAGTGCAAAATACCTCATCAGATTGTCCTACCAGTATGAAATAAACGGATAGGATGATTTTACAGTGCAAAATACCTCATCAGATTGTTCTACCAGTATGAAATAAACGGATAGGATGATTTTACAGTGCAAAATACCTCATCAGATTGTCCTACCAGTATGAAATAAACGGATAGGATGATTTTACAGTGCAAAATACCTCATCAGATTGTTCTACCAGTATGAAATAAACGGATAGGATGATTTTACAGTGCAAAATACCCCATCAGATTGTTCTACCAGTATGAAATAAACGGATAGGATGATTTTACAGTGCAAAATACCTCATCAGATTGTTCTACCAGTATGAAATAAACGGATAGGATGATACAGTGCAAAATACCTCATCAGATTGTTCTACCAGTATGAAATAAACGGATAGGATGATACAGTGCAAAATACCCCATCAGATTGTTCTACCAGTATGAAATAAACGGATAGGATGATTTTACAGTGCAAAATACCCCATCAGATTGTTCTACCAGTATGAAATAAACGGATAGGATGATTTTACAGTGCAAAATACCCCATCAGATTGTCCTACCAGTATGAAATAAACGGATAGGATGATTTTACAGTGCAAAATACCCCATCAGATTGTCCTACCAGTATGAAATAAACGGATAGGATGATACAGTGCAAAATACCCCATCAGATTGTTCTACCAGTATGAAATAAACGGATAGGATGATACAGTGCAAAATACCCCATCAGATTGTTCTACCAGTATGAAATAAACGGATAGGATGATACAGTGCAAAATACCCCATCAGATTGTCCTACCAGTATGAAATAAACGGATAGGATGATACAGTGCAAAATACCTCATCAGATTGTTCTACCAGTATGAAATAAACGGATAGGAAGATACAGTGCAAAATACCCCATCAGATTGTTCTACCAGTATGAAATAAACGGATAGGATGATACAGTGCAAAATACCCCATCAGATTGTTCTACCAGTATGAAATAAACGGATAGGATGATACAGTGCAAAATACCCCATCAGATTGTTCTACCAGTATGAAATAAACGGATAGGAAGATACAGTGCAAAATACCCCATCAGATTGTTCTACCAGTATGAAATAAACGGATAGGATGATACAGTGCAAAATACCCCATCAGATTGTTCTACCAGTATGAAATAAACGGATAGGAAGATACAGTGCAAAATACCCCATCAGATTGTTCTACCAGTATGAAATAAACGGATAGGATGATACAGTGCAAAATACCTCATCAGATTGTTCTACCAGTATGAAATAAACGGATAGGATGATACAGTGCAAAATACCCCATCAGATTGTTCTACCAGTATGAAATAAACGGATAGGATGATACAGTGCAAAATACCTCATCAGATTGTCCTACCAGTATGAAATAAACGGATAGGATGATACAGTGCAAAATACCCCATCAGATTGTTCTACCAGTATGAAATAAACGGATAGGATGATACAGTGCAAAATACCCCATCAGATTGTTCTACCAGTATGAAATAAACGGATAGGATGATTTTACAGTGCAAAATACCCCATCAGATTGTCCTACCAGTATGAAATAAACGGATAGGATGATACAGTGCAAAATACCTCATCAGATTGTTCTACCAGTATGAAATAAACGGATAGGATGATACAGTGCAAAATACCTCATCAGATTGTCCTACCAGTATGAAATAAACGGATAGGATGATACAGTGCAAAATACCCCATCAGATTGTTCTACCAGTATGAAATAAACGGATAGGATGATACAGTGCAAAATACCTCATCAGATTGTCCTACCAGTATGAAATAAACGGATAGGATGATACAGTGCAAAATACCCCATCAGATTGTTCTACCAGTATGAAATAAACGGATAGGATGATACAGTGCAAAATACCTCATCAGATTGTTCTACCAGTATGAAATAAACGGATAGGATGATTTTACAGTGCAAAATACCCCATCAGATTGTTCTACCAGTATGAAATAAACGGATAGGATGATACAGTGCAAAATACCTCATCAGATTGTTCTACCAGTATGAAATAAACGGATAGGATGATACAGTGCAAAATACCCCATCAGATTGTTCTACCAGTATGAAATAAACGGATAGGATGATACAGTGCAAAATACCCCATCAGATTGTTCTACCAGTATGAAATAAACGGATAGGATGATACAGTGCAAAATACCCCATCAGATTGTTCTACCAGTATGAAATAAACGGATAGGATGATACAGTGCAAAATACCCCATCAGATTGTTCTACCAGTATGAAATAAACGGATAGGATGATACAGTGCAAAATACCTCATCAGATTGTTCTACCAGTATGAAATAAACGGATAGGATGATTTTACAGTGCAAAATACCCCATCAGATTGTTCTACCAGTATGAAATAAACGGATAGGATGATACAGTGCAAAATACCTCATCAGATTGTTCTACCAGTATGAAATAAACGGATAGGATGATACAGTGCAAAATACCTCATCAGATTGTCCTACCAGTATGAAATAAGCAAAATACAAGTTTTTAACCTGTTGTCCCTGGACAGATGTTACAAACTTACAAACTTACCCAAAAACAGATGATAATGTAAATTGATTATGTAAATTGAAAATAAGATAGTTATTGAAATAATTTATAATCAAGCAGAACAATATAGAAAAGAGATAATTAATCAAATTAAGGCACAATTATACAAAACAAGTAAAACAATAAAATTAGTTATTAATATAAATATGAACTAAATAAGACCACATTGTGCTGCAGACTGTTATCAATGCAAATACACTCAAACTAAACCACACATTTTTTGCACATAAACACATTAAGGCTGTTGAAGTTGCAACATTTAAAATGTGCCCATCTACTGCAGCTCTCACACTGTACCTGAACATAAAAGAGATGAATATATTTGTAAATTAGTACATCTAAAACAATATAGAATCTAAAAATATGAAAGATTTAAATAACAAAAAAAAGTTTTATCATTTAAATAACAAAATTCTACACACACACACACACAAAAAAAAAAAACATGGCACATAAAGTTAAACTGTTGCTTTTTGGGTGTGTGTATTATAAGTTGTATACCATTTCAATCATGCTTTCGTTGTGGTCGTCTTCCAGCATGCTGCAAAGCACACAGTACTCCTCTGCATTACCTATACATTTGTTAACATTAATAAGATAAATATGAATTCATTGGGCAATCATATCATAGTGTATTAAATGTCAACATAAACGCCATGAAAAATACTATGTCAGACCAGTTCTGAAATTACATTAAATCATTCTTGCATTACTTTTTGCATCAGTATGTCAGTATGTTCAAGTTATTTACTTGATCTACTCTATGATTTTCTTCTCTATCCCCTCTGTATATTTGAATATTCTTACTTGATTAAATACAATTTTCGGAGTGAAGATAGCATCTACAGAGGTGTACTACACGACATACTGTACATTACAATATTACTACGGTATTACAGAATTACAACAGCACTCACCTCGACATCCAAGAAGTGTGCAGGCTACTTTCATGCGTGCTGAGCTGACCGCTTCAGGCGTAGTCTGAACATTGCTGATCGTTCCTGTCAGCAGGGATTGTTCAGCAAACTGAAACATTAATTGACAGATGATTTAATTCAATTCATTACAACATTTCCAGATCTGAAGCTACTTGTTCAAATGAACACATACATTCAATACCAAAACTCCACAACTGCTGGAATCCATCTGCAGGTCGTGCTTCAGGGTCCGTAATTGCCACTGTGCTGTTTGCTCATCACACCTCAGTTTTAAAAAATTCCTAGATGTTGTCGAGACATTTGTACTGTTTAGAATCGAATAGCATTTAAAAAAACGAATAACAGTTCTAACAAGGTTACCTCCAGTTCCGTAGAATTTTATGTTCATAGAAACGTTCATTTCCCATTGGGTCAGTCAGAAGGAGTGTTTTTTCAGGCATGTTGATAATCTAGAATATAATGTCATGTAATCATAAATAAGGTTATTAAATATTTTTAGATCACCACTAACAACTACAGGAAGCTGCTTGGTATAGACACTATCAATCTCTGAAATACTTCTTATGTAAATGGAATAAATAAACCTTTAAATTATTGACCTAAAGCATTAAAGAATGTGTGCAGATTATGGACAAAATTGTTAGGATGTGTCAGACTTTGAGAGAGAGAGAGAGAGATGAGGTAAGTGTCAAAACAGTGAATTAGTTATTTGCAGGTGAATATAAGGCAATAGGAGATACAGATAACAAAGGCTCTTTGCCTTTGTCAGAGAATATATATAGCCTATGTGCGTGTGTAGCCTATTTCTCTGCTCACAACTTTAAAACTTGCCGTGTGTCATCTTTGACCCTGCAAGACATTTCTTACCTATGAAACTTATTTAAACATAACATGACAAAAATTTGTGAAATATATCACGAACAAAACAAAACAACTTGAATTGCTCTGTTGGTTAGTTAACTCGAACTCCCCCACCATCTAGCTTAAAAAAAAAAAAAAAAAAAAAAGAGTATTCTATTGGACAATAGCCCAAGATCACTAAAGAAGAAGAAAAAAAAAACATTTTCTATAATCTCACTTGCAATGTACTTTGAAAAATACACACGCACCACAAGAATCCAATGTGCTCCAATGTTCACAGGGCACAGCCAAATGTCCTCAATGGGAAACTTCATCTGTGAAAAGTGTTTAATAAGTTTGTGATGGTTCCAAAACACGTAAATAATATCTAGCTACTTTATTACTTTATGGAAAGCTAAATTACCTTCCCTAGGCATCTGAACTGTCCAGCAAACAACGAACGTGCAACAACTGCACAAAGCTGGTGTACGTGGTTCTGAGAAAAAACATTTTGTAAGTATATCAAATTAAATGAGTGTTCCTAAATGTGACCCTGGACCACAAAACCAGTCACATGTCGCACGAGTATATTTGTGGCAATAGCCATTGTATGGGGCAAAATTATTGATTTTTCTTTTATACCAAAAATCATTAGGATATTAAGTAAAGATCATGTTCCATGAAGATATTTTGTAAATTTCCAACAGTAAATATATAAAACATTTATTTGTGTGAGTGAATGCAGCACAATCGCCAACATAAATGGACAAATTTAAAGGAGATTTTCTCAATGTTTTGATTTTTTTGCACCCTCAGATTCCAGATTTACAAATAGTTGTATCTCGACCAAATATTGTCCTATCACAACAAACCATACATCAATGGGAAGCTTATTTATTCAGCTTTCGGGTGATGTATACATCTAAATTTCAAGAAATTGACCCATGTGACTGGTTTTGTCGTCCAGGGTCACAAATAAGTATACATTCTATACATACCTGTTGTTTTTCAATGACCAGGTGCAGGTATGCATCAATGACCTAAATTAAGAAAAATAAACATGAATATAAACAAACTAAACTTTGTTTTTATGAGAAAAAAAAACTTTTTCAATTGGGTGACTCTTAAAATCATGTTCTGGGTCTACAAGTAATTTAGACAACCGGCCGATTGGAAAGAAAGGCTACCCATAGCATAAGAATAAATAACTTACTTCATCGGAAAGCCACTCGGTCCCTTGCAGTGAGTGAAAAGAAGAGTCATAGAGCTTATATGGCCCAACAACTGCTTCAACCTGACCAGTGACATTTGAGGCCCAGACCTTCATTACTGAAAAAGAAAGACAAAGTTAGTGTTGTCAATAATTTTTCTAATAATAAAATAATAAAATAAACAATAATTTAATAAACTTTACAGGGCCAACGAGCCAACATAAAATGAACTTGGCAAAATGAACGTGCCAAACAGTAAAGGCCGTAGGTTTGGTCTTTACATCGTCTTTATTGGTTATTATGTCCACTTCCTATAAATAACGGTGACCTGTGACCAACAGGTCAAAATGGCCACCATGATTTAAACACTGCAAGCAAGCAACCATAACAACAAGACCAAACTGGTCGGGTAGGCCAAACTGGCAACTAAGGGTGAACTGAGATCTCTGTAAATATAAAACCTTGTTCCTCTGAGATTTGGTTTACATCTGATGGGAACTTTATTGCTGGCTCTTCATCTGTTGGGGTTAATTCTACCTCCTTGATGTACCCATTTGTTTGGTCAAGCATTTTAGGGGCAACTTGAATAACAGAAGGTCTTTGTAACGCTGAATCTTCTTGGAGCTTCTCTGAATCATTTACCTTGGTCACAGAATGCTGAGGGCTGAGTGTAGGTGCAACAGTGCAAGGAGGCATCTTGCAAGAACTGTTACTCTCAGTAGATCCACTGGAGACTGAGATACCAGAACACTCATCAGGCACCTTTCCAGTTTGGCTTCTTCTGTATGGTTTAATGTGACTAATGCTATATTTAGTTTTTAAAGTAATCCCTCCAGGTTTGTTTAAAGTGACAAGTTTGCCACTGAGTCTCTCAATGATGTAGGGTCCTGAGAAGTCAGGTTCAATCCTTCCTCCTTTTCTTCCACGCTTCCTCATATTCACCAGAAGAACCTCATCACCAACATTGTAAATCAAGTCTTTGTACTTCTTCTGGACCTTTTTAGCATATGCTTCCTTCTGTTTCTCCTGTGATTTACCAATGTTTTCTTCTGCCTGTTTTTTGGCCTCATCTCTCTTTTTTTTATCGGAAACTACATAATCACTAAAACTTGATTCCACAGGGAGACTGATGGTGGAAAGCTAAAAAACAAGGCAATATAATTGAAGCAATATAAATTCAATTTTTAACTATTTAAAATTTCACATGTGCATGTATGTAATGAAAAGCCCATGGTAGCATGAGAAGAGGTCCTTTGCTAACAACATGGTTGTTTACTATTCACAACAAACTGTTAGGAATATTAGTGACCCTTATTGTCTGTTGTGGAACAAGGTCTTATAACAGATGATGTTAAAATTGAATACAGTTAATCAATCCAGCGTACTAATAATAAAAACAATATTTACTGTATGATTAGTTTTGTAAAAATAATAATAAAAGTTTTGCATCATCTACTACAGTAACCATTGGAAATGATTTCAAGGTTAAAATTACCATAAGCACAATTCTTCTGACATAGGCGAGTATGACAAAATTGCTGAAATGAATGACTCCATAAGCACACTCACTGGCATTTCAACAGGAATCTCTGCAGGGAACACTGCCTCTCTCCCATACATTAAAAGAAAAGGGGAGTGTTTTGTGGTGGTGTGGACCTTTGATCTTAAAGAAAACAAGGTGGCATCCAGATAGACATCCCAGTCATTCTGCTGGTCGTTAACCAATTTCTTGAGGGCTCTAAAATGAAACATGAGGGGGAACGTTTTTTTTTTTTAAAAGGCTTATAAACTTGGTGTATGAAAGCCTTTTTAGGAACGCATTTATAACTTATTTGGTGCCTTGAAGCGGAAGATGGGTGAAAATGTCATGGGGGGTGGGTGGGGGTGCCTTAACTTTTCCTGACCTAGGTACATACAATAATAAAACTTACCGTTTAATGTTGTCGTTGGTCTTTTCATCCAGGCCATTAGTTTGAGGATGATAAGCTGCTGTCACACTTCTTTTGATGCACAACATTTCACAAAGCCTGTGGTTAAGCTTAAAAAATAAAGGAAAAAAATCACTGTGAGTAAATTGGAAAAAAACTCCTTAAAACAGTAGTTGAATACATGTAAAACACAAATAAAATAAAATAAAAAAAAGTATATATATATGTATATATTCCTGTAAATTCTCGCTTATCGGGCTTATGCTACTCTGAATAATGCCTGAACTTCGTATTTTGAGCACTTCTTGCGTTGTTTTTTGCCTCTTCACGATGACTTGCTTAAATTAGTCCCAATTTGTAAGTCGCTTTGGACAAAAGCATCTGCTAAATGACTAAATGTAAATGTAAATGAATACATGTACTGTATGTGCAAAGGAAAATATAACAACTCTTGAAAATCTAAAAACAAAGACATTGAGGCTAAACCTATTTCTACCAGAAAGACTCGGGAGAATTAATACTGTAACAATAACATTTATTTAGGAGCTCAGCAAGCAATCAGGTTCTTTGGCGTAGGCCCCGTTCATAACTCGCATTCAGAGGGTACTGAATCTGCGAGTCCCGCCTGAAGACGAAGGCGGGGGCGCCGCTCACCCCCCGGCGGAGTAAGGAAAGGGGCCATCTGGTGGTGGTGGGGTGGATGGAGGAAAAGACATCTGAAGTCTTCAGGATGGAAGGGATAGCCTGACTGATGGTGTTGGGGTTGATAGAGGGAGGACCCAGCTTGGTTGAGTAGAGGAGTTGGAGGAAAGATCCCATCTTGGTGGAGGCGGGGAGGATGGAGGTACTGGAGTGACAGCATCTGCGAACTCAGACATGTGTAAGCGCTGCCCTTTTAAGCTACAGTAAGTGATATAATTGGATAGATGAGGAGGTAATTAATGACGCGAACGATTGAGTCTTCCTGGCAGAACTTGCGCTAGCTTCATATCACTTTAATACTGATAATTGTAAATACACTTACATCATTTACAAATTCCCTTCCCTGATCTGAGAGAATTCTCTGGGGACAGCCATGTCTATAAATGATGGAACAGAGATGTCTTCCAACTTCAGCTGCTGTCTTGGTTGTTAAAGGAAAAGCCTCAACCCACTTAGAGAAATAGTCTGTGGCTGTGAGGATGTATTTAAAGCCATCTGCAGTTTCAGGTAATGGTCCAGTTAAATCAATGCCAATAAGCTCCCAAACAGCAGAAACCTATCAAGTAAAATCAAATGTAAAGTAAGTTTAGCGTGTATAAAGTAGGTTTAGTATATGTATGCTGTATATGTTACTGCACTTATTTAACTTGATGCACTGTAAGGTCTGCACAGCAGTCAAAGGCTTTCCCACTTTTTGACATTGATCACATTCCAAAACCTTTCAGAAATTGTTGTATATATATATATATATATTAAAATAACTATATAAAATAAATAACACATACCCAATTTTCAATGTCAACTGACATGCCATGCCAGTAAAATCTGGCACAGATGGCAGCACGTGTTTTACCAATCCCTGTGTGCCCACCAATGGGAGAGGAATGGAATTCTTCAAAGAGCATCCTGGCTTCCTCTTTGGTTTTGATCACTCTTTTCCCTCCATAAAAAAGCATTCCATCTACATTAAAGAGAAAACATAACTATGACAAAAGTAGACTAAAAGGACATTTGGCATTGTTGGAAAAGAAAATCAAGATGAATAATAAAATAAACATAATTGAAATTTAAAGTTAAAATAACTACCCTTTAAGTTGAATTTGAGTGCATATCTTCGAATGTTCTGCCTTTTGGACTTATCATACCCTGATGGGTACGATCCCACTGACAGAAGATTATACAATGCTTCCCACTTATCTTCCATAGCTGTCAAAAAATGCAAGAAAAAAAAAAACACAAATGGATATTTTATAATGTAATATTTTCACAGTTGATCTCCAAATGAATGCATAAACAACATAGAGTATATTTTCAATATTTGTTTAATGGCCTATATTTATGAATGAAAACTGCTGTCACTTTAAGACCTGCCGCTGTTTACAGATACGCGGATCTCACACGCCTCACACTCTTTACGCTCATTTGATACTTTATTTAATTCATTTAAGACTGATCTTATAGGGACACTCGACAAAACGGACATTTTGGCATAATTGTGTGTGTTTATATTTTACACTAAAACAATCAAATCATATTCCCCGCCCATATCAAAATTATAAAATAAAATTATCAATGGTGCTAGCTGGCTTTATATGAATGTGACCGTAAACAGTTCTCATTACTGCTATATATCTTGGTATAATAAAAATTGGCATAAATAGTAAAAACTTACCTCACATGAAGAAGTTCTCAAAGCAAGTAGTAAAAAATGATGGGCGTGTTGTTCAGCGTGACAAAATTGACGAAATATTGATGTGCGCATGCGCAGTAAGCCCTGGTAGGACAATCTGACGGGTAGGATGGAATGTCAGGACACCGGCGTCTCTTACATTATGAGCGCGCTTGCCACGCGCGACCCGCCTACATTTGAAATAATGAAATTTTGGTCGGCAGGAAAAATGGTCCAACGAACCGTTCGGTTTGAAAATGCGTACACCGAACCGAACGACACTTCCCCATGATGTCTCTCCTCTCGACTGATTGATTAGAATGTTGATCCATTGCCGCCGGCGCAAAAACCCAAACTATTGTTTGTGCATACTAGAAATTAGACGTTCTCTGACGTTACGCTAAACCCTGTTGAATTTTCACGTTGTTGTTGTTTTTCCCCCCATTTCACCTTGCGTTTGCAGCCAGGTTGACTTTGAATAAATAGGCTAGTATAATGTGATTTGTATATAAGTGAAGTCAAGCTGTTTGTGTTGCCTGGATACAATTTGGGCGGACTGAACCATTTTATGATAATCGAGAGGGGCCCACGGACGTTTGTGTTTCCTAAACAAATTAAAAAAATTGACACCAGGAAACAGCAAATAGAATAATTTAAAGTTAATCATTTTTACTATCAAATATTTTTTTTTAGCACCACAATTTTATTGGGGGCTTCTCTGGGCCCCCTCTTAGTCATGGGCCCCGAGAATCGTCATCGTTTACCCCCCCTTTACAGCCCCGGTGTACTGTATTTTATTTTATTTTTCTAAACTGTTTTAATTTCTTCTATGTAAAGCACTTTGAATTGCCATTGTGTATGGAATGTGCCATATAAATAAACTTGCCTTGCTCTTCGTCCTCCTGAGTTTTTGTCAAATATGGATTACGCTTCTTCCAGAGGATGTTTCTTAAACAATGACACTTGTACACCCAAATTTGTGGTGACATTCATTTGTGATGTTCATCCAGTAGGCACGAGCAGAAAAAAAACAAACAAAAAAAAACATTCTGTGCCGCGAAGCGGTTTTCTATTATCTATCATTTCACTGTGTGGGGAATTGGCAAATTTACGCCCCTGCTTGCTGAGAAGATGCCGTGCACAGAAGCTGTTTATTTGAGAAGGGGAAAGGGGAGGGGGCGCGGAGGCGCGGGCGCGAATGACAGTTCACCTCTGGGTCTCTCCCAAATGGAAAGGACAAGGGGGAGATCCATATAGTTATCTAAGTCAGTCACACCTCGACTTTCTTCCAAATAACGCACATTTCATTCATAATATTATAAATACAGGCCTCTATATTTCCTGCACATTTTTGTTTTTCTGAATTGTCTGAATGGCTAATAAAAATAGGTAATACAAAACGATTACTTGGTCACCACCACCAAGGTGAATTGGTTTAGTCTTGACTTCTGGTCGTGACTTGTCGACAGTTGGTATGGGGGGGATCAGGGGAAATCTGTTGATTGTCGATGTCGAGTGCCAAATAAGAGATGGACAAGAAAGGTCAAAGGGTGTAATTCAATGTAGAACCGCCACTGCGCTCGCGGGTCAAAACGTAAAAATATTTGATCAGATGTGCCTTTCGTTTAGACGGCAACAGCGTTTTTGGGGCTTAAAACGCAAAAAAGTGAAACCACCCTCCAGAGTGGAAATCTTAAAAACGCTCCACCGTCGCTTTCCCCGTCTAAAGGGTAAAAACGCAAAAGACTGCTCGACATTAAGGCACTGATCTGCTCATGGTGGCTCTCGTAGCGTACGCGTTTACGTCACAGGCATACGCCAGTACAGGAAAAGAACACTTTTGCATCACCACATAGATTTCCCCCCATAACGCTCGTCTAAACGCAGAATAAAAAGTGATAACGAAACGCCACTTTTGCGTTTTCTCTTCAGATAATTTCCGTGTAAACATAGCCTTAAACACACAGTGGCGATTAACTGAAGGATGAGCAGCTGTGATGAATGTGATTAGTGTCCATGACGGATCAGTGGCGGGAAACACAGACAAGGAAACACATGTGAGGAAATAAACTAAAAGTCTATGAACTGAATATAACTGAACATAATGGTGACACTGGTCTGTAATTATATTCACAAAAACATTATTTATACAACGTTTATAAAACTTTCTGGAACATTGTAGTTGTAAGTTTGTCATTTTTTTAAATGTTACTTGTTTCAGAATGTTCAGAGAAAAATCAAAAGTATTCCATAATGTTTAAATAGAATGTTTCCTTAATGTTTGCATAAATAAGAAAAAAATGTTTTTAAAACATTTGAAACTAGAGAACATTCAGAAATGACGTTTTCATAACTTAAAGGGAACGTTAACAAAATGTTAAAACATATGAATATTAGCTGGGAATACAGTCGAGTCCAAACATCTGAGAGTGAAAAGGCTCACATTTGCCATTGCCGTTTAATTTAATAACTTTTCTTTTCCAATGCATGTGATATTACCAGTATGGCAGTATGAGAAATGGCAAACAATCATGAATTTTTATAAAATTTAGAATTCAAGATTTTAAGCATACTCTCAGAGTTTCCGTTTGTCATAAAGTTTTTTTTTTTTTTTTGAGTGTTCAGTGTAATCTGAAGTAGAATTGAAGCTTTGCGCTGTGGTTAAAAACAGGAAACTGGGTTCATCTGGGGTTCATCTGTGCAACAAGTGCATGAAGTCACTGCCTCGTCCTACAGCATCTATACTGTGCTCCATCTAAATATGATTATATCATATTTAGAGCTAAAACAAAAGCAGAATGTACATGTGAAAGAGGAAGATCAGAGCACATGTGAAGGGCTGAAAGAAGACATTCTGAAATGATACTGAAATAACTAACAGTTGTTCTATTGCTGAAGTGTTTCACCGCTTCAAAACCCAATCCAATGTGGGTCCAAACCTGATCCATTTTAACATGAACATCCCGACCCAGTTAAACTCACGCCGCTCTATACAAGTAGTTAAACATGCAGTCAACAAAAAGTAGCCATTTAAAGGGAAAGTTTTCCTCTATATCAATAAATAAATTAAAAAATAATAAAAGTATAATTCGTTTTACTCTAATCATATGTAATAAAGATCTAACTAGGGTGACAATATTAAATTGCCTATATAAATTTACAATAAATACTGGAAAACAGCATAAATTACTTAATGAGTCAGTGAATTGTTCCTTTACATGAACTATATAATGAACCAATTCACTAAAATGATAGTAAAATTAAGGAGATAGTTCACCCTAAAATTGTCATAATTGTCTAACCCTTGTGTTTCTCTAATGCCTTATGCCCTTCTTTCTTTTACGGGCCACAAAAGGAGAATTTTAGGATGTATTACAGTTGTAAATATCTGACATCAATTATCAAATAAATAAATAAACAAAATGTAAATTTTTACATTTTACATTTATGCATTTGGCAGACGCTTTTATCCAAAGCGACTTACATTGCATTATCCTATACATTTATACATAGGTATGTGCAATCGATGTAAACCTTTATTAGATAGTGATAGTGAATTAAATTTCTTGTAATTTAGGAAACTGAAATCCAATTAATTTCAAATAGTTGCTATTTGGATGTTCCTAACCAACTGAATTGAATGGACCCAAGCTGGCAGACAGAATTCCATTATTCATTTGATTTTATTGATTTGAACTTTGAGTTTAAACTTGTGCTGCGGAGCAACTTCTCTCGCTTCTCGTTTCCCTCACCTTCCCCTTACTGTGGTTACTGCGCTCAGAAACACTGAAACTAAATACTTCAATCTGAGAGGTGACAAGAACAAGGTCAGGGAAACACAGAGAGTGGGAAAATGAAGAGGAAAAGCTTGATATACAGAGAAAAGAGAGCAAAGGAGAACAGGAACGTATGCGGGTCTTAAAAGCGATCTGATACCTTTATAACTTACCAAATATTGCTGATAATGACAAATAAATGTCAAAAATGTTATTAAAACAAATTACTTAAAAAACAAAAACAAATATTGCAACGATATTACACATGATATTTTTGAGTAGTAAAGGCTTGATTTCTTTCATGGAATCTACCTGAATAAATCATGTAAAATCCCCTAAATTATTTAGTCTATGACACAATGTATTTAATATTTTTAGTATGCCTATTTTTTTATTTTTTTATTTAAAATGTTTTAAAAATTCTTTTTACTTAAGTTGACTCTTGAAAATTGTGTGAATTTGAGTGAATGGAAATTACCTGTTTATATTTGACTGAGTTCTATATTTAAAAGACTGTATGCTGCTAGCACAAGAAACAAACGTGTTACTGCACTGTTATTATAGCAGTTATTGCTCAATGAACAAATCTGTGCATATAATGCCTGGCAAAACTGTCCTCAGGAAAAGTGTAAATGTTCCTGAATCAGTCTCTCTCTGTGCAGAAGAGTCGATCAGCCACTCAATCTTCTCTCTGCTGTCGTCTCACTGAACAGACTTCAGTCTAATAATAAAATAATAATAAAATGGTAAAGAATTCCTTCTTCTGTCTTTTACTAGAATCTAAAATCACTGTGATATCTCTGTTATGAGCTTGTTCAAATCAATTTCTATTTAACTTGATCACCCAATCTCATTCTTATTCAACACAATGCACAAAAGCTTTATCTTATTTAACATAAATCAAAGTGTTAGAATCTCTGGATCGACCCTTTCACACGCAGGGATAACGGGATACATGTTTTAGACGTCTTCAGATACAGATTATAATATTTAAGCACATGTTAAAATCTCACTGTTTATTCATCACTTTTAGAGTGGAATATTTCTTGATTTTATGTTACCCATCTTAGCCAATACATAAATCAAAGACCCATAAAGTGTGTCACAACTCAACATTGCATAATTCTTGCAGAGTGATCCACAGGTGAATATTCCAATTATTTATCATTTTAACAATTTCAACATTTATTTATTTATTTATGCATTTATGTATTTATTAATTTATTTATTTGTTTTTACTTCAGTCATTTCTCGTCCTCCATACAAAACTGTGTTTGTTTCCTTAAAGGAATCAACATCATCCATCATCATCATCATCATCATCATCAGTTAAATATGTTTAGAAGAATCAGGGTGTGACTTTATAGGAAACATAAACACATCAGAAACACACACATTAACACTCCTGTGATGATTACTGAAAGAAAGAAATGTGTTCTAACCACAACAACTATGTGACTTTAACAAACTACTAATTGAGTGCAGTGACATAAGTACTTTGAATAAATATAAATAAATACCTATTTTCTGCATAAACCCACTAAACAACAGTTGATGCTAATGTTCTGAGGATATAAAGTGATTTAACACAGTGCACAAATAAATGTATATGGAAATAAAAGACATTCAGGGCATTTTCACACTTTCTGTGTTTCGTTCGCTTCGTTTAGCTGGACTGTTCCCCCAAAGATTGTCTGTGTTTTCTTGTATTTTGCAAGAGACAGCAAGAAAAGTTTGTTGCATACAGTGTAAGATGCCATTTAGCTGACTATTCATGATTTAAGGACCTGCCCCTGCGTGTCTAAAAGCTTCATGTGTTTCTAACAGGATCACAGAAGACCAGAAGAGCAGAAGAGCTGAAGAGCTGAAGAGCAGAAGAGCAGAAGAGCAGAAGAGCAGAAGAGCTGAAGAGCTGAAGAGCAGAAGAGCAGAAGAGCTGAAGAGCAGAAGAGCAGAAGAGCAGAAGAGCTGAAGAGCTGAAGAGCTGAAGAGCAGAAGAGCAGAAGAGCAGAAGAGCTGAAGAGCAGAAGAGCAGAAGAGCAGAAGAGCAGAAGAGCAGAAGACCAGAAGAGCTGAAGAGCAGAAGAGCAGAAGAGCTGAAGAGCAGAAGAGCAGAAGAGCAGAAGAGCTGAAGAGCAGAAGAGCAGAAGAGCAGAAGACCAGAAGACCAGAAGACCAGAAGAGCAGAAGAGCAGAAGAGCAGAAGAGCTGAAGAGCATAAGAGCATAAGAGCAGAAGAGCTGAAGAGCAGAAGAGCAGAAGAGCTGAAGAGCATAAGAGCATAAGAGCATAAGAGCAGAAGAGCTGAAGAGCAGAAGAGCTGAAGAGCAGAAGAGCAGAAGACCAGAAGAGCAGAAGAGCAGAAGAGCTGAAGAGCATAAGAGCATAAGAGCAGAAGAGCTGAAGAGCAGAAGAGCAGAAGAGCAGAAGAGCTGAAGACCAGAAGACCAGAAGAGCAGAAGAGCAGAAGAGCAGAAGAGCAGAAGAGCTGAAGAGCAGAAGAGCAGAAGAGCTGAAGAGCTGAAGAGCAGAAGAGCTGAAGAGCAGAAGAGCAGAAGAGCAGAAGAGCAGAAGAGCTGAAGAGCAGAAGAGCTGAAGAGCAGAAGAGCAGAAGAGCTGAAGAGCAGAAGAGCAGAAGAGCTGAAGAGCTGAAGAGCAGAAGAGCTGAAGAGCTGAAGAGCAGAAGAGCAGAAGAGCAGAAGAGCAGAAGAGCTGAAGAGCAGAAGAGCAGAAGAGCAGAAGAGCTGAAGAGCAGAAGAGCAGAAGAGCTGAAGAGCTGAAGAGCAGAAGAGCTGAAGAGCTGAAGAGCAGAAGAGCAGAAGAGCAGAAGAGCAGAAGAGCTGAAGAGCAGAAGAGCAGAAGAGCTGAAGAGCTGAAGAGCAGAAGAGCATAAGAGCAGAAGAGCATAAGAGCAGAAGAGCTGAAGAGCAGAAGAGCAGAAGAGCAGAAGAGCAGAAGAGCTGAAGACCAGAAGACCAGAAGAGCAGAAGAGCTGAAGAGCAGAAGAGCAGACGAGCAGAAGAGCAGAAGAGCTGAAGAGCAGAAGAGCAGAAGAGCTGAAGAGCTGAAGAGCAGAAGAGCTGAAGAGCTGAAGAGCAGAAGAGCAGAAGAGCAGAAGAGCTGAAGAGCAGAAGAGCTGAAGAGCAGAAGAGCAGAAGAGCTGAAGAGCAGAAGAGCAGAAGAGCTGAAGAGCTGAAGAGCTGAAGAGCAGAAGAGCAGAAGAGCAGAAGAGCTGAAGAGCAGAAGAGCTGAAGAGCAAAAGAGCAGAAGAGCAGAAGAGCAGAAGAGCAGAAGAGCTGAAGAGCAGAAGAGCAGAAGAGCTGAAGAGCAGAAGAGCTGAAGAGCAGAAGAGCAGAAGAGCAGAAGAGCAGAAGACCAGAAGACCAGAAGACCAGAAGAGCAGAAGAGCAGAAGAGCAGAAGAGCTGAAGAGCATAAGAGCATAAGAGCAGAAGAGCAGAAGAGCTGAAGAGCAGAAGAGCAGAAGAGCTGAAGAGCATAAGAGCATAAGAGCATAAGAGCAGAAGAGCTGAAGAGCAGAAGAGCTGAAGAGCAGAAGACCAGAAGACCAGAAGACCAGAAGAGCAGAAGAGCAGAAGAGCTGAAGAGCATAAGAGCATAAGAGCATAAGAGCAGAAGAGCTGAAGAGCAGAAGAGCAGAAGAGCTGAAGACCAGAAGACCAGAAGAGCAGAAGAGCAGAAGAGCAGAAGAGCAGAAGAGCTGAAGAGCAGAAGAGCAGAAGAGCTGAAGAGCTGAAGAGCAGAAGAGCTGAAGAGCTGAAGAGCAGAAGAGCAGAAGAGCAGAAGAGCTGAAGAGCAGAAGAGCTGAAGAGCAGAAGAGCAGAAGAGCTGAAGAGCAGAAGAGCTGAAGAGCAGAAGAGCAGAAGAGCTGAAGAGCAGAAGAGCAGAAGAGCTGAAGAGCTGAAGAGCAGAAGAGCTGAAGAGCTGAAGAGCAGAAGAGCAGAAGAGCAGAAGAGCTGAAGAGCAGAAGAGCAGAAGAGCAGAAGAGCAGAAGAGCTGAAGAGCAGAAGAGCAGAAGAGCTGAAGAGCTGAAGAGCAGAAGAGCTGAAGAGCAGAAGAGCAGAAGAGCAGAAGAGCTGAAGAGCAGAAGAGCAGAAGAGCTGAAGAGCTGAAGAGCAGAAGAGCTGAAGAGCAGAAGAGCTGAAGAGCTGAAGAGCAGAAGAGCAGAAGAGCTGAAGAGCAGAAGAGCAGAAGAGCTGAAGAGCAGAAGAGCTGAAGAGCTGAAGAGCAGAAGAGCAGAAGAGCTGAAGAGCAGAAGAGCAGAAGAGCTGAAGAGCTGAAGAGCAGAAGAGCTGAAGAGCAGAAGAGCAGAAGAGCAGAAGAGCTGAAGAGCAGAAGAGCAGAAGAGCAGAAGAGCAGAAGAGCTGAAGAGCAGAAGAGCAGAAGAGCTGAAGAGCTGAAGAGCTGAAGAGCAGAAGAGCAGAAGAGCAGAAGAGCTGAAGAGCAGAAGAGCTGAAGAGCTGAAGAGCAGAAGAGCTGAAGAGCAGAAGAGCTGAAGAGCTGAAGAGCAGAAGAGCAGAAGAGCAGAAGAGCTGAAGAGCTGAAGAGCAGAAGAGCAGAAGAGCAGAAGAGCTGAAGAGCAGAAGAGCAGAAGAGCTGAAGAGCAGAAGAGCTGAAGAGCTGAAGAGCAGAAGAGCAGAAGAGCTGAAGAGCTGAAGAGCTGAAGAGCTGAAGAGCAGAAGAGCAGAAGAGCTGAAGAGCTGAAGAGCAGAAGAGCAGAAGAGCTGAAGAGCTGAAGAGCTGAAGAGCGCAGAAGAGCAGAAGAGCTGAAGAGCTGAAGAGCAGAAGAGCAGAAGAGCTGAAGAGCAGAAGAGCTGAAGAGCTGAAGAGCTGAAGAGCAGAAGAGCTGAAGAGCAGAAGAGCTGAAGAGCTGAAGAGCTGAAGAGCTGAAGAGCTGAAGAGCGCAGAAGAGCAGAAGAGCTGAAGAGCTGAAGAGCAGAAGAGCTGAAGAGCTGAAGAGCAGAAGAGCTGAAGAGCTGAAGAGCTGAAGAGCAGAAGAGCAGAAGAGCTGAAGAGCTGAAGAGCTGAAGAGCGCAGAAGAGCAGAAGAGCTGAAGAGCTGAAGAGCAGAAGAGCAGAAGAGCTGAAGAGCAGAAGAGCAGAAGAGCTGAAGAGCAGAAGAGCAGAAGAGCAGAAGAGCTGAAGAGCAGAAGAGCTGAAGAGCAGAAGAGCAGAAGAGCTGAAGAGCAGAAGAGCAGAAGAGCTGAAGAGCAGAAGAGCAGAAGAGCAGAAGAGCTGAAGAGCTGAAGAGCAGAAGAGCTGAAGAGCAGAAGAGCTGAAGAGCAGAAGAACAGAAGAGCTGAAGAGCAGAAGAGCAGAAGAGCAGAAGAGCAGAAGAGCTGAAGAGCTGAAGAGCTGAAGAGCAGAAGAGCAGAAGAGCTGAAGAGCAGAAGAGCTGAAGAGCAGAAGAGCAGAAGAGCTGAAGAGCAGAAGAGCAGAAGAGCTGAAGAGCAGAAGAGCAGAAGAGCTGAAGAGCAGAAGAGCTGAAGAGCTGAAGAGCAGAAGAGCAGAAGAGCAGAAGAGCAGAAGAGCTGAAGAGCAGAAGAGCAGAAGAGCTGAAGAGCTGAAGAGCAGAAGAGCATAAGAGCATAAGAGCATAAGAGCAGAAGAGCTGAAGAGCAGAAGAGCAGAAGAGCAGAAGAGCTGAAGACCAGAAGACCAGAAGAGCAGAAGAGCTGAAGAGCAGAAGAGCATAAGAGCAGAAGAGCAGAAGAGCTGAAGAGCAGAAGAGCAGAAGAGCTGAAGAGCTGAAGAGCAGAAGAGCTGAAGAGCTGAAGAGCAGAAGAGCAGAAGAGCAGAAGAGCAGAAGAGCTGAAGAGCAGAAGAGCTGAAGAGCAGAAGAGCAGAAGAGCTGAAGAGCAGAAGAGCAGAAGAGCTGAAGAGCTGAAGAGCTGAAGAGCAGAAGAGCAGAAGAGCAGAAGAGCTGAAGAGCAGAAGAGCTGAAGAGCAAAAGAGCAGAAGAGCAGAAGAGCAGAAGAGCAGAAGAGCTGAAGAGCAGAAGAGCAGAAGAGCTGAAGAGCAGAAGAGCTGAAGAGCAGAAGAGCAGAAGAGCAGAAGAGCAGAAGACCAGAAGACCAGAAGACCAGAAGAGCAGAAGAGCAGAAGAGCAGAAGAGCTGAAGAGCATAAGAGCATAAGAGCAGAAGAGCAGAAGAGCTGAAGAGCAGAAGAGCAGAAGAGCTGAAGAGCATAAGAGCAGAAGAGCATAAGAGCAGAAGAGCTGAAGAGCAGAAGAGCTGAAGAGCAGAAGACCAGAAGACCAGAAGACCAGAAGACCAGAAGAGCAGAAGAGCAGAAGGGCTGAAGAGCATAAGAGCATAAGAGCATAAGAGCAGAAGAGCTGAAGAGCAGAAGAGCAGAAGAGCAGAAGAGCTGAAGACCAGAAGACCAGAAGAGCAGAAGAGCAGAAGAGCAGAAGAGCTGAAGAGCAGAAGAGCAGAAGAGCTGAAGAGCTGAAGAGCAGAAGAGCTGAAGAGCAGAAGAGCAGAAGAGCAGAAGAGCAGAAGAGCAGAAGAGCTGAAGAGCAGAAGAGCTGAAGAGCAGAAGAGCAGAAGAGCAGAAGAGCAGAAGAGCTGAAGAGCAGAAGAGCAGAAGAGCTGAAGAGCAGAAGAGCAGAAGAGCTGAAGAGCTGAAGAGCAGAAGAGCTGAAGAGCTGAAGAGCAGAAGAGCAGAAGAGCAGAAGAGCTGAAGAGCAGAAGAGCAGAAGAGCAGAAGAGCAGAAGAGCTGAAGAGCAGAAGAGCAGAAGAGCTGAAGAGCTGAAGAGCAGAAGAGCTGAAGAGCTGAAGAGCAGAAGAGCAGAAGAGCAGAAGAGCTGAAGAGCAGAAGAGCAGAAGAGCTGAAGAGCTGAAGAGCAGAAGAGCTGAAGAGCAGAAGAGCTGAAGAGCTGAAGAGCAGAAGAGCAGAAGAGCTGAAGAGCAGAAGAGCAGAAGAGCTGAAGAGCAGAAGAGCTGAAGAGCTGAAGAGCAGAAGAGCAGAAGAGCTGAAGAGCAGAAGAGCAGAAGAGCTGAAGAGCTGAAGAGCAGAAGAGCTGAAGAGCAGAAGAGCAGAAGAGCAGAAGAGCAGAAGAGCTGAAGAGCAGAAGAGCAGAAGAGCAGAAGAGCAGAAGAGCTGAAGAGCAGAAGAGCAGAAGAGCTGAAGAGCTGAAGAGCTGAAGAGCAGAAGAGCAGAAGAGCAGAAGAGCTGAAGAGCAGAAGAGCTGAAGAGCTGAAGAGCAGAAGAGCTGAAGAGCAGAAGAGCTGAAGAGCTGAAGAGCAGAAGAGCAGAAGAGCAGAAGAGCTGAAGAGCAGAAGAGCAGAAGAGCTGAAGAGCTGAAGAGCAGAAGAGCAGAAGAGCTGAAGAGCAGAAGAGCTGAAGAGCTGAAGAGCAGAAGAGCTGAAGAGCTGAAGAGCTGAAGAGCAGAAGAGCAGAAGAGCTGAAGAGCAGAAGAGCAGAAGAGCAGAAGAGCAGAAGAGCTGAAGAGCAGAAGAGCAGAAGAGCTGAAGAGCTGAAGAGCAGAAGAGCTGAAGAGCTGAAGAGCAGAAGAGCAGAAGAGCAGAAGAGCTGAAGAGCAGAAGAGCTGAAGAGCTGAAGAGCTGAAGAGCAGAAGAGCTGAAGAGCAGAAGAGCTGAAGAGCTGAAGAGCTGAAGAGCAGAAGAGCAGAAGAGCTGAAGAGCTGAAGAGCGCAGAAGAGCAGAAGAGCTGAAGAGCTGAAGAGCAGAAGAGCAGAAGAGCTGAAGAGCAGAAGAGCAGAAGAGCAGAAGAGCTGAAGAGCAGAAGAGCAGAAGAGCTGAAGAGCAGAAGAGCTGAAGAGCTGAAGAGCAGAAGAGCTGAAGAGCAGAAGAGCAGAAGAGCTGAAGAGCAGAAGAGCTGAAGAGCAGAAGAGCAGAAGAGCAGAAGAGCTGAAGAGCAGAAGAGCTGAAGAGCAGAAGAGCAGAAGAGCTGAAGAGCAGAAGAGCTGAAGAGCAGAAGAGCAGAAGAGCAGAAGAGCTGAAGAGCAGAAGAGCAGAAGAGCAGAAGAGCTGAAGAGCTGAAGAGCAGAAGAGCAGAAGAGCAGAAGAGCTGAAGAGCAGAAGAGCAGAAGAGCTGAAGAGCAGAAGAGCAGAAGAGCTGAAGAGCAGAAGAGCTGAAGAGCTGAAGAGCTGAAGAGCTGAAGAGCAGAAGAGCAGAAGAGCAGAAGAGCTGAAGAGCAGAAGAGCAGAAGAGCTGAAGAGCAGAAGAGCTGAAGAGCTGAAGAGCAGAAGAGCAGAAGAGCTGAAGAGCTGAAGAGCTGAAGAGCTGAAGAGCAGAAGAGCAGAAGAGCTGAAGAGCTGAAGAGCTGAAGAGCAGAAGAGCAGAAGAGCTGAAGAGCTGAAGAGCTGAAGAGCGCAGAAGAGCAGAAGAGCTGAAGAGCTGAAGAGCAGAAGAGCAGAAGAGCTGAAGAGCAGAAGAGCTGAAGAGCTGAAGAGCTGAAGAGCAGAAGAGCTGAAGAGCAGAAGAGCTGAAGAGCTGAAGAGCTGAAGAGCTGAAGAGCTGAAGAGCGCAGAAGAGCAGAAGAGCTGAAGAGCTGAAGAGCAGAAGAGCTGAAGAGCAGAAGAGCTGAAGAGCTGAAGAGCTGAAGAGCAGAAGAGCAGAAGAGCTGAAGAGCTGAAGAGCTGAAGAGCGCAGAAGAGCAGAAGAGCTGAAGAGCTGAAGAGCAGAAGAGCAGAAGAGCTGAAGAGCAGAAGAGCAGAAGAGCTGAAGAGCAGAAGAGCAGAAGAGCAGAAGAGCTGAAGAGCAGAAGAGCTGAAGAGCAGAAGAGCAGAAGAGCTGAAGAGCAGAAGAGCAGAAGAGCTGAAGAGCAGAAGAGCAGAAGAGCAGAAGAGCTGAAGAGCTGAAGAGCAGAAGAGCTGAAGAGCAGAAGAGCTGAAGAGCAGAAGAGCAGAAGAGCTGAAGAGCAGAAGAGCAGAAGAGCAGAAGAGCAGAAGAGCTGAAGAGCTGAAGAGCAGAAGAGCAGAAGAGCTGAAGAGCAGAAGAGCTGAAGAGCAGAAGAGCAGAAGAGCTGAAGAGCAGAAGAGCAGAAGAGCTGAAGAGCAGAAGAGCAGAAGAGCTGAAGAGCAGAAGAGCAGAAGAGCTGAAGAGCAGAAGAGCAGAAGAGCTGAAGAGCAGAAGAGCAGAAGAGCTGAAGAGCTGAAGAGCAGAAGAGCAGAAGAGCTGAAGAGCAGAAGAGCAGAAGAGCTGAAGAGCAGAAGAGCAGAAGAGCTGAAGAGCAGAAGAGCAGAAGAGCTGAAGAGCAGAAGAGCAGAAGAGCTGAAGAGCAGAAGAGCAGAAGAGCTGAAGAGCAGAAGAGCAGAAGAGCTGAAGAGCAGAAGAGCAGAAGAGCTGAAGAGCAGAAGAGCAGAAGAGCAGAAGAGCTGAAGAGCAGAAGAGCTGAAGAGCAGAAGAGCTGAAGAGCAGAAGAGCAGAAGAGCTGAAGAGCAGAAGAGCAGAAGAGCAGAAGAGCAGAAGAGCAGAAGAGCTGAAGAGCTGAAGAGCAGAAGAGCAGAAGAGCTGAAGAGCAGAAGAGCAGAAGAGCTGAAGAGCAGAAGAGCAGAAGAGCAGAAGAGCAGAAGAGCTGAAGAGCTGAAGAGCAGAAGAGCAGAAGAGCTGAAGAGCAGAAGAGCAGAAGAGCAGAAGAGCAGAAGAGCTGAAGAGCAGAAGAGCAGAAGGAGTTTGCCATGGCCCTGTAAGTATCTTGTAATGAACTCAAACGTACGGAGAGAGTGAAAGACAGCATCACTCAGCAAATAGATCTTTTCTGGGCTGATGTTTCTGATATAAAACACTGTTTGCTCATTGATCAAGGGTTGTCGGAAAGCAGGTTTACTACGGTAACAGAGCTTGAAAGAGTTTAAAAACTACACAAGTTGTTCTCTAAGGAAACAGAAAGCTAAATACTTATAAACCTCTGAAACGAGCGTATGTCATGTGTACAGAAGCTGTTTTTAGGCTAACTTAACACTTTCTTTTGTTGAATTGTATGATAAGAATCCGGAGATTGGAGACCTCATTGAAATCTCCAGAGGCGGATATCAGCACTGGGCTGTGTATGTCGGCGATGGAGATGTGATTCACCTGGGCCCAGCCTGTGAGTGTTTTTACACACTTTACAAGCTTTACATGCTTTACATGCTTTACACACTGCTATTGACCGTATGTCGGGAACGATCTTAAGAGCTTCTGCAATAATATGAGCCGCTGGAAAACCTCTGGTGTGTGTTGGTAGCTTTAACAGCATCACTAGTGTAATACTTAGTTCATAATCAGAATATAGTCACTTAAATATATTCAGGCCTAGCATTAATTTAGTTATATAAACATAAGACAACATAAAGACACGTTCCTCAGTGTTCCTCCTCAGCAAAGTTCTGTTCGACCATCAGTTTTCTCATCAACACACTGTCAATTAAATATGCACTTTAGTTAATCATTGAACAGAATGTGAGTTTCACAAGTGTGCTGAAATCATGAGCTTGACTGACAGCTTCAGTGATTATAGAGCGACGGAGCCGTGCTCGCTCTCTGTGTCACTCAATCACAAGATATGAGAGTAATATCTGAGTGTGAAAATATGACTGGAAACGGCTAAACTGGCTAAAATGTTTTGGTCATCACATTAAAAAAACATTTGAAGTCCTGGAAAAGCGTTGCATGTGTGTATCCAATTACAGACGTGTTTCTTATTCCAGCGTTCCCGTTAGCTTCGTTTTTTTTATTGCAATCAATAAATCTGGTTTATTGGGAAATACCGTACGTGTGCTAACTCCATTACAATATAAATACAACATTAAAAGATCAACCATTGATGGTTGTGTGTGGATTTACAGCGAGTCCAGAATGACAGCTAACAGGAAATGGCCAAGCTGGCTTATTGAACACCAGGAAGTAACCGTGCACATGGTCAACTGAGCTGAACTTTTACTGAATCTGAAACATTTATTCCATTCAAGTCTCATGAGTCATAATTGTCTTTAATTTTCCATTTCTTTCTCTGCAGCCGGCGCTGGGTCCTGCTGTGGGAGTCCAGTAGGAGAAGACAAGGCCATCGTGGAGAGAGAGAAACTTGAGGCTGTGGCTGGCAATGATGAATACCGTATCAACAATCTTCTGGATAAGCAGTGTAAGCCTCGTCCAAGTAATGACATTGTGATAGAAGCACTGTTATGTGTGGGAGAGATACTTCCGTTCAATCAACCTGAAATCAACTGTGAGCACTTTGTTACGAAGTTGAGATACGGAAAGCCACTATCCCTGCAGGCACTGCCGGTACAGTAGATCGGCACGACCTCGCATACAGAATCATATTGTAGGATACTCATTAATGTCTCAAATGTGAAAATCACAATTACAGACTATATTATGCTCAAATTGTTTAAATTAATTTAAAATTAGGATTAAGGTCACAAAAGCAACAAGTTTTCACACAGTGATTTAGAAAATAAATACTTTCTGTTCATTCTTATAGGTGGGAACTGTGGAAGTTGTGTGAGCTGTAGTTGTGGACGCTAGTGATGGGAAGTTCGGATCATTTTACTGACTCTCTTGTTCGATCTCGTTCATCAAAATGAATTTCGTTCATTTAAGGGGCTTTAAATGTTATACTTTTAACAGACAAATTCCCCGAACACATCCACCTACGCAATCTTGATCATATTCTGAATTAAGAAATCATTATAATGCAGTCAAAATAATTTACAGGGAACATAAATAATTACTTTACCTTCCGAGTCTTTCGTTCATTTGTCACGTGACAAACACAATGAACGGATCGTTCATGAACGACTCATCACTGGTGGACACTGAGAAGATGGTTTAGAAAAAAAATACGGAAATGGGAAATGAAAAATTATTTTAACTTGGATTATTTTCAGTCAGCAAATGTACGGTGAATTGTGTTTAATCTGAATAAACACCTCACAGCACTGGCATCCTTGCTTTTATTCATTTTATTGTCTCAAAATTTACAAGACAACGAGAAGCAGACACAATGAACAGTGGGAAATGAAGGACTAAAAATACAATGATGGAGGCCTTGGATTATTGATTAAATTAAAATAAATAATATTAAACAATTTAACACACACACACAGTTTTATGAATCTAGGCCACAGGCAGGGGCGGATTAAGGTGGTCGGGCCCCTAGGCTCTGTGTGTGAGGCCCCGCATATCATTATGCTTTACTGGACACTTTTATTCAGTGCCATACATAGTCCACACACACACACACACACACACACACACACACACACACACACACACACACACACACACACACACACACTGAGACAGCCAATACTGCAGTGTTTCCTCTACATTCCTTCGACCATCACAGTAAGAAAGTTACGAACAAAACACAAACACAAGCAGAAGGCCCAGTGCTGTCGAAGCAGCGGTTTAATAATGACCCAGAAACACCGTCTCTACAACCACAACTATCATCAGCAGAGATGAAGATATCACCCTCTGCCACCACAGACACTAAACTATTACTGAGGAAATATGCAACTATAAACTGCAGAGCAACAGGACTATTATTCTGCTGAACTGTGCAAAAATATCATATCATGATTATCACGATTCTTTTTCATGTTGGTTTTACTATTTTGCAAGTGACTGAGGTACAGCCACACATCATTTCCCAATTTTAAAAACACTTTAAAAACACAGCTTTACAAGGTAACAAAATATGTATATATATATATAAAAGAATGGCAGTCATTTAGGCTTTAAAGCACATGCAAATAATGAACTTTTGTGAATGTACATGTGATTAACATGTGATGTGAATGTATGTGGCTTTGTACAACAGTAACATCTGGGTCTTAGCACTAGTTTATGTTAAATATGTTTGAAAGCTTTATATTCTAACGGCTGAACACATCAGACACACTTTTGGCAGGATGTCCTTGCACTCTTCAGCCTGAGGGAGGCGCTCTAATTATGATTAAAAGACTTTAGTACACACAACAAACCCATAGAATGCCATCTTAGAATTGTCTTAATGTAGAATTTATTGCGTCCGAATTTTGTTTAGAATATTACAATGTAGGAATTCCAGTGAGGAAAAAAGTCATGTCTAATCTCAGAACAAACTAAACAAACACAACAGAACTACTGTATATAAATCTATTCACATGCGCACATAAACAAACTAAGGGTTTATGCTCTCATTAATCTGATCCACTACTCCACATAGGAGGAACAGACATGCCAGCTAGTGCCTGCCCTGATGCAGACCCTGATGAAGCGGTCGGATGTGGTCTTGCTCTGGAGCTTTAGCCTAGGAGAGGGAACATCACGGGGAAATAAACGGGGCAGCCAGTTTATTACTGAGAGCTCGCTGCAGTTCCACTCTTCACCACAGATTTACATTGGGAAACTGTGTGGCTCTGTAGAGCCGGAGAGGGCTCTGAGACCGGCTGACCCACTGGATTCATGAACACATGCCGGCCGAATCCATGCGCTACATTTTAATATATCCTGCTCACTTTATGACTTAAAATAGTCTAGAAAATCCAAAACATATTTGTTGCAGAATGCTGAACACATTTATTTATTCAGTGTATATAGAGGTCTATGTTTGGATGAATATTTTAGACTTGTGTGAGAGTCGTCTCCCCATACAGAGACAGAGACACCAGAACTGAACCATACGTCTACAAAAGCAGATCGTGGAGACATTTTAATCATCCACGATCAAACATTGTGATATTGCACACCCCTACCTTGAAGTATCCAGTCAATTTAGGGATTTTTCTCAGTATATCTTGGTCACGTTGTTCTTTTAACCTTTGTATTCTTCATGTTTGTGCTCCACTATCGTATGTTCTTTCTGGTATTTTGCCGCTATGCCGTCTAGCAATAGCAGTGACGTAAATGAAGATGATTGACATGATTTGACCAGTAGCTGATTGGACAGATGTTACCCAAATGCCACATCTATCCAATCACCTGCTTTTTGAATGTTTCTCATGGGCCGATGAGAGTCTATCTTTATTCGTGCTGAAGTATATAAAAAAATAAAATAGTCTGGCCAATCCGGAGCCTATGCTAGCCTGTGCTAATCGTGGCCACAGCGGCAGTCATCAGGGCCAGAGCTGACGGGGACTGGGACTCTTATTCTGTTTAGTTTAGTTCCTGTTTCTCTGTTCAGTTCTGGTTACTGATGATCTCCTCGTTAGTTTCTATGGTTAGGTATGATTATCTCCTGTCAGTCACGTGCTTCGTCTTGTATTTAAACTCCTGTTTTGTTCAGTCCCTTGTCGGTTAGTGTCTTTTGTAATGTGTATTTCTCCTACATTCATGATTAAAGTGTATTTAGATAATTCACATATCATTTGATGCCACAATTTCAAATGAATGTGAAGATATAATGTGCAGCTCAAAACCACTGAACGCAGAAAAAACTAATTTCAATAAAAATGTGAAAATATCAAATAGAAATCAATCAAAAAAGGCCTGAATACTCTCACAGCAAAACACATCAGTGGTTTTATATCACTGTAAAACGACACTTAGTAACTATGTTTGATGTAACATTATTGGTTAATTATATCCTGTGATGGTTATAATGGCAATGCTTTGGTCGTCATGGAAACAGCACCTCATGACAGGTTAGAGCAGTGGTCAGTAATAATGAGTGTAGGAGTCACTGGTTTATTTCCCAGACTCCTCAGCGCTGCATGTGAGATCATCACTGCCCTCTGCTGGCGGATCTGAAGTACAGGCAGAGCTCGAGTCATGAGGAATCTCCAATATCTAATCAAGTTATGTTCTTTCCTCATATTGTAGGGTGATTAAAAACAAATATCCATACTGTGTGTGTGTGTATGTATATATATACATGTATATGTGTGTGCGTGTGTATAACAATACAGGACAAAAAATAAAGGAGAACTCAAGGCTTAAAGGATCTAAAGAGTTAAAGTATCTAAAGAGTTCATTAATATGTGAATGTGATGAAACAATGAGTCAAAAACTGTGTCAAAGAAAAACAGGCAAACAGAAACTGAACACAGAGAAAACTAAGATGAAACAGAACATGAATCTGACACACATATTCTCACTCAAGAGCATCACAAATAAAGCCATACTGCACAACGACAATGATAGAGACAAATTTGCATGTTTATTTAAATGTTTACAAGAACAGACACAATTTAACACTTAAAATTCACAAGACCAATTTCAAAAAAATTTATTCCCATTTTTTTCTTTATTTCTGCGGTGTCCATTGAAAAAAGATGCAAAGCACCATTTTGAAGCTTGTGATTGAGTTTCTCATTTAAGAATTTGCTGGACGCTTCTTCCAGGGTTTTAGCCCACCAGGGAAAGAAAAGTGTTTGCAGATGTTTGTGGATTATTTCATAAATATTTTTATCACACTTAATTAAAAGATCATGTATTTCCTTGGAATATGTATCAAATCTTTCTAAACCACATGTATGAAAATCATCAAAGGTTTTATTTAATTCTGGATCTATTTTAAACAAATCGTCTTTAATTGTATTAAGTTTCTTGTAAATTATATAATCGGATATTTCTGGAAAAGATTTCTTAAGATTACATTGTGGTTTGGATACAGTATCTCTCATTTTAAATGTTGTATTTTGTTCTTCTGCAATAATTAGTTCATAAACTGGTTTTAAAAAAGTAACATTTTGTAAGTCAACTTTTGTATGTTTTTTGGTTTTTTGCTTTTTTTTGGAGGGGGCACAGGTTAGATCTTTGCTTCCGAGTGTTTGGGAATCAAAAGTATAAATACAAACTTTACTAGGGTAAAAAGGCAAATGGTTATCATATGAGCCATTTAAGCCATAATGTTTAATATATCCAGTAATTGTTTTTATGCCATGCTTCACATTTAATTTATATGCCATAAAAAAAATCCCGATCATGCAGGGCAGATGGTCTTTCCTTGCTAAACATGGGTTATTTGTAGAGAAGACATACATTTCTGAATAATCACAGTTACTTTCTTGATAAATTTGTAGTAGTAATATAATTATTTCATCTTCAGTATGCTCTCCTACTGAGAGGCACTTTAGTTTTAAAACTTTAGTTCTATTATTGTCAAATGATCTATCTTTCCTTCTAAAAAATACAAAAGCAAGCTGTTCCTTTGCTTTAATAGAATTCTTTGTGTCTTCATCAAGATTATTTAACAATTCATTAAAAGTGTCATTATAGTTATTTTCTAAATATTTTGGATTAAAATCGCTGTAGTTCTTAATATTTTGAATTCGATTTGATAAATATTCCAAAGATTTGTTTCCGGTATATAAGTCTCTATAAAAGACCTGTGAATCAATATTTATGATAAAATCTCCATCATGCATCTTCTCACACCATTCAGTTCTGGTAATAGATCTATTAAAAAAAAAAAAGAGCAAAAGTGATACACAATATAATAAACAGCAGAATGTTATGTAAATGATACACATAATCATGCTCTTAACAAATGTCATACTACTTTATTATTATATATTTCTTCATTATAATAAACCGTGTTAAAGCAGAGTCTCTTGGATCTGAGATTCTCTCATCTGACCTCCAACCTTCTCCATGTTCCAATCCCACTGACTCATACTGTTATACATACTTGCAAAATCTATATTTACATCTGTATGAACTTACCTTCCAATTATAAGTTTGTATGTTTGAAGATCTGGTGGATCTTTGAGGGAATTTATGTTAAAGCTGGGGTAAGTCGTTTTTGAACTATGCTTTCAAATAACAACAACAAACGTGTAGCCAATCAGCAGTAGGTGCACTCGTATGAAGGTAGAGGAGAGAGAACGAGCAAGAGGGAGATTTGAACTGAAGAAAGATTGCAGAAATAGAGATGAGACACAATACAAAAGAGAAAAGCTCAGAAGAAATCACTGGAAAATAAAGGGTTATGATCAGGAAAGAGCTTTAGGACTCGTGTTAATATTAGAAACTATGTCCAGCGCTGGAGGGAGCGAAGCGGGAAGGCCTGAAAACACATGTGAATGTTGCTTTGATTTGCTCCACACGTGAGTAACACTGAGTAACGCTGAGTAACACTGAGGAACACTGAGGAACACGTGAGGAACACTGAGGAACACGTGAGGAACACTGAGGAACACTGAGGAACACGTGAGGAACACTGAGGAACACTGAGTAACACTGAGGAACACGTGAGGAACACTGAGGAACACGTGAGGAACACTGAGTAACACTGAGTAACACTGAGGAACACGTGAGGAACACTGAGGAACACGTGAGTAACAGGTTGGTAACACGTTAGTAACACGTTGTTAACACGTAAGTAACACGTGAGTAACATGTTGGTACACGTGAGTAACACTGAGTAACGCTGAGTAACATTGAGTAACACTGAGGAACACGTGAGTAACAGGTTGGTAACACGTAAGTAACACGTGAGTAACATGTTGGTACACGTGAGTAACACTGAGTATCATTGAGTAACATTGAGTAGAATTGAGTAACACGGTGTAACACTGGGTTTCAGTGCCATTGTGTGTCTGGAGATGATGTGCTGTTGGCAACTAACAACTAACTCTTGTTTGTAATTACTATTGTGTACTGTATGTTCATGTTTTGTGCTTCCTTCGTTCATTCATCATCTGCGCTTTATTTTTCGTGAAGCATTATTCTGTTGCGCTTCTGCTATGATAAACAAACATCATCTCTCGGATTGTGTGCGTAACGGAGGCCAGCTAGTGAGAGTCGCGCTGACGACTGCTAGTGAATGCGGTGTTTAGCGCCAGTGTTAGCGCACTCGACTCGCTTGCAGTGGATCGGGGTTCGAGACCGACTCAGAGCAGGGCTGATAGGATTGGAGGGTGAGTTTTGGAAGAAAGGGTGTGTTTGTTTGGGTTGATTTCAAATATCTACATTGGCCAACAGTACATTTCAAAAACGACTTTCCCCACCTTTAAAAGGAATAGTTACTTTTAAAATGATTATATAATTTATTTTATTTTTGTTATATAATTTGCTCTTTTTCCCCTCAACAGAGTCACATTCGCAAAAAAACCTTAGGACTCACTGCTTTAAAACATAATAGTAGCATCAAGCACATGATGAAGCAGCGTGTAAAGCAATGAAAGTGAGCGTCAGTTTAATGTACTTACAGAGGAATCTGGCTCGGTATGATGCGAGAGTCTTCTGGTGAAGAACTCTATAATACACAACAGAAATCAGATAAAAGAGAAATTAGCATAAAACCATAATCATTATAATCTCAATAAAATTATCATTAAAACTACTTAAAATGTAGCTTTTCTTAAAGCAGTTTTAGATACTAAGAGCGAGACAGATCAAATCCACATACACAAGAGTTTGAGTTCACAACCCTGATCAGCATTTGCTTTATTCAAACTCATTCAACACGTTCACTTTCTTCTGAATGCAAACCCATTACATTTCCTAAGCTAACAGAAATCTGTTCTAAGAACGTTTTTCTAATGTTCCCAGTAAGTTATGAAAATTATATTTCTGAATGTGATAATGTTGCTATAGAAACACATCATTCCGAGTCCGAGATTGTGAACAGCTCAGAGTGGAACCTCACGGGTTACCATCTCGTAATTACGGTAACTATAACATAGCGTGAACGCAGCATCAGAGCCCATGTAGCTCTCATTTGACAAGGAGAGGTGAACGAATCAACTCTTATTTCTGTATATGTGCAGCTGTCATGTGACAAAGAATGAATGACTCGGACCAGAAGCCCACCTCAGATGGAATCACCTTCTGTTTTCTCCGCCGGCGACCCGATGGATGGCTGTGGGCCCTGGAAAAATCACATAAATGATTGTAAATATATCTGAAGCAATGAAGAACACAGGCTAAAGCCTCATCATAAGGAAAATTAGCGTTGTTTGTGGGAAAGACATTTTTGTTTGTTTTGTTTTGATAAGAAATCATAGAAATGCAAAAGTATTGAGGTGTCTTGTACTTCACTAGCAGGGCTTTTTATCCCGTTGGTGAATATGTTTTAAAGCAATATGTTTTACTTATTCTACAGTTAATGAAAAACTGTAAATGAAAATGTAATGAAAAACACAATTTTATCTATTCTCATCAGCTACATCAATCTACAACATTAAATATTAGATCATCTTACCTCAGAATTAATTTTGTGTTGTCGCTGATGATTTCATCAGACATCATAAGCCCTATTTTAAACCATCTATTTAAACCATCTAATAATCAAACAGTCTTTAATAACAGATCTAAAAAAAACACAGAGTTCTTTAGGAGAAGCAAAATAACCAGGCTACCATAAACGAGAACAGACTAAGGGCGTTTTCACACCTGAAAGTCCGCACCAAGGTCCGAACCAAAGGTCATGTTTTGATACATTGTATACATTTGGTTAGTTTTGGTTTGGTTTCACATTGCAATTATACGAGCACACTAAAGAACTTTACATGACACACTTGCGTCCTGTCGCCATCATCTATATGGGCTGCATCTTGACATTGATTGGTTTGTAAACGGACTTGTGTCTGACGCCAACGTGTTGTCAATTCGGCGGGTAACTTTGACAAGAATGAATGAACAGAACAGACGCATATCATTGCCACTATTCTTTTATTATTATGGCATTACTCCCTGCAGCTCCAGCTATACTCGAGGCTAGCTCACATTCACCAAACACTATGTCCTTGATGTGCGAACATTTTATCATCGCCGGCAGGATGCAGGACAAATGTGTGTGTGTGTGTGTGTGTGTGTGTGTGTGTGTGTGTGTGTGTGTGTGTGTGTGTGTGTGTGTGTGTGTGTGTGTGTGTGTGTGTGTGTGTGTGTGTGTGTGTGTGTGTGTGTGTGTGTGTGTGTGAATCAGCTGGAAGAAACGCTGTTTGCAGGACTGACAGATCTGCACATAAATATTCTTCTTCGGTTGTTTAGGCTACGCGGGAACCACCGGAACTTCCTGTAAATGGTCTGAAAGTCCGAACCATACAGAAAATGACTACCTCTTTTTGTCGGACCAAATTTCATCTGTTTGGTCCAGACTGTGGTCCGGGGGAGGTTTCACATACCGGTATGTAATTTTGATTCGGATCAAACTGAAAAGTCAGAAAATCCAGACCAAACAAGGTAGGTGTGAAAGGGCCCTAAGAACTGAACAAAACCGGGAGTATATACAGTATACACAGACTGAATGGGGTTAAATAGGCACAGCTGAACAGAATGATTAACTAATGAGTTACCAAGAAAACCTCTTGGTTGCGTATGTTACATACGTTCATGGTTCCCTGAAAAGGAAATGAGACGCTGCATTGAAACGCTGTGTGAACGGCTCTGTGTGATTGCATCGTGACGCATGTATGAAATCAGTCCAATGGCGAGACTGAACATCATAGGCGGGAGACGTCATCGACCAGAAAACTATAAAGCACACCCAAACCAAACGGTGTTAGCTTCTGATAGACTGAAGCATGTTGATCACGGGCATGCAGGGAGTATGGCAGGGCGACGCAGCGCCTCGTTACCTTTTCAGGGAACCATGATTACTTGTAAGTCTCCAATTCTTTTGAGATACGAAATAGTGAGGAAAAAGATAGTTTTTAGAGTGAGAAACTTCTCAGAAACCTCTTCAATAGGCTTGAAGAGAGCCAATGAAAGGCTTTCCAAAACAACCTCGTTTGAGAGACCTGAACTTCTGAGCAGGGCCCCCTCAGAGGCCAAGCACACAGTTTCCATAACTCTGGACGGGGGTGAAGGATCGACCCCTTCGCCTGAGAAAGAAGGTCCCTCCTGGGCCGAATCTCCAGAGGAGAGCCGTCGAAGAGAGACACAAGGACCAAGAACCATACTCGGGCCGGCCAAAACGGGGATATAAGCAGAAGACGGACCCCGACCTGGTGAACTCTCTCCAGAACTCCCGGGAGCAGAGTGATTTAGATACCCCGCGATGTGTACTGCCCTCAGAGAGAGCGGTTTCCTTGGGCTCACAGGTGGATCTGGTGAGCCAGCTTGTATAAGATTGTGCACGTGATGGCAGAAAGCGTTTGTCTAATTGTTTTTCTGACGAAGCTCCTATTTCTCGGCAAGCCAGTCGATGTTTAATTTGGCTACGACGCGAGTAACAACCTCCACAAGCTCCTCAAATGCGGGAGTCTAAAGTGGTGAGTCTTCAGTGTCTCCTGTCTCGATACTAACAACATCCAGCTCCTCAGAACTGGATAATTGCAATACCGGTGCTTGACTCAGGGCAGAAATAACCACAGAAACACTGGACCTGGACCCATCTCTAATCCCACGACTTGAGCCACTACTCTGCCTTGGCAGAAGCGGGACCCAAGGCCCTCCTCAAAGAGTGCCCCATTCAGCCCCCACAAAAGCTGACTGACTGAGCTCCCAAACAAACAGCATACAGTAACATGTGTATCCCCACCCGTGATATAACGTGGGTAGGAATGAACACACTTCCTGAAATGCTGTTAACTTGCCATTATTATTATTTTTTTGTGGTGAAACTAATAAGAACAAGCAAATAGGAACAGGGAAAACAGAGAGAAAACAAAACTAAAACAGAACATACACGTCTGGCTGAACGTCTGGCATCTGAACGTCTGGCACCTGAACGTCTGGCACCTGAACGTCTGGCACCTGAACGTCTGGCATCTGAACGTCTGGCACCTGAACGTCTGGCATCTGAACGTCTGGCACCTGAACGTCTGGCTGAACGTCTGGCACCTGAACGTCTGGCTGAACGTCTGGCACCTGAACGTCTGGCTGAACGTCTGGCACCTGAACGTCTGGCTGAACGTCTGGCACCTGAACGTCTGGCATCTGAACGTCTGGCACCTGAACGTCTGGCATCTGAACGTCTGGCACCTGAACGTCTGGCATCTGAACGTCTGGCACCTGAAAAACATTTTAACATTTAAAAAACATTAAATGAATATTCAACAAAAATGTTTCAGAAAAAAAGTGTTCCATGAACAATGTATAATAATAATAATAATAATTCGTAACATTTATATAGCGCTTTTTCTGAGACCTCAAAGCGCTTTACATGGAAGGGGGAATCTCCTCAACCACCACCAATGTGCAGCATCCACTTGGATGATGCGACGGCAGCCATATTGCGCCAGAACGCTCACCACACACCAGCTTACTGGTGGAGAGGAGACAGTGATGAAGCCAATCAGTATATGGGGATGATTAGGAGGCCATGATGGACAGAGGCCAAGGGGCAAATGACCACATTTTCCGGGGATTTTTAATGACCACAGAGAGTCAGGACCTCGGTTTAACATCTCATCCGAAGGACGGTGCTCTTTGACAGTATAGTGTCCCCGTCACTATACTGGGGCATTAGGACCTACACAGACCACAGGGTGAGCGCCCCCTGCTGGCCTCACTAACACCTCTTCCAGCAGCAACCTGGTTTCCTCAGGAGGTCTCCCATCCAGGTACTAACCAGGCTCAGTCCTGCTTAGCTTCAGTGGGCAACCAGTCTTGGGCTACAGGGTGATATGGCTGCTGGCAATATATATATTATATGTAGGCAGTAAATGTAATATGGCAGTATAAATAATGTTGGTAACACTTTACAATAAGGTTTTATTAGTTAAAGTGATAGTTCACCCAAAAATGAAAATTAGCCCATGATTTACTCCCATTGATGATGATTTACCCATGATTATATGACATTCTTCTTTCAGACGAATACAATCGCAGTTATATAAAAAAAAAATGTCCTGGCTATTCCAAGCTTGATAATGGGAATGAATGGGTATATTTTTTTGGAAGTCCATCAAAGTACATCCATCCATGATAAAAGTGCTCTACACGACTATGGGGGGTTAAGTAAGACCTTCTGAAGTGAAGTGATGCGTTCGTGTAAAAAAAAAATCCATATTTAAAACTTAATCGGCTAAAATAACTAGCTTCCGGCAGATGGCCGTTCGCATCGATTTGCGGCGAAAGAGTAACACTTGACCCGACGCATGACGTAATGACCAACGCGGAAGCGCAGAGAATCGGACAAAACAAAACTCCAGTCACGAATTAGAAGTCTAAAACAAAAAAAAATTTAAAGAGAAATGTGGGAGGAGCCGACTTTTGTAGGCCATCTGCCGAAAGCTAGTAGATTTAGTCGATAAAGTTTTAAATATGGATATTTTTCTTACACGAACGCATCGCTACACTTCAGAAGGCCTTTATTAAAGGGATAGTTCACCCAAAAATGAAAATTCTGTCATCATTTACTCTCCCTCAAGTTGTTCCAAACCTGTATGATTTCCTTTCTTCTGCTAAACACAAAAGAAGATATTTTTAAGAAGGTTGGTAATTAAACAGTTGCTGGTCCCCATTGACATCCATAGTATTTTTTTTTTCCTACTATGGAAGTCAATGGGGTCCATCAGTCGTTTGGTTACCGACTTTCTTCAAAATATCTTCTTTTGTGTTCAGCAGAAGAAAGAAAGTCATACAGGTTTGGAACAACTTGAGGGAGAGTAAATGATGACAGAATTTTCATTTTTGGGTGAACTATCCCTTTAACCCGCCAGAGCCTGTGGAGCAATGCAATACAATGATGATTGAAAGATGAACAAATAAACCTGATGATCATATTTGATTTTTATAATAAATGATGATGATAATCAAGTAAAGCTGCTTCAGTCCAGCTGAAATATTACTAACAATATCAAAGTTATTCTCACATTTACTTGATAAAATCAGTGATTTGACAGCAGATTTGACTTTTACTTGATAAAAGAGTGTAAACGATCAGTCAAACACAGACGGACTGGAGGAGATTGACAGGTTTATCAGTGAAGTGTTGATCATTTAGAGATATTCATGTATGGAGTATAATACAGCAGCTTTATAGGGTTAAGAGTCATTCTGCACTGAGTTTGAGGAGCTCGAGGTACAGGACTGTGATAAATAGGGCTGGTTATTCTAGTCATTATAGTAAGATGACTTTAAAACCATGACTGAGCTCAAACAGAAACACATCTGACGTGAGAAACACACACATTAACACTCCTGTGATGGGCATTTACTGCCAGAGATGATTAGTGAAAGAAAGTTATGTCGCTGTACGCAGGAAAAAACTCATCTGAGAACCAAATTTCCAATAAAAGTTTGAAAATATCAAATAAAAATCAAAACATTTGAGGCCTATATACTCTCACAGCCTACACATAAGCGGTGTTATATCACTGTAAAATGACACTTAGTTACTATATTTGATGTAACACTATTGGTTAATTATAACCTGTGAAGGTTGAGACGGGTGACAATGCTTTGGTCTAAAGTTATTTAAACATTTAAATGTATAACAGTACAGTAAGAGCCAACTCAATATCTGAACAGATTGTAAATTCATTATCGTTTCTTTGCTTCGGTTATTGAGGTAAATTTAATGTTATTTTATTTTAATTTTTTTTTGTAATGCAATACTGATTTTCCTGTATTTCTGTATATTTCTATATTATTTTTTATGTTTATTCTGATGTTTTATTGCTGTTATGTGTCTCTATTGGCCACCATTAGAATATCTTACTATCTTCTGTTGCACTTTAATATTAATCTTATGTTTAGTTTAGTTTAGTTTGCAGTTTATTTATGTTTAGATGTCTGATGTTCTTCTTGTTTTCCAGCACAAATATCTCAACATTCTTATATCAAGATACATTTACTGGAGAAGCAAATGACTGAAGATATAAAGTCTTAATGTCTTGCAGTGAAGTAAAAGTTAATTTGGACTTTGATTCTACAATGAAAGCAAGATTAATTCACAGAGATCAAAGTTGTAATTCTTCTCTAGCCGTGAGTTACAACTTTGATCTCTGTGAATTAATCTTTCATTGTAGAATCAAAGTCCAAATTAACCTTTGCTTCACTGCAAGACATTAAGACGTGAAATCATCATTCACACCCTCCGCCTGAACGTCTTCCATCTGAAGAAAAGTAAGTAGAAACATTAGTCAAGTCTCACACAACAATAGATAAACTGTTCCTCTGTATCGATTGCTGAATCACTGATTAACAAATACAAGTTTAAATGTTTTTATACGCATGTTTGATTATTGCACAGTGAATAATGTGGTAAAACACATTTCTTAGGTTCACTAAACATTTCATTAGAAGCAGTTAATCCACCAACAGGGCAACACTATGAGTGCTGATGAGTCCCATCGTCTAGCACAGTACATGTACCAAGCTTTTCTTTTAATAAATAGAAAGAAATAGATCGAATAGAAATATAATAGTGTTAGTAGTAATGGGTCAAGTGTTGACTAAAAAGATGCTTTAGTCGTTTCTAAAGACTCAAGTTGAGTTCGGCAGGTCAACAGTCCAGTTAAAGAGACTTTGTGCCTCTTCTTTTTTTAATTTTTTTTTTATATAAACTTCACACTTGGAACACAACTTGGACATTTGACTTTCTAGCAATTTTAGAGAGGAAATTATTTTGTAAAATATATATTTTGTGTAAAAAAATGTGTATGTTTGCTTCACAGTAAACTTAAACTTCTATAATTCATCTTTGACTATTGCACTCTTGGTCGTGTGATGTTGAACTAAATCATATGTCATAAATCATAAATATAAAAACTGCACTCATTAGTTCTGATTTCTTCACGAGTTTTGAGTCTGTCACACACAGATAGGCTGCGCAAGCCTTAACGGACACGACCTCGTTAATAACACATTATCCATTATCAATGGCCATTTACACTGAATGTAATAAAATCAGTATCATTCTCGCATTTCGATGCTTCCTTAGTTATGTTTTGTTTGTGCCGTTTAATCAGGCTAAGTATAATTCTCTTCACTTCCCTAAAGCAGACGAGCGTTACTGTCGAGCCCTGTCTCCGTGTTACCGATCCAGTATAACTCTTTTAAAAGTAACATAAATTAAATTATTACACACTAATAATTATTCCTCTTAAAAGGGGATCACATTTGCAAAAGAGGAAAAAGACTCACTGCTTTAAAGCATAATAGTAACATCAAGCACATGATGAAGCAGCGTCTGAAGCAGTGAACGTGAACATCAGTTTAAATACTTACAGAGAAATCTGTTTCAGTAGAATCAGCTGAGAGTCTTCTGGTGAAGAACTCTGTAATGGAAACCAGGAGTCAGAAAAAGAGAAATGAGGAACAAATCAAACGCACTGTCCAAACTAACTCAATCAGATCAGAATAACTTACCCCTCATTTTTTTTAGCAGTTCCCGGGGCAGGAGCCACATATACACTACTTTCTCTTAGATGGAGAGACTCTGTATGTCGGCCTACAGTTCAGTCATTCAGCCGATAGACTTGTATGCCTGAAACTTCACCGGATAGCTTTTGTTAAAGTAGTTGGTTTGGTGGATCATGTAAATGAAAAGCTGGTAAATAACTGCTTATTATAGTCTGATAAGCCCAACCCTTTGAGGTCATGATGATGCGAATAACAATGTTGTTCATCTTGATTAACCTGTGCTGTCACGTACGCTGCTAAGAGCGAGAAAGATCACATTACATAAATGTCTGATTTCATAACCCTGATCAGCATCTGCTTTATTCAAACTTATTCAACCAGTTCACTTTCTTCTGAATGCAAACCCATGATATTTCCTCAGCTAACAAAATTTTTCTTGGTTATGTGAACGTTAAGGGAACATTTCATCGTATTATTCTTCAAACATTATGGAACGTTAATCTTGAATGTTCTCTGAATGTTCTGATACAAGAAGTAACATTTAAAAAACATCAGACGAACGTCCAACTAAAACGTGTTAGAAAAGAAATGATTCATGATCGATGTATAAATAATGTTTTTGTGCTAGTGTTTTGAGAACATTATTAAAGACCAGATGTTACTGTAAGAATGTTCATAACTTTGAGGGAACGTTCCCTGTTCTCTGGATCCAAACTAAAACGGTTCATAAAATCCAATGATGCTATTAATATGTCATCTTACATGCTAATAAATGAACAGTTTCTCTGTCTCTGTATTTGTGTTCTTGTGTTTCTCAAGAGGCCACAGATACAGTGAGTACTGAGTGTGTACTGAGTGTGTGTTTCTGTTTCCTATAAAGTGAAACTTACACAACACTCCTACACCAACTCTGTAAAATGTATGATGATCTTAATAATACAATTTAGTGATTAGAACTTATTTTGAATAAGTTTGTTGACCTTACGGAGTTTAACTAAGTAACGACAACTTTTTAGCACAGAAAGTTATTAAACCTAATAGATTCAATTATCCTCTACTTAAAATAATGAGTATTGTGAAATTGTCGAATGGTCATGCGCAGTTCTACATGTTCAACCGTTTTGGATCTTTTAAGTTTTGTTTACCTGGACTTTTAATGGAGGGACAGAAATCTCCTATTTCATTAAAATAAATATCTTAATTTTGTGTTTCAAAGTCTAACCAAAGTCTCATGGGTTTGGAACGTCATGAGGGAGAGTAAATGATGAAAGAATTTACATTATTGGGTGAATAACCCTTAAAGCTTGTTGTTGCACTAAAGTCAGCCTTCTTTTTAATTAAAGTGTTAAAATGTCACCCGTTTTTAAAGAGCACCGTTTTACTTATTTCTGTTAAATATGTTTTTCTAAGAGTCAAAATTAAGCAAACATTGATTTTTACAGCGTCAGCTTCAGTTTCTTGTCAAAAGACTGTCAGTATTCTTTTATTCATCAGTCATGATTTGTTGTAATGCATATTGTTACATTAATGAAAAATGTTTTGAATGTGCCAGAATGGCATTGTTTGGTGCATTGTAATGCCTGAAGAAAATTGATCAGTAATAAATAATGTTTTGCCTAAGATTGTCCTAGTAATGTGAACTCTAATAATAAGTTAACACAACTAATGATTTTGAGTTAACAGTACTTGACCAACAATAAAACATGAACACAATCAGTACATTGTACATATTTTTTAATGTAAGTACATAATACTTAAAGCCACTTAATGTAAAGTGGGACCAGTTTTCTTTACTAATTAATTAAGTTTTGCCAACTAAAAATGAATACACTACTTTACTTAGAATTTTTAAGGCAATCAGTTTCCTCACTTTTTCTAATAAAGTCAACTTATTACATTATACAGTGATGATGTCAGTCAAAGAAAATAGTTCAACATGGTCTAATTTGTTGAAAAGTGATCAGCAAATTATTTATACCATAATGCAACACACTCCGAGTTGAGGATCATAATTGAACAAAAGACACAAATATGATCAAGTTCTAGTTCAAATCTGAGGATTATGGATCAGGTTCATGTTTATCCATTTGAACATATTCTTAATAACACAAACTGATGTAAGTTTGTCCAGTTCAAAGCCTTAAAAATTTTAGCAGCAAATCAGATCATCAATAAAAAGAGTCAACTAGGAAATATGAAGAAATTATACTGGATCTCTCTTTAAAATTATTCCTTTCTCTACATTTAATTAAAAAGTGTAAAAACATGTGAAGCTTCTAACATGTAATCTCACATAACAATAGATAAACTGTTCCTCCTTATCATTTGCTGAATCACTGATTAACTAATAAACATTTCTTGCATGAATCTAAATTTGGGTTTATTGTGTTTCTCAAGACGCCGCAGGCCAGGGCGTCAAAAACTGAAGCATGGTCAAGTGCCTTCCGCGTCACAGAGAAGACGTCAAAGGTACTCCTAGGCGTCACTATATTGACGTACAAGGAACTCCATTGATTTCAACGGTTTGCCTTATGCGTCAGATTAAGGCTATTTTTTTTGCTTTAGGCTATTTTTACTTTTTTTTTACGCCCTGGGAGTGAGCAATAAGGCCCTTGAAGCCGTGATTTACAGTGAATGTAGAACAGCTAAAGGGCGTTGTTAGACTCGATGTGGAGGTAAAATCCCCTCAGCTGTTCTAAATGTTCTAAACATGCCAAGCGAGTTCCAAAGAGATTGCCCAGCAATATTGCTCAAAAAGTATGTATCATCTTCTTCAGGGAACCGGGGTTACATCCGTAACCTAAGACGTTTTCTATACGGTGAAACTCTTACGTGACACACACATTTTTCTAAACATCTTTGAATGATGATGATGGACAGAATTTATTTACCTCTGGGACAGGACATCTCTCTGATATACTCCATAGTCAAACTCTAATTCTTCTGAATATATTTGACTGATGATGATGATTAAAAGAATCTGTGGTCTATATGGTCATAACCTCCTGATATATGACACTGGTTTAGGGATTTTAATATTTTAACCCTGACTAATGATATAAGAGTCAGAGAAATCTTTTTTTGAATGGACCAGTTTATTTAGACTAAAATGTTTTATGTTTTGTATTATATTTGAATGCTTCATGCTTTTATGGCTCATATAGTGTGATATAGTGAGAATATGGAGGAAAAACAGATCAATTTTATTCAGACTCAAACTGAGCAAAAATATGTTTTCTGCAGATGTTGATATTTATATGAAATTTTGATGCTTGTAATGTGAGTCAGTGAGATCTTTATAACAGAATAAAACATATCAACATAAAATGCATATAAATGTCAATACTGTCTTAGTAAAATGATATTTAAATGCTTAGTTTTATGGTCAAAGCTCTGTAAAATATATAATCCAATGCAATGATGATTGAGATTGTAAGGCCCGCTATATTTGGCCCAATCTCCGGTTCGCCAATACACGGGGAAGGTTATCACATGTTCTGTCCTCACTCATGCAAAGTATTGGTTGGTTAAATTTGCAATACATTAATCATATGTATTTACTTGTTAATTCATCTGACTCCATAAATGAAAGGTTTTAATAATATCTGTGCCTCACTAAAAGTGAGCGAATGTTTGACTATTCCTTTTAACCATTAAATAAACAATGTCAAACACAGTTGGAATAATCACATTGTAGCAATTTAATATTTCAGATATCAGAGATCAATTCCACAATCAATTCAAATATCTAGAACATGGTTATACATTGGTTACACCAAAGAATCTTACCCAGCTTGTACCTGAGATAGAGAGAGAGAAAGTGAAAGAGAGAGAGAGAGAGAGAAGGAGGGAGAGAGAGAGAGAAAGAGAGAGAGAGAGAGAAACCACCTATCCAATTCCTCGTCCAGCCAAGAAGAAGAGACAGAGAGAGCCAGAACACCTTCCTTTATCCTCTGACCAGGTGATATGGGGGATGGGGTGAGATCACCCTCAAATGGTTTCTATCCCACAGAAGGGGGGTTGCCTTATCTGGCCTTATCTCTAAACCAGTTTTCTATGAACTTCTATAAATCTTATTTCCTTTTATTTTATCTATCTGGATATGAGATATCTGTACCACTCACTTTGAGACATTTCAAATGACACCAAAAACATAACAGTCAATGTTGAATATTCACATTAAACCATGTTCTTGTGTGAGTTCCTAGTTTCTGAGAGGAAGAAAGGCTGTATTGGGGGAGGTCAAATGTTAATTAGCCAGCAGGGCCCTTTTGTCCCATAAATCAGGCCTCAACCAGTATTTTCAGTCTTACAAGATGAAAAAATAACCCTGTCGGCCTTTCGATGTTGGCTGTGGATTCAGGGAACAACGATTAGCTATTTAGCTATTGGGCTATTCCGCCCACACACGGTGACGTATACATTCCTAACCCAACAGGTGCACGATAATCAACTAAAGTACATAAATACAAATATAAATAGGCACATACTAAATAATAAAAATAATCAACAAATACATAACTTATAATAAATAAACTCCAATACAACAGTTATAATAGACAAACGGCTACAAGAAAACCTGATTTTTATAATAAATGATGATAATCAAGTAAAGCTGCTTCAGTCCAGCTGAAATATTACTAACAATATCAAACTTATTCTTACATTTACGTGATAAAATCAGTGATTTGACAGCAGATTTGACTTTGACTTGATAAAAGAGTGTAAACGATCTCTCAGACACAGACGGACTGGAGGAGATTGACAGGTTTATCAGTGAAGTGTTGATCATTTAGAGATATTCATGTATGGAGTATAATACAGCAGCTTTATAGGGTTAAGAGTCATTCTGCACTGAGTTTGAGGAGCTCGAGGTACAGGACTGTGATATATAGGGCTGGTTATTCTAGTAATTATAGTAAGATGACTTTATAACCATGACTGAGCTCACAGATCTGAACCGACTGAACACTGAATAAGAAGACCCCGTCATCTATTATCCACACAGAAGAGTTTGTGTTTTCCTCTTATCCGACCAAACCTGATTCTCAGCACATTATGTACATCATCATCAGTCAAATATGTTTAGGAGAATCAGGGTGTGACTTTATAGGAAACAGAAACACATCAGACGTGAGAAACACACACATTAATACTCCTGTGATGAACGTTTACTGCCAGAGATGATCAGTGAAAGAAAGTTATGCCGCTGTAAGCAGGAAAAAATTCATCTGAGAACCAAATTTCCTAAAAAAAAAACATTTGAGGCCTGAATACTCTCACAGGTCACAGCAAAAACATCAGTGGTTTTATATCATTATAAAACGACCCTTAGTTACTATGTTTGATGTAACATTACTGGTTAATAATATCCTCTGATGGTTATAATGACAATGCTTTGGTCGTCATGAAAACAACACCTCATGACAGGTGAGAGCAGTGGTCAGTAATAATGAGTGTAGGAGTCACTGGTTTATTTCCCAGACTCCTCAGCGCTGCATGTGAGATCATCACTGCCCTCTGAAGTACAGGCAGAGCTCGAGTCATGAGGAATCCAGTTTTCCTGGATCTGGAAACACTTCACAGCTCCACGTCAGCATCATCACACAAATCAACCCGCTTATATTTACATATCTATATTTGCAGAAAGCAGAATGATTGTCTTTATACCCATTTAACAGAGACACAGATGAAATTATAGGATGATTCTCGAGACTCGTGTGTGTTTTGGTTCAGGTTGGTGTGATTAATCACTAACAGTGAGTATTAAAGCCATGCATAACATCATAGCTCTTTATTGTTTGCCCACAGCTGCCTTAAAGTCCATCGTTCAGTTGTATGCAGGTAAACCTGAAACATGACAAGTAATGCAGTTTTTGTAATGCCATCAACTGTGTGTTGATTGTCTATATGTTCATGCTGGATATAAAACTAGTGCTAGTGTTCTGACGGAATGATTAGATATTGGGGGTTTTCTGTTCGAACGGTGTGTGTTGGCAGTCCCTAAGTTAATAACTAATGATAATTCCGGTTCGCGTGGCTACGTGCAAGCGATAAAAATTCTGTATTATAAATTTTAAGGCCAGACAAGTAGTTTGTTGAGGGTTGGTTTGTAGGGAAGGACTACACGCCTGAGCACATATATTCAAACGCACACAAATATAGACTGAACTCGTAATACACGTGCGCTATCAGCGTTCTCACAGGTTCAAGTTTTTGAATTTGCGCAGAAAGAACAATCTATATTGTTAAAAGCGCTGTATAAATGAAGATGACTTGACTTGACTTTCAAAAGCTACACTCAATGCTGTGCTTGATTTAAGCGCTATGGGAACGTGAATACCAACGCTGCCGCACTGTGGGTGTCTGAACCCCTTACGGTTGTGTAGTGTGTGCTCACAATAAGTAATAAGGTAATAAGAAGGTCTCAGACATGAGCTTTTGATGTCAACTCAAGGACGTGAGAGCCCGGAGTGGCATGAACATCCAAACTATAAATCTTATGAATGTGTGCAGAGAGGACCAGCCTGCCGCATCACAAACATGTTACAGGGGGGCACCCCCCGCTAAGGCTTGGGAAGAAGTGTGAAGTAGAATGAACCCTGATGCCTACTGGCGAAGCTTGATAGGTAAGGGCAAAAGCATCCCTCACCCAATGTGAAATTGTCTGTTTTGTGGTGGCCGCCTCTGTTACGGCCACTATGACAAACAAATAGTTGCTCTGATTTTCGCCACTGGCTAGTGTGGTGGACGTAGGGCTGAAGAGCACGGAAGGATGCAAGATTCTTTTTAAAGAAGTGATAGCCATAAGGAAACCATCTTAAAAGTCAGAAGTTTATCAGACACTGACCCTAGAGGTTCCAAGGGGGTCTTCAACCAGACCCTCCAGGACTATAGCTAAGTCCCATGAAGGGATCTTGGTTTTAATGGGAGGCCTCAGCTGCCTGGCTCCATGAACAAAGTGGGCGTGCAGAGGATGTTTCTCAAGTGGCACCCCGCCAATCAAGGCTTGGCAAGCTGATAAAGCGGCCACATAAACCCTGAGAGTGGCGGGGCATGTGCCTGCTGATAATTTTTTTCCTGCACGAAGTCCAGAACTGAAGCAATCTGGCAGTTAACAGGACCTGAATTACGTGCAGTGCACCACCTTTCAAAGACACCACATGTATTGACATCCTCTAGTGGAGGGAGCCCTAGAACTGAGAACGGTCTCTATAATATCAGCTGAAAACCCAGTGTCCCTCAGTTGGCCCCTTCCGGGGCCAAGCATGAAGGTTCCACAACTCGGACTGGGGAGATTGTCCCCTGCGTTTGAGACCAAAAGTCCCCTCCTGTTCAGTATTGTCCAGTGCAAGCCGTCTAGGAGAGATATTATTTCCGAGAACCAAACTTTGTTCATGCAACAAGGCGGTATAAGAGGCAAGGACCCTTGATGACGAACCTTGGCCAGGATTCCTAAGGGTGTAAATCATCCTAAGGGACAGGAATTTGTCCTGACCCTAAAGCAGAGCCTGCTGCGCTCGCCTGTTAGAAGACGCGAACACAGTCCGCCTGGCAATTTTTGTAGGCGACTACCACAGTACTGTCAACCTGCACTAGGATATGATAGCCCCCTTAACTGCTGGAGGAAGTATTTCAGGGCCAAAAATACAGCCATCCATTCAAGGCAATTGATGTGCCAATCAAGATGATGCCTCCCCAGATCCCTTGGGCTGGACGACCACTTAAGACCGCTACCTACATGGATTTTTAGAAAGGACACGAAGCACTCAGTGCATGCCCTTGCCTTTATTTGACCATGGGGATTGTATAGCGATTTTGAGCCACAACTGAAGTGGTCTCATGTGCAAAAGGCCCAGAGGGATCACTGTGGACGCAGCTGCCATAAGACCTATGTAATGTCCTGACCTAGCCAGATGTTGCTTTAGGGTGTTTAAAATGGTCTTGACACGAGTGGGAGACAGTTGTTCCCCAGATGGTGACAGAGTCCGATTTAACCCCAAGCACGTTACCCTGTGGGCGGGAGAGAGAACGCTCTTCTTGGCATTGCATCTCAGCCCCAGAGAGAGAAGATGAGTTTGGATCTGGATACGGCCTGGATCCGGCGGACTGCGGTAAACCTCGGATAAACAGAGAGACTAAAATTAGTGTAGACGCCATTCTTCTTATGATGTAATGAGTACATCAGGATTTATGGGAAGTGTTCCCGGTTCAGGCTGACCTAATCTATGCAGCCTATGTCACGGAATACTAAACGAGAGACGAGGATTCAAGTGCAGAGGAGATTTAATAAAAAACACAGACGAAGTACAAAACTCAGAACTAAGGTATCCAACAGACAGGAACATCAAGGACAGGTAACTCAGACAACGAACCAGCACAGGACTACAAACACAGGGAGGCTAAATAGGGGAACAAACAAAGGAGGGAAACAAGAAGGACAGGTGGGACAAATTAACCAATAATTAGATAACAAGATGGGAGGGGCTAGACAATAAACAGGAGAGCACATGGCACAAAACAACAAACACCCATGTGCAGCTCAAGACAGGACAGACATGTGACATTACCCCCTCCCTACGGAGCGGCTACCAGACGCTCCACAAGACCCGGACGGGACGGGAGGGACAGACCAGGGCGGGACGGGAGGGACAGACCAGGGCGGGACGGGAGGGACAGACCAGGGCGGGACGGGAGGGACAGACCAGGGCGGGGCAAGGGGAATGGACAGTTCAGAAACCCAGGGAAGCCCACAAAGTTCGGGAGTCCAGGGCGGGACACAAAGTTCGGGAGTCCCGGGCGGACCACAGAGTTCGGGAGGCCATGGCGAAAATGTCAGTCCATCTGGCGGCCAGGGCGGAGACGACCCCTCGGGCGGCCATGGCGGAGACGACCCCTCGGGCGGCCATGGCGGAGACGACCCCTCGGGCGGCCATGGCGGAGACGACCCCTCGGGCGGCCATGGCGGAGACGACCCCTCGGGCGGCCAGGGCTCAGGAACTGACACAGGCTCGCGAGCAGTCTCTGGCTGGGCGGAACTCAAGTGCTTCCTCCAAGCATGCAGAACTGCCCCTGCATAGAATAGGAACACGGCCTTCCTGGCCCTGGCAGAACTGATGATGGGGAGTTCTGGGACCATCGGACTCGGGACCACCGGAACTGGGACCACTGGGACCACCGGACTCGGGACCACCGACACTGGGACCACCGGAACAATTACGGAGGGAACCTTTCTCCTCCTCCTGTGTTTCGGGACCACCGGAACTGGGACCACCGGACTCGGAACCACTGGAACTGGGACCACCGGAACTGGGACCACCGGAATTGGGACCACCGGACTCGGGACCACCGATACTGGGACCACCGGAACAGTCACAGAGGAGGTCTTCCTTCTCCTCCTCCTTTTCCGGACCACCGGACCACCTCCTCCGATCTGATCACTGTCTGACATGGTGCTCTCCTCCTCCAAAGTTCTTTGAGCACATCTGGAGAAATACTCAAATAGGGAAATGGAATTTCCCTTATCCTCCTCTGGAGAAAAAATCTCGCTCCGCTGAATCCACATATGGCTGGTTCGTTCTGTCACGGAATACTAAACGAGAGACGAGGATTCAAGTGCAGAGGAGATTTAATAAAAAACACAGACGAAGTACAAAACTCAGAACTAAGGTATCCAACAGACAGGAACATTAAGGACAGGTAACTCAGACAACGAACCAGCACAGGACTACAAACACAGGGAGGCTAAATAGGGGAACAAACAAAGGAGGGAAACAAGAAGGACAGGTGGGACAAATTAACCAATAATTAGATAACAAGATGGGAGGGGCTAGACAATAAACAGGAGAGCACATGGCACAAAACAACAAACACCCATGTGCAGCTCAAGACAGGACAGACATGTGACAGCCTAACATTGAATTATAGAAGTCTATAATGTATTATGTGAATGCTAGGTCAAAGAGATGTGTCTTTAGTCTAGCTTTGAACTGACAGAGTGTGTCTGCTTCCCGGATAATGTTAGGAAGACTGTTCTAGAGTTTTGGTGCTAAATAGGAAAAGGATCTACCACCAGCAGTCGATTTTGATATTCTAGGTATTATTAACTGGCCGGAATTTTGAGATTGCAATAGACATGAAGGACTATAATGCGTTAAGAGCTCGCTCAAGTACTGCGGAGCTAAACCATTTAGTGCTTTGTAAGTAATCAGCAATATTTAAAAATGTATGCGATGTTTAATAGGGAGCCAATGCAGTGTTGACAGAACTGGGCTAATATGGTCATACTTCCTGGTTCTGGTAAGAACTCGAGCTGCTGCGTTTTGGACCAGCTGTAGTTTGTTTATTAAGCTTGCGTTGCAACCACCCAGTAGAGCATTACAATAATCTAGCCTTGAGGTCATGAACGCATGAACTAACTGTTCCGCATTTGTCAATGAGAGCATATGGCGTAATTTAGATATATTTTTAAGAAGAAAAAATGCAGTTTTACAGATACTAGACACGTGACTTTCAAATGAAAGATTGGTATCAAAGAGCACACCCAGGTTCCTAACCGACGACGAAGACTTGACAGAGCAGCCATCAAGTGTTAGACAGTATTCTAGGTTATTACGTGTGGACGTTTTTTGTCCAATAATTAGAATCTCTGTTTTTTTCAGAATTAAGTAGTAGGAAATTACTAGTCATCCAGTTTTTTATATCAGCTATGCATTCCGTTAATTTTGTGAATTGGTAAGTTTCGTCAGGGCTTGAAGAAATATACAGCTGAGTATCATCGGCATAACAGTGAAAACTAATGCCATGCTTCCTAATGATATCTCCTAAGGGTAGCATGTACAGAGTGAACAGCAACGGTCCTAGTACTGAGCCTTGTGGTACGCCTATATATGGTTGCACACATATATTCACAGCTGGTCACACACAAAAGCGTTCCTATAGCGCTTAAAACAAGTGCAGCATTGAGTGTAGCTTTTGAAAGGGAACAAGATAGAAACACAGAGGAAGAACTTTTTTGCACAGTGCATGATGTGGCAAATGTTAGAATGCATTTCTTACATTCACTAAATATTACTTAAAGTAAATCTACATTAGTTTGATTGTGTTTCTCAAGACGTCACAGGTATGAAGTGAGTTTCTGTTTCCTATCAAATGAAACTCTGACACACACCTGACACATATTTCACTAATGATGATGATGGAAAGAATGTGTGGTATTGTTGTTGTCCAGGTCTGATCACTCAGTAACAGCACATCTCTCCTCCTCAAGACACACAGAGTGAAAACATGCTGGAGACCAAACAATGACGGGCCGCTGTAAGAGTCTGAGCCTGAGTGTTTGATTATTCCAGAGATGTCAATCATAATGTTACTTGCAGTGACAATCTAGAGAAAGTGCATTAAAATGAATTAGACCAGTGAATCAAACCCCGTCACTGAAGAGTTTGTGTTTTCCTTTTAACTGATCAAACCTGATTCTCAGCACAGATTCTGTACATCTTCATCATCATCTTCATCATCATCAGACAAATATCTTTAGGAGAATCAGGGCGTCACTTTATAGCAAACAGAAACACATCAGACGTGAGAAACACGCACATTAACACATTAGCACATGATTCGTGAAAGAAAGTTATGCCGCTTTACGCAGGAATAAAATCATTTGAGAACCAAATTTCCAAATAAAAGTTTGAAAATATATATATATAAAAAAATAATAATAAAAAAAAAGGCCTATATACTCTCACAGCAAACACATCAGCGGTTTTGTTCCATAGTAAAACAACACCACTTAGTTACTATGTATGATGTAACATTATTGGTTAATTATATCCTGTGATGGTTATAATGACAATGCTTTGGTCGTCATGGAAACAACACCTCATGACAGGTTAGAGCAGTGGTCAGTAATAATGAGTGTAGGAGTCACTGGTTTATTTCCCAGACTCCTCAGCGCTGCATGTGAGATCATCACTGCCCTCTGCTGGCGGATCTGAAGTACAGGCAGAGCTCGAGTCATGAGGAATCCAGTTTTCCTGGATCTGGAAACACTTCACAGCTCCACGTCAGCATCATCACACAAATCAACCCGCTTATATTTACATATCTATATTTGCAGAAAGCAGAATGATTGTCTTTATAACCATTTAACAGAGACACAGATGGAATTATGGGATGATTTTCGAGACTTGTGTGTGTTTTGGTTCAGGTTATTGTGATTAATCACTAACAGTGAGCATTAAAATTGAATTAGTGTAGTGTGAGTTAGTGCTTGTAGAAAATGTTTGAATTTAACTAACTGTGTTTTGCGGCTGTCACGTTGTGTTTCAGGCGGGAAGACGAAGACAGACAGATCCAGTTCAGAAAACTCAAAGTTTAATCTCAGTACCCAGACATGCAATGGCAAACACAACTAAACATAACGGTGATCGGACAAGAAGGAACGGGTACAACTTATAAGGCAAGCACAAACGGGATAGTGAAGGGTGCACAGCTGATCTAGATGAACTCATAATGACAGTGACCATAGTAACGGATAACACAAGGAAAACAGGAACTGAAGAAATGCAAACTAAAAGTCCATGAACTAAACAGAATATAATGGTGACAGTGAAGTGTAGTTCTGTGTCTGTCTGGCTCTGTTTCCCCTGTTCTGGATCGCCTGAGTTCCCTGTGCTTATTAGCTTCCACAGCTCCTAACTTACGCACCTGTTCTCTTTTATGTTGATTACTCTCCCCGTGTGTTTAAGCCCTCCGCTCTTTCAGTTCATTGTTCCCTGTCAGCTCAGTTTATGTGGTTGTGTTGCTTCTTGTGTATTCTGTTATTATTGGATTAAAGAATATTCTTGTTTGAGTTCTTCATCATGCTCTTTATTACAGTTTTTCACAATTGCTAAAACACTAATCCCATTCGCCACACAAATCTCTTCTTACTGTCTGGATCCGGTTTTCAGTTACACGTGGATATACTGTACTTTTTTTACGTAATTGCAGACTTTATTCACTATAATGCAGACTCTCTAATACCGTATAATATGCATGATGTACTTGTTTTGAATTCTCTTTAGTCATATTCTCAGAAATACAAACTATTTGGATGGCAAAACCATGAGCACTTAGTTCAGTACAGGCTTTAATGAGCCGAGCTCTGCTGAGCTGTCAATATTATCTGACTAATCATGCAGAAAAATTTAAATAAACCCATGAAACAGTGATTGGCTGATGGAGGTGACCAATAGCAAGTGAACAAGCTGAGAAAATAAAGCTAAGGGACAAAACTATGCTAAAGACATGAACACTTATTCTCCCAAAAGAGCCATCATACAGTAAATAAAAGGAATAAAAGGAATACTGCAAAATGACAAAAATAGAGCCAAACAAAAAAATTTATTTAAATGTTTACAACAACAGATTACACACATTCTCATTTTCCACTATATAGCCAATGTCAAAAAAATTTCTTCCCAGGTCTTTTTGAATGTGTCTGATTTCCAAAAGAGAAAGATACAAAGAATTTTTTAGAAGCTTGTCAACGAATTGCTCATTCAAGAACTTGCTGGATGCGTCTTCCACTATTTTATCCCACCAAGGAAAGAAAACTCCACGATAATAACTGCAGATTTCTTCGATAATATAAGCAGCACAATCATCAATTAAAAGGGAAGATATTTCTTTAGTAAATTTCTTGAAAATATCTGCACCATATTCATGAAAACCATCAAATGAATCTGATTTTTGAAGTTTTAACAAATTGAACAAATTTTTGTCAATTTCATTAAATTGTTTCTTAATTTCAGAATTGGGCATTTTTGAATAAATTTGCTGAAGTTTGCGTTCTGGCCTGTGTTTATTAGCTTCAATTAAAAACGTTTGATTTTGTATTTCTGAAATAATTTGTCTGTAAAGTAATAATTCCTTTATTCCCTCATCTTCTGTATCATCATTTGTTTTTTGCGAAGAAGTTCTAATTATTCCAGAAGTAGAAATACAATCTCTAATAGAATAAGAAGGCACGTTTTTCTCACACGAGCCACTTAGGCCCCAGGGTTTATGATATCCAATAATTGTTTTTATGCCATGCTTCTCATGTAATATATATGCTATGAAAAAAGCCTGGATCATGCAGGGCACATGGTTGTGTCTGGCTAAACATGGGCTATTTGTAGAGTAGATATATATTTCTGAATAATCACAGTTACTTTCATAATAGATTTCTAGAAGTAGTTTGAATATTTTATCTTCAGTATGCTCTCCATCTGAGAGGTAATGAACATCAGTTCTACTCTTGTCCAATGATCCATCTTTTTTTCTAAATAATACAAAAGCAAATTGTTTCTTTAATTTCTTTGCTTCTTTTGCTTTTTCATCAAAATCATTGAAACATTCATTAAAAATTTGACAATTTTTTGCTTCTAGATAAAAATATTTGTTTTTTTTCATAATATTCGGAATTTGATATAAAAATTTCAAGGATTTTTTTCTGTTACAGAAGTCTCTGTAAATGATGCCCGAACCAATAATTTTTATGATAAAATCTCCATCATCCATGTTCTCATACGACTCAGTTCTGGAAATAGATCTATTTAAAAAAAGAAGAACAAAATGATGAACAATATAATAAAAAGCAGAATATTTATGTAAATGTCACATTTAATCATGCTCTTAAAATTTTCCCTTCCACTTTGATATTATATATTACTTAATTATAATAAAGACTAGAGTCTCTTGGGTCTAAGACTTTATCATCTGACCTGTTTATGGAATTAGATAGATGAACGAATGTGAAAAAATTTGCCATATAAAAACACTGTTTTACATACTTTTATACACTTACAAAATATGTCTATATGTTAACTTACCCATTAGTTATAATTAGTTGGTAGTTTGGAAAATCAGGAGGATCTTTGGAGTATTTTCTGGAAAAAGTAAAGGAATAAAACGTAATTTTTTTGTTCATTTCCATGGAAAGATTTACATTTTAATACACACTGTTATTCATTGACTCTTTCTTTCAATTTGAATATTTTTAATCATATTATCTTCAGTATAATGCAAGAGAATTATATTTCAGTTTTAACTGAATCTAAACCATATTATATAAATAAGAAATAAAATAAAAGATGATTCAGAAGAAATCAGTTTTAAGGATATCTAATGTCCTATCAGACACAGTAAGTCAATACTTTTGATTTTATATATTACTATTATTTCTAAACATCCATGGATACTCACCATCCCTATATTAGTCACCTTGATAAATACAATAATCATACATTATTTTTTTAAACTATACAGCTGTAAATTTATACAGATAATGTCATTTATCTGCAGTCCATATATTTCTCCAAATAATTACGCTAAAGTCACTCATCTACAGTCTCTGTGTTGCTGATCCAGTAAAACTAGGTAAAATAACTAACTGAATCATGACACAGGCTCTGCATTCATTTTCCCCTCAAAAGTGAGTCGCATTCACAAAAAAGCTTAAGACTCACTGCTTTAAAACATAATAGTAGCATCAAGCACCTGATGAAGCAGCGTGTAAAGCAGTGAACGTGAACATCAGTTTAATGTACTTACAGAGGAATCTGGTCAGAGCTCGGTATGACGCGAGAGTCTTCTGGTGAAGAACTCTATAACGGAAACCAGGAGTCAGAAAAAAGGGAAATTAGCAGAAATCATAAGCGCTGTAATCCAAACTAACTCAATCAAAGCCACACCATATTTGTATTTTTATTTTAGCAGTACCAGGGGCTGGAGCCACCAAGATAAAATCAAGAAGGATCAAATCCACGTACACATACTCGAGTTTGATTTCACAACCCTGATCAGCATCTGTCAGTGCTTCACCCAGTTCACTTTCTCCTGAATGCAAACCCATGACTTTTCCCCAGCTAACAATATATGTTCTAAGAACGTTTTTATAACGTTCCCATCGAGTTATGAAAACGTTATTTCTGAATGTTTTCTAAATGTTTTAAAAAACGTTTTTCTCTTGGTTATGTGAATGATAGAGGAAAATATTATGGGAATGTTTTCTCTATTTTATAATTTTTGGAAGTATTATGGGAACTTCATTTTTGAATGTTCTCTGAACTCCTCATATGTCATGATGTCAAGGAAAAATAGTTCAACAAGGTTTCATTTGGTAAAAAAGAACTGGGAAAAAGGGCTTTTGTCTACTCCGCTCCTTCTGCATGGAACTTTATGCAAAAAGACTTGAAATTATCTGAACTTATTTCCTTAAATGCTTTTAAGTCCAGATTGAGAGAACCTGAAATGACCTGTTTAAATTGTAAATGTTTTTAATTATTTGTATTGTATAACTTTTATAAATGTAATTGACTGTGTTTTTGCTGCCTTTTGGCCAGGACTCCCTTGAAAAAGAGGTTTTTAACCTCAATGGGACCTTCCTGGTTAAATAAAGGTTTAAAAAAAAAAAAAAAAAGTGATCCGCAAATGATTTACATGAAATATTAAACCATAATATATAACACTGTCCGAGTTAAGGAATCGCAATGAAGCAAAAGACACAAATATTATCATGTTTTAGTTCAAATCATGCTGGAGACCAAAGATGAGCTGGGCCGCGTTCAGCCCCGACAAAAAGTTGCAAAGCGTCTTTTAAACGGAAGCGGTGTTGTGTTGAACACCCTGTTCTGATGACGCAAGAGTTGCAACTATGGCAGAAAAAGACAAACATTTCAGGTGAAGGATAATGCACTTCTTACATCCGAGACTTGTGTTATGATCTATATGACCTTATTATTTTTATTGTGAGTATTAGGCTCATCATTATTGCTGATCACTGTTGATATGCTATATTTTTACTATAAAACTCCTACAGCAAACATGTCTTCTATTGTCTTCAGTGGTTGTGTATACCGAGCTGCAGCGGACACATTTGTAAAGGACTTTACTTGGACCCGTTGTGCGAGCTGTCTCTTTAATACGCGTGGTTTATATACATGTTGCTGCTGATTAGGCTGACATTTTTGAAACACCCACCAAACAGGAGAAAACGCATCTCAAACCCGTTGCACACCGTTTCCAGCAAACATGTCGTTCAATCCAGAGACCGTAGCAAAACGTTGCACACCTGTTTGGGCTTGAACGTGCCCCTGGTGTAAGAGTCGGACTCTTGGCACTGTTCTGACACACAAACTACACATTGAACAGTTTGTGTTTTCCTCTTAACCCTCTGGGGTCTGAGGTGTTTTCTGGGCCCTGGAGGTGATTATAACATTGTGTAAACGCAGCATCAGAGCCTATGAAGCGGTGGTCATGTGACAAGGAGAGGTGAATGAATCAACTCTTATTTCTGTATTTGTGCAGCTGTCATGTGACAAAGAATAAATGACTCGGACCAGAAGCCCACCTCAGATGGAAACACTGTCCGTTTTCTCCGCCGATGAGCCGAGCGATGGCTGATGGCCCCAGGAAACACGGCCCTGGTAAAATCACATGAATGATTGTAAATATATCTGAAGCAATGAAGAGAATCTTTGTATCTTCTGTGGGGCTAAAGCCTCATCGTAAGGAAAATTAGCTTTTCCCCACTCCCATGTTGTGTGATTTACAGAATTAATATTTGTACTTTTTCTACAGTTAATGTAAAAACTTGCCCAGAAAACAAAAATCATACAGAAAACATTGTTCTCAAAACACATTTGTGGATTTTATTTATTCTCATCAGCTACATCAATCTACAACATTAAATATTAGATCAACTTACCTCAGAATTAACTGTGTGTTGTCGCTGATGATTTCATCAAACATCAAACATATTTTAGGCCATCTAGTGGTTTGGAAGAAAACAAATTGTCACAGGTAGCTGCTGTAATGAACACACAATGACTGGAGTAGATAATCAAAAAGTCTTTAATAATAGATCCAATAGAAACATGGAGTAGTTCTTTAGGAGAAGCAAAATAACCAGGCTACAATAAATGAGAACAGACTAAGAACTGAACAAAACCGGGAGCATATACAGTATACACAGACTGAATGGGGTTAAATAGGCACAGCTGAACAGAATGATTAACTAATGAGTTACCAAGAAAACGTCTTGGTTGCGTATGTAACCATGGTTCCCTGAAAAGGAAATGAGACGCTGCATTGAAACGCTGTGTGAACGGCTCTGTGTGATTGCATCGTGACGCACGTATGAAATCAGTCCAATGGCGAGACTGAACATCATAGGCGGGAGACGTCATCGACCAGAAAACTATAAAGCACACCTAAACCAAACGGTGTTAGCTTCTGATAGACTGAAGCATGTTGATCACGGGCATGCAGGGAGTATGGCAGGGCGACGCAGCGCCTCGTTACCTTTTCAGGGAACCATGATTACTTGTAAGTCTCCAATTCTTTTGAGATACGAAAAAGTGAGCAAAAAGATCGTTTTTAGATTGAGAAACTTCTCAGAAACCTCTTCAATAGGCTTGAAGAGAGCCAATGAAAGGCTTTCCAAAACAACCTCGGTTGAGAGACCTGAACTTATGAGCAGGGCCCCCTCAGAGGCCAAGCACACAGTTTCCATAACTCTGGACGGGGGTGAAGGATCGACCCCTTCGCCTGAGAAAGAAGGTCCCTCCTGGGCCGAATCTCCAGAGGAGAGCCGTCGAAGAGAGACACAAGGACCAAGAACCATACTCGGGCCGGCCAAAACGGGGATATAAGCAGAAGACGGACCCCGACCTGGTGAACTCTCTCCAGAACTCCCGGGAGCAGAGTGATTTAGATACCCCGTGATGTGTACTGCCCTCAGAGAGAGCAGATTCCCTTGGGCTCACAGGTGGATCTGGTGAGCCAGCTTGTATTAGAGGCGTGACCACATACACCCGTGATGGTTTATGTAAGAGACCACCGATGTGTTGTCTATACAAACAAGCACATGATGGCCTCTTAGGTCTGGGAGGAAGTGTTTTATTGCCTGAAACACGGCCAGCCTTTCCAGGCAATTTATGTGCCACAATGTGTCCAGCCTTGAGCGATCACTCATGATTGGCCCCAGCCCGTGAGGGATGCATCTGTCGTTAGCGTGACTCAACGTCAAGGAGCCACTAGCACAGGTCCTTGGGAAAGATACCAATGATTTTTCCATGTGACTAAGGCATAATGGCATTGCCACGTGACCTTGATCATATGGGACGGATTTCCCCTCGGGAAAAACCCCTTGGCCTAAGCCACCACTGCAAAGGTCTCAAATACAGCAGGCCAAAAGGAATCACGTTGGACTCAGCTGCCATCGGCTGAGAGAATCTAAGCGATACGAGCAAGAGACAGACGTGCCTGAATCGTAGCCTAAAAGTGGTCCTCTGAGCTGGAGAAAACACATTCTTTTGGGCATTCAACCTCAACCCCAACTTTCTCATGTGGGCGAGAATGACATCTCGATGTTGATCCACCAGATGCTCCAATTGAGCTAGAATCAACCAATTGTCTATGTAATTTAGTATGCGGATGCCCTGGAGTCACAGAGGAGCCAGAGAGGCATCCACACACTTCGTGAAAGTGTGAGATGATAAAGCTAGGCCGAAAGGAAAAACACGATATTGGTACGCTTCATCCTGTGGTGGATTTTTAATAGATAAAATAGTAAACTCTATATTAAACTAACCATGTGTTTAACATCTAACGTCTCGGTTACATATGGTAACCCTCGTTCCCTGAGGGAGGGAACGGAGACGTACGTCGTGGTGACCGGACGATAGGGAACCTCCTTTTTTCAGGCCTAACATGATAATACTTTGAAACACGATGTACTAAAACGTTCTGTCCTGTGTTTTTGAATGTTGTATGTTGTGTTGTCATACCCCTTTGACTTTGGTTGTGTGAGTGTAAAAATAACAAATATGGGAATTGAAACTAGACAGATGACAAAATTTTAACCTTGTGATTAACAATGAAGTAATCATTAAAACAAATTTTGCTTTGGTAACAGAAGGGTTTATCTATGAAAACCAATCAAATTGTTATGTTAAATTATGTAATGCAGCATGACATTTTTGCCATACCTCCTTATTCTATAAAAACTGTTGAATTCTTTTAGCTGGTGGGATTCTCAATGGAATTTGTCTGAGATCCTCCGGCCTTGATTCTTCTTGGGAGAGATTCCCTGAGAACTGCTCGGGAATGCTTCTGGACATAATTTGCTGATGTCTGTTTGCCAATTATTCCTGCGCAGGAAGTAAGCTAGTTTAGGGAAGCAATTTAGTTAGAGTAAGAAAACTCGTCCAGTTGTCGACTGAAGACGCAAGAGCGAGAGTACAAAGGTATTGGGTGTCGATTTGGAGTCGCCCCAGATAAAGGTATTGGGTGTCGATTTGTAGACGCCCCAGGTGAGATCAATTGGGTGTCGATTGGAGACGCCCCAGATAGTTAGGTTTAGGGAAAAATCTACGACAGCCCCCAAAAGCGAACCTCAGAAACTTCCTGGGTTGTGGAAGGATGTATACATGGAAGTACGTGTCCTTTAGATCTATCTTGACAAACCAGTCCTCGGACCTGATTTGTGACACGATTTGCTGCAGAATAAGCTTCTTGAATTTGAGCTTCCCTACAGAGCAATTTAGTTGGTGCAGATCTAGAATCGGATGCAACCCCCCATCCTTTTTTTAAACAATAAAGTTCCGGCTGTAGAACCCAGGACATGTTCCGAAGCACCCGAAGCACACAAGGTGGTGGGGTTGGTAGAACGGCCCCCTGAGGGCACGAGGGGAGGTGGGCACTGTATTGTGAGGTGGAAACCGTCTCCCCGGAGAGGTCTGCCCTCTGAAGCTTGGCACCTTTGCTGTCAGGACTTTTACTTTGACGAAGCCCTCTTGAAAGCAATAACGGCCCTCAGGTCTGTTTTGCCTTTTGAGGACTTCGTCTGCAAGCGTTGCGCCGCCTCCCAATCTTTTTGCGGGGGAGTACTCCTGCTTGCTTTTCTGCTCCTGCCCAGCAGCCACAGAAACCTGAAAGCAGCGAGGGACGCTTCCTGAAATCTTTCGGTGACTGAATTTATAGCGTAACTGAAAAGGCCAGCAGGAGAAAGTGGGGAGTCCAATAAAAAGTTTTTGTCTTTGTTTAATTCCGGTCAGGTTTAACCACAGATGTCTCTCCATGGCCACCAGGGTAAACACACTGTAAGAAACCAATCTCTTCCACGACTTCTATACCTTGGTGACAAAAAATGGCAAGCCCCGACGCGGAGGTTGTGCACGTGATGGCAGAAAGCGTTCGTCTAATTGTTCTTCTGACGAAGCTCCTATATCTCGGCAAGCCAGTTGATGTTTAATTTGGCTATGACACGAGTAACAACCTCCACAAGCTCCTCAAATGCGGGAGTCTTCAGTGTCTCCTGTCTCGATACTAACAACATCCAGCTCCTCAGAACTGGATAATTGCAATACCGGTGCTTGACTCAGGGCAGAAATAACCACAGAAACACTGGACCTGGCAGGTGAGGACAGAGAAAGGGCGAGGCCCATCTCTAACCCCACGACTTGAGCCACTACTCTGCCTTGGCAGAAGCGGGACCCAAGGCCCTCCTCAAAGAGTGCCCCATTCAGCCCCCACAAAAGCTGACTGACTGAGCTCCCAAACAAACAGCATACAGTTACATGTGTATCCCCACCCGTGATATAACATGGGTAGGGATGAACACACTTCCTGAAATGCTGTTCGCTTGCCATTATTATTATTTTTTTAGGGGTTTTTTTTGTGGTGAAACTAATAAGAACAAGCACACGGGAACAGGGAAAACTCCAGGGCAGAACATACATGTTACAGTAATCAAAACATATGTTTTTTTTTTTTTTTACCTTCTGGCCTTTAAGGGCTTTCTTTCTCTCTTTCTTCTTAGCTATAATGGAAAAGAGGAATCAGAGCCAATTGTTAGTATGATTTCAACCTTAATGTAATCCTCAAACAATAGAAAGTTATTTAAACATTTAAATGTATAACAGTACTGTAAGAGCCAACTCAATATCTGAACAGATTGTAAATTCATCATTGTTTTTTGCTTCTTGGTTGGTTATTGCAAAATGACTGAGGATATGAAGTCATAATGTTTTGCAGTAAAGCAAAAGGTAATTTGGACTTTGATTCTACAATGAGAGCAAGAGTAATTCAGAGAGATAAAAGTTGTAACTTACCACTCTTAGTAAAGAATCATGGTTCCTCTCAACTGATGGAACCGCAAAGTTCATTCCTATAGGTAAATCATCATTCAAGTCTAGCACCAGAACGTCTGGCACCTGAATGTCTGGCATCTGAACGTCTGACTGAACGTCTGGCACCTGAACGTCTGGCATCTGAACATCTGGCACCTGAACGTCTGGCACCTGAACGTCTGGCATCTGAACATCTGGCACCTGAACGTCTGGCACCTGAACGTCTGGCACCTGAACATCTGGCACATGAACGTCTGGCACCTGAACGTCTGGCACCTGAACATCTGGCACCTGAACGTCTGGCTGAACGTCTGGCTGAACGTCTGGCACCTGAACGTCTGGCATCTGAACATCTGGCACCTGAACGTCTGGCACCTGAACGTCTGGCATCTGAACATCTGGCACCTGAACGTCTGGCACCTGAACGTCTAGCACCTGAACGTCTGGCACCTGAACGTCTGGCATCTGAACGTCTGGCATCTGAACGTCTGGCACCTGAACGTCTGGCAACTGAACGTCTGGCATCTGAACGTCTGGCACCTGAACGTCTGGCACCTGAACGTCTGGCACCTGAACGTCTGGCATCTGAACGTCTGGCATCTGAACGTCTGGCATCTGAACGTCTGGCACCTGAACGTCTGGCACCTGAACGTCTGGCACCTGAACGTCTGGCACCTGAACGTCTGGCACCTGAACGTCTGGCACCTGAACGTCTGGCATCTGAACGTCTGGCATCTGAACGTCTGGCACCTGAACGTCTGGCACCTGAACGTCTGGCACCTGAACGTCTGGCACCTGAACGTCTGGCATCAGAACGTCTGGCACCTGAACGTCTGGCACCTGAACGTCTGGCATCTGAATGTCTGGCATCTGAATGTCTGGCACCTGAAAAACATTTTAACATTTAAAAAACATTAAATGAATATTCAACAAAAATGTTTCCGAAAAAAGTGTTCCATGAACAATGTATAAATAATGTTGGTAACACTTTACAATAAGGTTTTATTAGTTAAAGGGATAGTTCACCCAAAAATGAAAATTAGCCCATGATTTACTCACCCTCAAGTCATCCTAGGTGTATATGACATTCTTCTTTCAGACGAATACAATCGCAGTTATATTATAAAAAATGTCCTGGCTATTCCAAGCTTGATAATGGGAATGAATGGGTATATTTTTTGGGAAGTACATCAAAGTGCATCCATCCATGATAAAAGTGCTCTACACGACTATGGGGGGTTAAGTAAGGCCTTCTGAAGTGAAGCGATGCATTCGTGTAAGAAAAATATCCATATTTAAAACTTTATCGACTAAAATAACTAGCTTCCGGCAGATGGCAGTACGCATTGATTTACGGCAAAAGAGTAACACTTGACCCGACGCATGACGTAATGACCAACGCGGAAGCCAGAGGATCGGACAAAACAAAACTCCAGTCAAGAATTAGAAGTCTAAAACGTACATTTTTTAAAGAGAAATGTGGGAGGAGCCGACTTTTGTAGGCCGTCTACCGAAAGCTAGTTATTTTAGTCGATAAAGTTTTAAATATGGATATTTTTCTTACACGAACGCATCGCTACACTTCAGAAGGTCTTTATTAACCCGCCAGAGCCTGTGGAGCACTTTTATCATGGATAGATGCACTTTTATGATGGACAGATGCACTTTTATGATGGATAGATGCACTTTTATCATGGATGGATGCGATATATAAAAAAAATATTACCCATTCACTGCCATTATCAAGCTTGGAAGATCCAGGACATTTGTTTATATGAAAAATGTATTCGCCTGAAAGAAGAATGTCATGTACACCTAGGATGGCTTCAGGGTGAGTGAACTATCCCTTTAACATTAGGTAACTTCTTTAGTTGAAGAATGAACAATAATTCTACATCGTACTAATACACTGTTAAAATCAAAAGTGTCAGAGTCTGTTCTATCTTTGTATTTATTGTGTTCACCTTCTGTTTGCTTGTTTTCAGTTGACCCTGTTTTCACATGTTTCTTTGGTTCATCTTATTCACCTGGCCCTTAATTAACTCGTTAGGTTCCTCATTTAGTTCTAGTATAAGTACTCCCTGTTTTGTTTTGTTTTGTTTTGTTTTGTTTTGTTTTGTTCATGTTCCTGTCTCGTATGTGTTAGAGCAGTGGTTCTCAAACTATTTACACCAAGTTCCACCTGAGAAAATATTTGACTCTCCAAGTACCACCATAATGACCAATATGAAAATACAGTAGCGTAGTAGGCCTAACTATTCAGATACAGTTATGCACAGCTCAAAAATGAGGTAGTTTTATTTTATTCTAATAAGAATATTTATTGTCAGCCACTTTTAACATTGTAAAAACACAGTTTGAATATTAACACTGCACTGTGCTGCTTACATACAGGTCAATAAAACACTTAAATAATGATTAAAATCAAATGTATTGCACCTACAAGTGAAATAAACTGTACTGTACTTAAAATATTAAGTAAAAAAAAAGTACTGTACTTAATAATAAATAAATAAATTAACACAGGCTGTGTATTCATATTTAACCCTTTTACACATACATTTAAAATATTCTGGCTGACCCCTGTGAGTTTTTAGGCGACCGTTATTTAGAACTGATCACTTTATTGTTTCCATGGTGACGCGTCATTACTCGTCACGTGACACCGCAGCCACAATAGCGCTGAATGACTGATGATCTGCTTTTATTTACTTTTTTATTCAAAATATTCACAAATTTGTTAGCTATGGCATTAAATATCTGATATTCCGATTGTCAAATATGTGCAAGTGGACGTGTTTTGTTGTTTAAACACCTTTACAACGATCGCGTTAGTTGAGCTATTTAAGCCGCCATGTTGTGCCACTGTTCAGAGAATCGGATCTGTTGGATTTACAACACATGAATTCATCCACTTCTCCCGAAATACATGAAAGTAAGTGGGTGAAGAATAGAGTTAACTTTTAAGTTACTTACACAATGTACATCTGATATGAATAAAACGTGTTGTCTAATTATAATGGAAATTGTTATTATTGCCACTGCCATAGACATCGGTGTGTATTTTACAAATTCTAAATGTATTGTTTTTTTAGTACTTATGTGAAATTAAATGTCTGTTAAAAATTCAGTGATTCCTCAGCGTACCACTAGAGGGAGCGTGCATACCACACTTTGAGAACCACTGTGTTAGTGTATGTTATTCAGTTCTTCAAGTTATCTCCTGTATGTTTCCTTAGTGAAATCTACAATTAAAGACTATTTTGAGTATCTCCTTCGTCATGCTCTTTGTTATCGGCCACATACTGTGACAGAAGACAGAACCAACAAACAATGGAACGAGCTCCAGAAAACGGCTGAAGATCATCTCCTCTCCCTCCGTCGGGATGGTTGTCCTCGGGAATGATATGTGGAGGAGTTTTTAGAGTTTTCCCACCTATGGGTTTGAGCAACACTACTCTCAGTGCCTGCTTCCAGATGGGACTGCTTTATTATAGTTTTCCACAATTGCCAAGACACTTATCCCACAAAATTCCTAATCCCACAAAATTCACCTCAAAAATCTCTTCTTACTGTCTGGGTCTGGTCTTCGGTCACGTGTGGATATACTGTGCTTTTTTTTTACGTAACTGCAGATTTTATTCACTGTAATGCTGACTCTCTAACACAGTATAATATGAAACCAGAAAACCATGAGCACTTAGTTCAGCACAGGCTTTATTGAGCCGAGCTCTGCTGAGCTGTCAATCTTATCTGACTAATCATGCAGGACAATAACAATAAAACCATGGAGACACTGATTGGCTGATGGCGGGTGACCAATAGCAAGTGAACAAGCTGAGAAAATAAAGCTGAGGGACACTTATGAACACTTACTCTCCCAAATTCCTGTTATGTTTGTCTATTAGCCACTATTTGTATATCATTTTATATGATAAAATGAGATCGGTTCAGATAGGAATGAGAAACTGATATCTTACTATCTTCTGTAGGACTTTAGTATTAACATTGTGTTTAGTTTAGTTTGCAGATTATTTATGTTTAGATGTCTGATGTTCTTCTTGTTTTCCAGCACTAATATCTAAACATTCTTAAATCAAGATATACTGGAGAAGCGAAAGGACTGAAGATATTCAGTCATCATAATTTTTTGCAGTGAAGTAAAAGGCAATTTGGACTTTGATTCTACACAGGCTATGTTTACATGCAACCACATAATCCGTTAGTAATCGCATTGACGGCTCAATCGGACTGAAAAGCCTTCAACAAACACCTTAATCGATCTGACTGAGCTCGATCCCAATGTCATTTTGACTGTATTAAAAGGGGCGGTTTACTCCTTTTTTAATCCAATCGAGAGAACATGTAAACACTTGATCGGATTGAAACCCGAAACTGAAAGCACTGTGTATGTGCAATAATGTAGAAATAGTGTAATGATGTAGAAACAGCATAATGACACGTGGAACGAGCTGTTCTCCTGTTGAATAAAGTGTGGTATAAACGAGTGTCTCGTCCTCCTATAATCCTCCTCTCTTCTGTGTGTGTGAAGTGGAGCAGGACAACGGTCCACCAGTGCTGGTTTCAGACTCTCATCCACACACCACTGGTTTTGGCCATTTTTACTGTGTGATCAATATCAGCAGCGGCACAACGGCTCATACGCTCATTATCTCCAAATTATGACCAGAAATGGATAAATATTAAGTCTGCTGTTTAAAACAAAAAAAGGACTATTGTAGGAGAATAGTTAGTGTGCGCAAACATCGGGAAGCCGTATATTCGTGCAGTGTGCGCATGTCAAAATATCTATTCTGATTTGAAGCTTGTGAAATACAAACGCACACATGTTTAGTGTTCATGTAAACACTACATTCAGATTCATCAATGAATTCAGTCCGATTGAAACAGAAGTTGTGCAAGAGTAATTCAGAGAGATGTAACTCACCGCTCTCAGGAAAGAGTCACAGTTTCTCTCAACTGATGGAACCACAAAGTCCATTTCTATAGTAGAATCGTCATTCATAGTCGGTTGTTTGTTCATCTATAATGGAAATGAGGAATTAGTAAAGGATAAATTAGCAGAAAACTGTAAGTATGCAGTTTAAACATCCAAGCACTGTAATCCAAACTAACTCAATCAGATCATATAACTTACCATATTATTTTTTTCAGCAGTTCCCAGGGCAGGAGCCACCAAGACACTACTTTCTCTTAGATGGAGAGACTCTGTATGTCGGCCTACAGTTCAGTCACTCCACCGATAGACCTGTATGCCAGATTACCTCCTGCCCCGGGACCTTTTCGTAATAAAATTCACTTTTCCTAAAGCAAATGGTTTGATGTATCATGCAAAGTGAAAAGCTGGCAAATGACTGCTCATTTATAGTCTGATAAAGCCCAACCCTTTGAGAGGTTATGACGATGCAAATCATGACACATAACAATGTTCATCTCAATGCTTTCAGGAACTGAACAATGTAAAGAGTGAGAGATCAAATTACACAAGTGTCTGAAATCAAACTCATTCATCCACTTCACTTTCTTCTGGACACAAACCCTTGACATTTCCTCAGCTAACAAAAATATGTTCTAATCACGTTTTTCTAACGTTCCCATGAAGTTATGAAAATATAATGTCTGAATGTTTTCTCCAGTTTTTTTAAACATCCAACTAAAACGTTTTAGTAAAGAAACGCTCCATGATCGATATATAAATAATGTTTTTGTGCTAGTGTTTTGAGAACATTATTAAAGACCAGATGTTACTGTAAGAATGTTCATAACTTTGAGGGAACGTTCCCTGTTCTCTGGGTCCAAACTAAACCGGTTCATAAAATCCAATGATGGTATTAATATGTCATCTTACATGCTAATAAATGAATATTTATATATTTAATATCTATATATACGTCTGTCTCCGTATTTGTGTTCTTGTGTTTCTTAAGAGTTTCTGTTTCCTATAAAGTGAAACTTACACACGACACTCCTACACCAACTCTGATTTGTTGAAAAATGATCAGCAAATTATTTATATTTATACCATAATATATAACACTGCCCAAGTTGAGAATTATAATAGAGCAAAAGACATAAATATGATCATGTTCTAGTAAAAAATCTGTGGATTATGAATCAGATTAATGTTTATCCTCTTGATCACCTTCTTAAAAACACAAACTGATGAATGTTTGTCCAGTTCAAAGCCTTAAATTACTTTAGCAGTAAATCAGATCATCAATAAAAATAAAATCTGATAACTAGGAAATATGAAGAAATTATACTGGATCTGTCTTTAAAATAATTATTTTCTCTACATTTATTTTTAAAAAAATGTAAAAACATGTTGTGAAGCTTCTAACATGTAATCTCACATAACAATAGATAAACTGTTCCTCCGTATCGTTTGCTGAATCACTGATTAACTAATAAACACTTCTTTCATAAATCTAAATCAGGTTTACTGTGTTTCTCAAGACGCTGCAGGTATAAAGTGTGTTTCTGTTTCCTATATAATGAAACTCTTACGTGACACTCCCATTTTTATTTTATTTTCCTCAGGAACAGCACATCTCTCCTTTATAGGAAACAGAAACCCATCATCAGACATGAGAAACACACACATTAACACTCCTGTGATGGGCATTTACTGCAGTAATACTGTACTCCTGTATACTCTGATAAACCCTACTGACAAACTCCAGTTCTTCTGGACATATTTGACTGATGATAATGATGATGATGAAAAGAATCTGTGGTTTACATTGTCATAACCTGCTGATATAAGAGACTGGTTTAGGCAGGCCCGGAAGTAAATAATCAAGTAAACCTGCTTCAGTCCAGTTGAAATATTACTAACAATATCAAAGTTATTCTCACGTTTCCTTGTTAAAATCAGTGCAGATTTGACAGCAAAAGCTTGAGCTGAAGGAGGACATTTGTACAATTACACTAAAAGACTTTGACTTGATAAAAGAGTGTAAACGATCTCTCAGACACAGACGGACTGGAGGAGATTGACAGGTTTATCAGTGAAGTGTTGATCATGTATGGAGTATAATACAGCAGCTTTATAGGGTTAAGAGTCATTCTGCACTGAGTTTGAGGAGCTCGAGGTACAGGACTGTGATATATAGGGCTGGTTATACTAGTCATTATAGTCAGATTAAATATTATTACATCATACAATCTCAGAAAGATATAGTAGTTTTAGGTAACAACAGCTTAGTAACACATGTACTAATATGTTTACTTCAGGTTATATCTGTAAGGTGCTAATATGTAGTAAAGGTGTTTGTGGAGGATCTTTTCTGTTCCAGCGTGACCAACACGATCTCATGAAAATGTGTATCTATATATCTATATAATTGTAATTATCGTGCAATTTATACGCAAAAAATAGTTTTTGAGTGAATATGATACGCACTGTAAACCCCTTGGCTAGGACTAGTGGTGGGGAGTACGTAAGTATTACACGCCATAAACTGCGCATTATATGCATGTAAAAACTATTTTTTGCGTATAAATTGCACGATAAAGACAATTTGTGCAATAGCGTGACTGACCCTGAGCAGAGAGGCGTCCATGTAGAGATGATTTACTGAGGAAAACTGAATAATGATTTAGTACTGCCAGCCCTCAAAGTTTAAAATCTCTACGACTTACGGTTTGGTCCGCCTGATCAGTTTTATGGGAGAATGCTGATCCTTGTAAATCTCAACCATTATAATAGGTTTCAGCGCTACATGATTTAAAAAAAGTAAAAAGTGTTACAACACTCCCTCTAATTATTTTTTGGTAATTTAAATATGTAACCTACACGATTTTATGGTTAACTAATACATTTTAGTTGTGGCTCTTAAAACTCTCGCCAAAATGCAACCTAGGCTCTTTTTGTTAATCTGCCCGAGGCAAACTTTCGTTTATGGACATGATTTGTACCATGGAAAACCAAAATGTACCTTTTTTTTTCTTTTTCTTTTTTACTTACTGGTACAATACACTGGTACATTTCTCCATTTGCTACAACATATTTCACTAAAATGTCACACTGAAATTGTCAATTTAATTTTCCAATCTACAATAAAAATTCACAAGTTATTCACAATACAATTTAGACTTTTAAATTAATTTTTACCTTCCACACAATACCCTTGCATTTACATAACATTAACAGTTTTAAAGAAGTAATTAAATTATGTGAAGCATTATAAACAATGAGAATCAAATGATTGTGGAAGCAACAGTTTCCCACACAGTCTCCACAATGTATCTACGCTGAAAACATACTTAACCTGAAAGAATAAAGGAACTTCCTCTGTATGCACAACATCAATAACAAACACATCTTTGGTGCTGTATTTTACATTATTTACACAAACCTCTTTTACACGTTGAAGTGTTTTACCTGCAAAATCTATGGCTTGACAACTTTTGTGACTAAGTGTATTTTGAAGCTCTCTGGGTAAAGATGTAAATGGAGTGCTTATGCTTGTTCCAGTCACTTTTTCATAATCACACAACATGCTTTCTGATGAAAACTCCCAACACTGTTTGAATTGGTGTCTTTTGCTTAAGGAAGCAGCAATATTAATGAAGTTTTAAAATACTGATGCTTACTTTCAAAACGCATACACCAAAGTGGACGCAGCGGACCATAAGATGAAATAAGTCTAGCATAATGAATTAGATAATGGCACTTGGGTGTGATGACGTCAAATACATCTTTTAACTCTTGTAAGAACTCTTTCACTTTCAAATCAAGAATCGGGAGGCTTTCTCTTTTTACTCTAGGAGCCATAACAGTATCTGCAATTTCTCGACATAGAAGATAAACATTCCAATATTCAGAATTGGGTGGAATGCGACGTGCAATCCAAAAAGGTAAAAGCCTAAATAAGCACCATTTTTGTAAGGCTGATCCTGAGATGCTAGCATTGTGTAAAATGTTCTCAGAAAGCTGGGATGGTTTGTTTGCTCTGTCATTTTGACCTATTGAGAAATGACTCAATTCAGCATTTACTTCCTGTATAGTCATGCTTTTCTCGATGTGCTTTACATAAAACTAGTTTGACTACTAAAGGTATTACGCCTTCTAATAAGTCGTGCATAATATCTGGTGGCAGTCCTTTTGTCACATCAAAGTAACTTAGTTCATCAAATGGACAGATTCTCTGAACACCATATACTGAAGTGTTGGTAGGATTTTCCTTTATAGAATCTAAGTGATATTTGTGGACTTCTGAAGTTCTGAGAATGAACTTATCTTCACTGAAAAACTCATTCTTATTTGAGTGGGTTGCCATACAGTATCTGCATATTCGTCCTGAGTTAAAGGACATGCTAAATCCACCAATCATGTGAGCAGACAAATTGTCACCAGAGATAGAAGCCAAAGCAGCACGCACATTGAATGTCTTATTACTGAACATCAAATCAAAGCCATCAGTTGACAGTCATTTTAAATCATCCAACAGAGGTTTCAGAATAATGTCCATGTGCTGCTTAAACAAAGAATGCTTAACGAGTAATGCAAGGTGGATATGCTTTAGCTGAGACCTGCGTTTTACACCTATATTGCCAACACTATTAAATAGCACAGAGTTTGTGTTTGTTTCTTTTGGAACCAAGCGGTGTTATGGTGGTGCAAGGAGATGAACCCAAATGCAGACAGTATTCAAGTGAACTACGTTTATTACAGAAAAACAGGGAAAACAAAACCCACGAGGGGGCAAAACAAGACAGGATCGACTATACAAGACTAACAAGACTACACTAAGACTCAGACAGAAAACTGAACACTGAACAATAAACTAACAGCTAAGACAGGATCAAACTCTTCACAAGACTTTCAACAGGTTACTCACAGTTGGTTTCACATAATGAATGACAATGAACTGGCACAGGACAGCAAACACAAGGGGATTAAATAGGGAGAAACTAATGAGGGAAACAGGTGACAAGGGTAAAGCAATGATGACTAAACGAGGGTAACAAGTGGGCGGGGTTACATGACGAGACAACGCAAGCACACAGCCCAAACAAATGGCCATGTGCTTACACATAAAACATGGGTCTGTCATGATCCTGCCTCAAAACCAGGGAAAATTAAAGACTAGATGGCAGAATCATGACAAGCGGATTGACCACTTCAAACTCATCTTCGTAAAAGTGCAGGCGCAATGCAGCTGGATGTTTGGAAAAGAATGGATGTTCCTTAAAGTACTTTCCGTCATTGTAGTCCCTCAGCACATGCTCATCCCTAGGCTGAATGTTTTGTTCATGTATAGAGTCCCATACATCCTCATGGCTGCAGTACTTTTTGAGCACATCAATGATGGGAACATAGGCAAAATTTCCAATCACATGACCATTAACATCCCTTATAGTATGCTGAACAGGTTCTATCATGTCCAAATGAGAAATACAGTATTCTTTGAACAAATGTTCAGAGTCTATTACTGTACAGGCCTCAGCAAAAAAGTAAAATGATTGTAAATGCCCTACAAGTTCAGGAATTTCTTCAATATTAAATCCATTTTGCTTTAGATGGTAAGAAAGCAATGAATCGTAGTTTTCTTTGAAGAAACTAAACAGAAACTTGACATCTTGCAAGATTTCTTGCTGAACAGACTGCGGTAGGACATTTTTTTTCTCTGCATTTCAATACAAAGGAAACCAGATTTCCTCTGAAATTAGTCAAAAGATCGTTCATATCTGGCATAACATCTTCAGGAGTGACTTCATTGTCACTAATGTCAACTTCATCCTCTCCAGTGACGTTGTTATGACTTGGCCAAATGTGAGTTCTGTGTTTTCTATAAACCTAAAGTGCCTAAAGTGTGCCAAGAAAACATCCCCCACACCATTACACCACCACCACCAGCCTGCACAGTGGTAACAAGGCATGATGGATCATGTTCTCATTCTGTTTACGCCAAATTCTGACTCTACCATCTGAATGTCTCAACAGAAATCGAGACTCATCAGACCAGGCAACATTTTTACAGTCTTCAACTGTCCAATTTTGGTGAGCTCGTGCAAATTGTAGTCTCTTTTTCCTATTTGTAGTGGAGATGAGTGGTACCCGGTGGGGTCTTCTGCTGTTGTAGCCCATCCGCCTCAAGGTTGTGCGTGTTGTGGCTTCACAAATGCTTTGCTGCATACCTCGGTTGTAACGAGTGGTTATTTCAGTCAAAGTTGCTCTTCTATCAGCTTGAATCAGTCGGCCCATTCTCCTCTGACCTCTAGCATCAACAAGGCATTTCCGCCCACAGGACTGCCGCATACTGGATGTTTTTCCCTTGTCACACCATTCTTTGTAAACCCTAGAAATGGTTGTGCGTGAAAATCCCAGTAAATTGAGCAGATTGTGAAATACTCAGACCGGCCCGTCTGGCACCAACAATCATGCCATGCTCAAAATTGCTTAAATCACCTTTCTTTCCCATTCTGACATTCAGTTTGGAGTTCAGGAGATTGTCTTGACCAGGACCACACCCCTAAATGCATTGAAGCAACTGCCATGTGATTGGTTGATTAGATAATTGCATTAATGAGAAATTGAACAGGTGTTCCTAATAATCCTTTAGGTGAGTGTTCATGACGCCTGAAAGACTCGTATTTGAAAAAGTAATTTTGACATCCATCAAGTCCGCAACAGATGGAAAAGTCATGCTCATGAGCATGAATCAATCCTACATGTTTGATTAGTTTCACTACAGTAAAATGTCTGCGTGAACACTTTGAACATGCATAGGGTCGTATGCCTTTGGAGAAAGAGTAGAGTGTTCCTGTTGTACGAGGGATATGCAAGGTTGAATACAAAATACATGCAAAAAGCAGAGAGAACACCGTCCTCCACCCCAACTGCTCGGCAAACTTCAGATCCCTCCATTTTTACAGTGCTGAATATTCTCTTCTCGCTGAAGACCTGTTTCCAGTTAGACGCTCCCAAAATCTGTACAGTGGGATATGGTGTGGCTGGTTCTTCCTAAACAAAATGGAAGAACCAATATTACAAACATCAGAAATAAATCTGGATTAAATTCATGTTCCCAATGAGTTACAACTGTCCATCTACACTTAAAGGTTGGGTAGGTAGGAATTGTCTAAAAAACTTCTTTTCCAAATTTGTTTAAACTTTATTTATATATCAATACATAATTAAAATGTAAGTACTCTGAAAAAGAAAGTATAAAAATCGAGTGTCTGTAGACCTTTAAAGACAGCTCATTATTTCCATTCACTCCACCCCCTCCCTTCTGGGCTCCTTCCAAAGCCACGCCCCCAAAACACATGAACGCGCGACTCCGACCGCTGAGCTGGAAGACGCATTATTTACCTGAGACGAGCGGAGAGGAGCGCAGTGCATGCAGTGACATCATGTCAGAATCACATGTAATAAAAAAATCTAACTTTATCATTATGAATATAAACAAATAAGATGTATTTTAGTACTCACTATCAAGCTAGCATTGGTAAAGTTTAAAGCTGCAGTAGGGAGCTTTTAGAAAACGTTGACTTAGCCTGAAAATTTGAACAAGCACAGCTTACAGGTCACTCCCCCTCGCTCTCTGCTGCGCTACAGCCCTCCCTCCACAGCGGAGCCTGCCATGAACGCGCAGGCTAGTAAACATGCAGGGACACTGATGACGGCGGATAAACAGTTATCGCACATTCACTGGTAGGGACGAAACATCAACAATATGCTTTACATTGACTATGGCCTGCCCATACTTTGACTACAAACTTGGTCCTCAAATCATTACGTATTTTGCAATACATGTAATGTAACTTCATAACGTTGCACTCTTTCTATAAGTTATAAATAGCTAGCAAGATAATAATGGTAACGTTACAGTATCTAAGTAATTATTCTAGCGATGTGTAATGCTAAATAAGGTTTGCTAGTACATTATTTCAGCAACATGACAAGCCAGTGAATTAGCAGGTTTCTATTGTTGCTTTGCACAGTGCGTGACATTTTATCTGTATGCTATGCGGCTAGAGCTTTGACACTGAGTCATTGGGCTCCGACGGGCTTGTTTATCGTCATCGGTCTTTTTCCGTTTACCTGTCTTTGTTGCATGAGCTGGTGCCACTCGAGAAATTGGCAGTTTTAGTTGTTTGTCCGCCATTAGCACAGCTGCGCGGCACACCGGCTATCTTGATTTTGAACGACGGTACGCGCTGTGCGAGAGAGGGGGGTGATCAGCGCGTACACAAGCATGATTGACACTGCTAAGACACTCCTCCTGGCTCTGATTGGTTGTTTCTTACCGGGAGCGGTGTATTTCTGCAAATGGCAATAGGACCACTGGGAGGAGCCTGGGGAGCTTGATTTTTTCAGATTATCTGTCTCATATTCTACTGTCAGGACATAATGACAGTTTTAACAAATATGTAAAAAATACATTTTTACAGAAGTTACCAACTGCAGCTTTAAGCCAGAATAGTTTTTATATTATCTTACTTTTAGGGATGCACCGAATAAATTCAGGGGCGAAACTTCTGGATGCACTTGGCCGAAAACCGAAAATTACTTTTTAAAAATAATTATTAATTTCTTATTTAAAAAAAAATATTTTTGTATAATTGTATTATTAAAAGACTTTAATTAAATTCAATAATTTAATGAATCTGAATTTAAAACATACAAGCCAATAAATGAAAATAATTTTCTAAAGTCGAAATGTCGGTGCATCCCTACTTGCTTTAGATTCTTTGCATTAAATACATGTACGATTGTGACATAATCGTCTACTTTCTCCCTGAAAATCACCGGCAGTAAAACCAGAGCAGCACGAAAATCACATTATAAAATAATTATATATGTTGATATTTGATAGAATCCACGATGCCATGTATCTGAATAAGAAGTCCAGGACCTCCAGAAAAATATGCCCACAACATTAAAGATCCAATGGTATATTAAATTGTACACATGGGGTACTTTTTATCCTTGTGTGCACCAAACCCATCTAGCGTGTTTGCTGGCAAAAATCCATATCTAAAAAGACATTGAACAGGTATTAGGGGTGTAACAGTTCAAATTGCTCACGGTTCGGTTTGTATCATGGTTTTAAGGCTCACGGTATGTGTCATGTTCAGAGAAAAAGTCTACTGAAAAATTTTATAAAAATCAAACTACAAGCAATCGCACAAATAAATACAATAAAGCAAAGACACAGATAAAATAAACGGTGCTTTTCAGGTTTTTCTGGTAATTATTTTGGGTAGTGGAACTGTTTCACACGTAATTTTTCTTCAACAAACCATATTATAGATTAGGCTTGCTGCGATAGTCTGTGTTACCGGTGCTCAGCTGCAACACCGGTTACATCAATTACCCAATGTTCTTATAGAAATAAAAATAATTTAGTTCAGTTAGAGAACAGACACTACAATTAAAAACGTGAACGTTTTACTCTCGAATTAGTGATTTAACATCCTGCCCCCCAGGCAGATTTTTAACCAAGAACTGTTACACCCCTAGCAGGTATAAAGACATACAATATTCAATTTGTATTTTCAATACAAGCTGTCTAAACGGAAAACATGCATACCACAAAGACTCTCTGCAACAGCTTCTCTTCTGGCATCCATGTAATGTGCTTCTATAACGGATTTCCCTTTAGCCAAACTCAATTTTGCTGAAGGAATCCTGGAAACACCGGCTTAAATTTACGGCATGCATTCGACCCATTTCCTGGAATAACTGAAATACAAATACGAAAAAAAATTTTTTTATTTAAATGAATGTTATTTCTTTTCTCACCATAGTATAAAGCAACAGTTCACACACACGTTTCCATGTTCTAATGGGAACTTTCAAGAGCTTGTTCCCACATTTGAGAAATTGCGTTGTTTACACAAAAATATTGTTTTCACTTAAGCAGCATTTATGCACAGCTATTGTGAACGGGATTCTCTCATGCACTCTTGAATGTTCAAAGGAGAGCAGGGTTTTTCCTGCCTAGGGAATTACGAGGTGGCCGCCTAAGTCAAATTTCGTGCCGGATCTCGACAAAACTCGGACAGACAGTCACATGCTCAGATACACTTTTTCCACAGAGACGGTTCTGTTGCAGGTTTCCGGCCCGTGTCCATTCTCAAACCGTATAGTTTGCCGATAATGCTGCGCAGATCATAATCCGGGCCAAGTAATAAAAACATAACATTCCAATTAATCAAGGGTGGATGACAGATAAACCATTATGTGTTGAGTTTAATAAAGACACGGAACTCTCATCACGGTAAAACGCAATGAACGTGCGACACTCTTTACTTTAGTTTTCAACAACGTAATTCTCTTCAGGGAAAACCATTCAAAGAAAACATATCAGGGCTCGACAATAACGCTTGTCCGTGACACGTGTTTTTTTAAGGGACAAGTGAAAGAGAATTGTACTTGCCTGACTTGACAAATGCCCTGATTAAAAGAATTTTCAATATTAAAAAATAACTAGGGAATCACCGAAAACGCGAGTTGAATTAATTGAATTTAATGTAAGTGGCGAACTGGCGATTAATGAATTTATCTTTAAAATGTAAAAAAAAAAAGTTTTTTTTAAACAGGATTGGCGCGAAATGCGCACTAATACACATTCACTGTACATGTTATGTGGTTTATTTTATAGGTAAACTATCTGTGTAGTGTTAAGAGACGGACAGGTGTATGGGATATACGGCGATCACCTCTGCCGGGCGTTAGAGAAAATGGTCGCATAGAATGCATTAAGTCAAGTTTATTTGTATAGCGCTTTTCACAATACAGATTGTATCAAAGCAGCTTCACAGTATTAAATTTAAATAATACAACAAAGTTTGTTTCAAGAGGAATTTATTGATTGATGAAATTAAATTAAATATCCCCAAAATATCCCCAACTGAGCAAGCCAAAGGCAACAGTGGCAAGGAACCGAAAAACTCCATCAAGTGACCTAATGGTGTCCTAAAACTCCATCAGGTGACCTAATGGAGAAAAAAAACCTTGGGAGAACCCAGGCTCAGTCGGGGGCCAGTTCTCCTCTGGCATTTATGAGCTAGAGGCCGGATTGTAGTTTGAACTGTGGGATTATATGAATGCCTGGCTGAAGAGATGCGACTTTAATCTAGTTTTAAACTGGGAGAGCGAGTCTGAGCAACGAACAGTATCAGGAAGACTATTCCAGAGTTTTGGAGCCAAATGTGAAAATGCTCTCCCTCCTTTGGTGGTTCTGGATATCCTAGGTATGACCAAAAGCCTTGAATTTAGTGATCTTAAAGAGCGCGATGGATTATAGGGTGATAGAAGATCCGTTAAATAGACTGGAGCTAAGCCGTTTAGGGCTTTATAAGTCAGTAGCAATACCTTGTAATTAATACGGAACTTTATAGGTAACCAATGCAGTGATGATAAAATCGGTGTTATATGATCATATTTTCTTGATCTCGTAAGAACTCTAGCGGCGGCATTTTGGACTAACTGTAGCTTGTTTATTGAGGATGCAGGACAACCAGCTAATAAAGCATTACAGTAATCCAGTCTCGAGGTCATGAATGCATGAACTAACTTTTCTGCATCAGAAACTGATAGCATATTACGTAGCTTAGCAATGTTTCTAAGGTGGAAAAAGGCTGTTTTTGTAACATATGAAATATGATTTTCAAAACACAGGTTGCAATCGAGTATAACACCCAGGTCTTTTACTGTAGCGGATAAAGTAACAGGACATCCTATGATGTTAAAGTTGTATTGTGCGAGGTTTTGTGGGCGGTTTTTTGAACCGATAAGTATTACCTCTGTCTTGTCTGGATTTAATAATAGAAAATTACGCGTCATCCAATCTTTTATATCTTTAACACACTCTGTCAATTTGGAAAATTTAGCGTTTTCATCCGGCCTTGATGAAATATATATTTGAGTGTCATCAGCTTAACAATGGAAACTAATTCCATGTTTCCTTATAATATTTCCAAGTGGCATCATATATATTGAAAATAACAGAGGGCCTAACACAGATCCCTGCGGCACTCCATAGTTTACTGGAGTTATGATCGATTTTTCTCCGACAAAATCGATTTTCTCCGATTTTTCTCTTTCTTCTAGACAAAATGGTAGCGGTCAGATAGGTATGATTTGAACCAGCTTAGTGCTTGTCCTTGAACACCAGTATAATTTTGTAGTCGATCTAAGAGTATTGTGTGATCTATAGTATCGAACGCAGCACTAAGATCAAGTAAAACTAGTACTGAGATACAGCCTTGGTCAGAAGCTAAAAGTAAATCATTTGTGATTTTAACGAGCGCAGTTTCAGTGCTATGATGCGGTCTGAATCCAGACTGAAACTTTTCATAGATATCATTTTGTTGCAAGAAAGAGCCCAGTTGAGCGGACACCACTTTTTCTAATATTTTAGACATAAATAGAAGATTTGAAATGGGTCTATAATTTGCTAGATTATAATGATCTAATTGTGGTTTCTTAATGAGAGGTTTTATAACTGCCAGTTTAAATGTTCTTGGAACATGACCTAGAGATAAAGACGAGTTAATAATATTGAGGAGAGGCTCTTCCACTACAGGTAACACTTCTTTCAGTAGTTTAGTTGGTATAGGATCTAATAAACATGTTGTTGTTTTAGATGAAGTGATAAGTTTATTTAACTCTTTTTGTTCTATAGTTGTAAAGCACTGTAATTGTTCTTGCGGGGTGATAATTGAAGCTGAATTATAAGGCGCGATTGAAGATTGAACGTTTACAATTGTGGTTCTGATGCTTTCTATTTTCTCAGTGAAGAAGTTCATGAAATCATTACTACTGAACTGTAACGGGATATTTTGTTCGGGTGACGTCTGTTTATTTGTTAGTTTAGCCACGGTGTTAAATAAAAACCTTGGATTATTTTGGTTGTTTTCTATTAGTTTGCGGAGATGCTCAGCCCTGGCCTCTTTTAGGGCCTTTTTATAACGTGGCATACTGTCTTTCCACGCGATTCTAAAGACCTCTAAATTAGTTTGTTTCCATTTACGCTCTAAAATACGGGTTTCTCTCTTTAAAACATGCGTAGTATTGTTATACCATGGTGCTTTATTTTTCTCTCTGACCTTTTTTAATTTAATAGGTGCAACCACATCCAATGTTCTAGAGAGAATGGTGCTCATAGTGCTAGTTAGTTCTTCTAGTTCATCTGTTTGTTTGGGTTCAGGCAGCAGCTGAGACAGATTAGATAAGCAATTTGAGAAATTATCTATGGTGGATGGAAGGATTGTTCTGCCTGGTCGATAACGCGGCGCTGCATGACATATTACAGCAGTACGTAATATGCAAGTTACCATGTAGTGATCAGTGACTTCATCACTTTGTGGAATGATATCTATATCGGTTGGATCGGTTCCATGTGATATAATTAAATCGAGTGTATGATTAAGACGATGTGTTGGTCCGATGACGTTTTGCTTGACCCCAAATGAATTTAATAAATCTGTAAACGCAGCTCCTAACGCATCATTTGGATTATCTACGTGTATGTTAAAATCTCCAACAATTAATGCTTTATCGACATTGACTAATAGGTCTGAGAGAAAATCTGCAAACTCTTTTAGGAAATCAGCGTAAGGCCCTGGCGGTCTATATACGGTAGCCAAGGCTAGAGATAATAGTGATGTTTTTCTAACATCTAAGAGCGTAACATTTAGTACAAGTACTTCAAATGAAATAAACTTATAACCCGTTTTCTGAGTAACATTTAGAATATCTCTATAAATGGTTGCAACACCTCCGCCACGACCAATCAGACGTGGCTCATGCTTATAACAGTATCCAGGAGGAGTAGACTCATTAATACCGAAATAATCATTTGGTTTAAGCCAGGTTTCAGTAAGGCAAAGTACATCGAAACTATTATCTGTGACTATTTCATTTACAATAACTGCCTTAGGTGTGAGTGATCTAATGTTTAGAAGACCTAGCTTTAGAAATAGTTTTTGTTTACTAATAGCAACATTTTCTGTTTTAATAACAATTAGATTTTTCCTAGATCCTGCATTAGATTTATTATTTGATCTCACTAAACGAGGAATAGACACGGTCTCTATGCAATGTTCTACATTAGTATTTATATCAGTTGAATTGGTGCAGCAGAGACTATGATTTGGACTTTTGGTTACTAGTCAAAGGGTATTTAACATTTTGGAGATGTTATCTGACAGAAGAGCCGCTCCGAATCTGCTTGGGTGTAAGCCATCAGCACGGAAAAGCCTAGGACGCTCCCAAAACAGATTCCAATTATTTACAAAGAGCAGTTTCTGCTCATTGCACCATGACATTAACCATTCATTTAGCGCAAATAATCTGCTGAACTTTTCATGCCCTAGTCGGTACGTGGGAAGCGGTCCTGACACAATGATCGTTGTTTCAGGCGATGTGCTGCGTACCGTATCGGTTAGATTCCTGAAGTCTTTCTTCATAATCTCCGTCTGGCGCAGCCTGATGTCGTTCACTCCCGCGTGCAGGACCACAGTTCCGACGCGCTCGTCACCGTTCAGGATCTCGGGAACGTGAGCAGCGATTTCAGAAACACGAGCACCAGGAAAGCAGTGACTTTGCACCTTACTTTTACCTAACGTAGCGTGTACATGCTGAACGATGGAATCGCCGATGATCACAGCATCGCGTTCTGTTTCGCGTAGAGGGGAGAAGCGGTTTTGTGTGGATAACTCGAAAACCGGGAGGGTCGGAGAAAGTCTTGGTCTAAACCTGACTCGCGTCTTCTGCTGCGGAACCACCCAGGCTTCGTGGTGGCGTGTTGGAGCCGGAGTGAACGAGACCATGGCTGATTGCGACCGATGCTGAGGAACGCACGGAGTAGACGCGGTCGGAGTCAGCGGGTTAGTAACGTTAAACACTGATTTGTGTGCATCGGCACGTGATGTTTCAAGAGCCAAACACCGGTCTCTCAGCTCGGCCTGTCTCAATAAAAGGTTGTGGATCTGTTTCTCAACAGCTTCCAGCTCAGACTGCAGTGCGTGCAGCTCAAATGTGTCCTCACCTGCACCAAACGGTAGACTACTTACATCTGATATATTCGCCATTTTAACAGATGGACAGTGAGTTAGCAACGAAGCTACCAGTGATGCTATCAATATTAATACTAATTTATATTATAAGTTTGTTTGTTTGTAAGTGAGTGTGGAGAAGACGCGTTCAGCCGTGATCCACGGACGTAACCTTTAAGAGTATGCAGCGTTGGATCACTAATAGGCTTGAGACGCGTCTGCTCAACAGTCCGCGTTGTAACTATGAGGTTTTTTAGTTTTTTTTAGCGGTAGGGGTGTAGAGTAGACGCACGATAGGCGAAAAAATAAATACAAATTTTTTGTTTATAAGTGAGTGTGGAGAAGACGCGTTCAGCCGTGATCCACGGACGTAACCTTTAAGAGTATGCAGCGTTGGATCACTAATAGGCTTGAGACGCGTCTGCTCAACAGTCTGCGTTGTAACAATGAGGTTTGAGCAGTAACATTAGTGCTTCTCAGTGAGGAAAAGTAGAAAATCTTCGTTGTAAGCGAGTTTAAAGAGAAAAATCAAGAATTATAAATCAAATCGATAGAGCTCCAAAAACAACAACGCATTCAGACGCGACGCATGATAATAACAGGACAAGACATTACTCACCGTGTTTGTTGAGTGATTCTTACTCACCTGAGCTTTTATGAACTCAAAGGCGCGAGAGAAAATAAATAAATAAAAATAGCTGAGCGCACGGGTGGCGCTAACAGGCTAGCGAATTACCAGCGTGTTGTGTTAGTACTAGTAACGGAAGCCAGCGATGTTGGGTAAGCTGTATTTAGTAGTAGTATAAACAACTAGAAATTGTAGTAAATGATGGTTCAAAACAAGGAAATACGAGGCTATACGAGGAAATACGAGGCTATACGAGGCTAATACGGAGCTTACAGCACCACAGCAGACAGCGAGGCAGACAGGAGCAGGAGAAAGAGAGTATTTTCAGCTTGACACTATCGCTGTTTTTCTGCACTAAACAAGGGAATTTTGCCAAGATATTTTCAGAGATATGAGAAAAGATGTTATAGAATAATAATTTAATGGAAAAAAAATTTGACAAAAAACTGACATTCAAACTATTTTGGAATTTACTGAAAACGGCCCAGCGCGACATCCGACGGGTTTTCCCAGATCGCATCACATATTCACTATTTTTTTTTTTTTAAATGCACAAGTAACATGGACAATATTTTTTATGCTTTCAGAATTGTTTTTAAATGTTTTAAAAGTAATAATCAGCTGCCATTGTATGGAAATCAGTAAACAATATGTATAAGCTTTTTTTTATACTTACAACTGAAGGGGTCTTAAGGAAGGGATATTTTTGAAAAATTTCTGCAACAGGAATGCCATTGGTTATTTCCCTCCTCCTCCAAGCAAATGTTTGTTTCATTTTTTCATCCACTATTGCAGCATCTGGTTGGGTCTTCTTGTACTGGTCCTGTAAGGTCTTCACATGGGCATTGATCGAAATAGCATCCTCACCAATAGAAGACACACAGTCTTCACCTGCCTTTAATGCAAAACACATGTAATGACAAGATTACAGGTTTCAAGATTCAGTCATATATAATCTGAGTGAATTATTCCTTTGAAAGTTTACAGTTTAAAACGGTAGATTCTAAAAATGTATTTTAGAGTTTTATATTGTGATGTATCACTGCTAGACATTGCTTACCACAGATCTGCTGGTTCTCTGACAACTAGCCTCTTTTTCTCCAGGTTTCTTTACATTGTGACCATATTTCATTTTTAATCTTTTTTACCTCCTCTTCGTTAACAAGTGGGGACCTTTCAGTTTTAAATTGTCTTTTCAGGGACATGTGCCAGGTATGCTGTTGTAAAAAAAAAAAAAAGAAAAAAAAAGATGTCAAGCTGAAGTTAGTGTTTTCTGGGAAGGCAGTTAAAATATGCCATACTAATCGATGGTTGACAAAATGCCAAATAGAAGTATTGTTAAAGGGTCATGAAACAGTAAACTAAATCTGAGATTCATTTGTGTAGCATCCATTCGTTTCAATTGTAAAAGAAAATAGTGAATTTTGATTAGGGCTGCACAATTAATCTAATTTCCAACCGCGATTATGGATGCCACGATTACGTAATCGTTCAAAGCCGCAATTACAAAAGAAAATCCACTCTGTGTGCATGTGTTTAGAGCATGTCATGTTATGAGGCGAATCACGACTACTTCAGAAAACCATTTAAAGGTTAATAAAGTTTACCACATCTACTTTTTAATTTTTTTAAAAAAAACTGTAGCAGAACTAACTGGTGCTGAAACAGCAGGTTTCATGACCTTTTAAGCATGTCTATAAATTACATTAATGTCTAAAAAATAAATATTAAACATTTGACTTACATATCCATTTCCCTCTGCATCTCTCAGGAAAGGGTATTTGGAGATAAGAGCCTTGACTGCGCAAAGTCACTGTTTGAAGGATATCTATCAAAAGATTTAAAAAGTGTGCAAATTTACTACAAATGTTTACCAGGGTTTTGAAAACAAAATAGTGTTTTTTTATTAAACTTACAGTGTGTGCTGAGCCATAGTCTCGTGCAGCACTCGTACAATTTAATGCCGGTAAGAGCTGATCTTATGACATGGTTCTTTGTTATCCAATTTTAACTGAACATCCTTTGGGAATTTTGGTAGTGAGAAGACAAGAGGAAATGGGGCTGGAGTTCTTTGCTCTTGGCTGTTTAGACAGAGGAATAACGCAGAATAGAGATGAAACAGTATGAAATGTTCATATCACAATTATAGTGACCAAAATGATCTCTGAATTTTAACAGCATTGATAAAATGTTCTGGAATGTTCAAAAAGTACTCGCACACACTGAAATCACTTCACAGAGTTGTATGTCGAAACCAACAAAAATTAGCAGCATTATGCACTTTTTGTAACATAAAATGATGGGCAGATTTTAAATAAACAAATTAATTAACCCACTTAATTAATTTGGACTTATTTTACAATCTCTTTATTGAAGTTTTGAAGCATCAGAGTTTTGGGTGAATAGACTTTTAATAAAGTGACTTCTGTGAAATCTTTCAGACTTTAATTTGAAGTGCAGTTTTACTGTGCTTTATCAAGATTTACATCAATGTCATTTTGGAATAAAATTAAATAAATAAAAATAAGGACTTAACATTCAACCTTTGTGAAAAAAAGTCAGTCAATCAGAAGATAATATAAGGGAACATAAATAAAAAAATACCTCAAATGACTTGTACTAATACTTGCCTCAAAGCTGAAGGTGTAGCTAGACTTTCAGACAGTTCTTCACTCTGGTTCTCTTTAAGTTGTTGGATAAGTTTTATAAATTTAACTTGTTTCTTAAAAGACTTTCTCAAAAAGTTGTGCTATCATGTGATCCGTGAGACCAGCACTGACAGTTTCCCCATCAACTTCAAAATCTAAGAGTCAAAGAGATATTTGCTGAGTTTCAAAAAACTTATTTAATACAATGAATGAAATGTATATGACTTATATATAGGGCAGAATCAGGTAACGTTAATTACACTATTTTAAACACAGGGAAAGAGTGATGGGCAGACCACAAAGTACACGCGTCACAAGTTTGTCTGGACTTTTGCAAGATATACTTTGTGAACATGCACAAGACAGACGTTATTTGTATATCTGAGTTGGGTTTGGGCTGAAAACATGAAATAGCATCGAGTTTAATGGGTATGAAACCGTATGTGTAACGAACGTCAAACGTTAAATTAACTTAACTTACCGCCGAATAAATTTAAGTAACGCTACTTTAAACTTGCAGCACACAAACTAAATCACTTTAAACTATAAGCGGACGGTTAATAGCACTGGATTCATATATAATTAAGCTAAATACACTTGCTAATGCCATGCGTAAATAGTTGTAACATTTTATACATTTTTGATTTGATTAAATATAAAACTCACCTTTGAATTTTCTCTTTTCTTCCTCTGAGAATTCGAGTCCGGCCTCTGTTAATTTTAATAGGAGTTCTTCTGACGACAATGACGACAAAGCCATGGTTGTCTGCTTCCCGCTCTCCGTTCTGTTTGAAAATTCTTCGGCCAATCAATGTCGTGTTGCTATGCCTAATTGTTAACAGTTAACGTTACCAGTTATAGTGGGCAGTGGAGAGCAAATGCCATATTGTGTATTGTAACGTAATATTAAAGTAATGAACTGCTTTAAAAAGTTCAAAAAGTGTACACAAATGGCTAACAGCATTGCGTGCTGTCGTATATGCTAAATTTAAGTTGCTAATTTCGCTTTGAGTAGTTGAAACATTTAAATTGTTTGCCTTGTGTACTAAATATAAACACAATTAGTCAAAACTCACCTTTACATTTCGTCTACGAACTATTTGATCATTAAAATCCACCTCCTTAATTTTTTTAAGTTTTTAAGTCGAAAAAGACAGAGGCAAAATGCCTGGACGTGTTTCAGAAATGCTTCTTCCCGCTCTCCGTTCTTCTGACAGAAAATTCCGTAACAGCTGCAGCAGCGCCGCCGCCTTCGACCAATCAGTGTCTTGTTGCTATGCAAATTATTTAACACAGCAACCAATCGTGCATGAAACAGTAATTTGGCCGGATTGCAATGGAAAGCAAACGACAAATTGCGTGGATACCAATGATAAATGTATGACTGTGTTCTTTGATGGAGACAGTGATTTGGACAGTATTTCTGACAAAGTAACTTGTTATATTAATTATTGTGTTGAGTCTATGATCCCTTGTAAACTAATAAAAAAATTTCCCAATAACAAACCATGGGTCACCAGAGAAGTTAAAGCTGCTATAAATAAGAAGAAAGCTGGTTTTTACAGTGGTGATAAAGAAAGAATTAAAAATGCTCAAAGAGAGATGAAAGTCATTATCAGACAGGGTAAATTAAAGTATAAGGAAAAGGTTGAAGGAAATATGTCCTGTAGCAACACAAGAGGACTATGGAATGGTATGAAGTCTATTACTGGATATGGGACCAGTAAACCCAGTTTATGTAATTTGGGTTTACAGGCTAACGATGCCAATACTTTTTTTGCAAGGTTTGATGAATTAGACTTTTCTTCACTTCATGAGAATGTCCTTTCTAATCTTAGGAAGAACAGCTCTGAGGACTGTAGTCCAGCTATTATTCTTAACATTGAAGAGGTTCGTCAGCAGTTAAGGTGTATTAAACCAAATAAGGCAGCAGGCCCTGATGGTGTTCATCCACGTACCCTAAAAGTGTGTGCTGACCAGCTGTGCTCTGTCCTTCATTCATTGTTTTCTTTATCTTTGTCTTCTGCCAAAATCCCAGTTATGTGGAAAACATCCTGTCTTGTCCCTATTCCCAAAAAAGCTAAGGTGTCTAACAATCTTGCTAACCTGAGGCCTATAGCCCTGACATCGCAGATTATGAAGTGTTTCGAGAGGGTTGTATTGGATCATCTGACTAGGCATGTGTCTGCCTTTCAGGATCCTTTGCAATTTGCGTACAGGAAGGGTGTGGGGGTAGATGATGCACTACTATTTATGCTTCACAATATTTACAGTCATCTTGAAACTACTGCCAGTTCTGTTAGGATCATGTTTTTCGATTTTTCTAGTGCTTTTAATACTATACAGCCACATATTTTAGCTAATAAATTAATTGAGTTTAAATTGCATAATACAACCATTGCCTGGATTTTAGACTACCTTCTAGCACGACCACAGTTTGTTAGGATTGGTAACAAATATTCTGATACCATTTTAACTAATACTGGAGCACCCCAGGGTACAGTTTTATCCCCCTTTTTTTTTCACTTTATACTGCTGATTATAGGCATAGTCAGCCATCTTGCTGGGTACAAAAATTCTCTGACGACACTGCTTTAGTGGGTCTACTTAATCAGGGTGATGATCTTGTTTATAGAAGAGAGGTTCAGTCTTTTTACAACTGGTGTGAATCAAACTTTTTGAAACTGAATGTAGGGAAGACTAAAGAACTTGTGATTGATTTCAGAAAGAAAAAAGAGAAGGTCCTTCCAGTTACAATTAATGGTCAGTTGATCGAAATTGTGCAGTCATATACATTTTTAGGTGTCCATTTGGATGGAAAATTAAATTGGAAAGAGAACACCAATGTTGTAATGAAGAAAGCTCAGTCGAGACTGTTCTTTTTGAGAAAACTCAGATCATTCAACATCAGCACAAAGCTCTTAAATGTTTTTTATCAAGGGATTTTAGCAAGTGTTCTTTTTTTATGCTGTACTTTGCTGGGGGGGCAGTATATCTGCTGAGGACAAAAATAGAATAAATAAGCTGATAAAGAGAGCTGGATCAGTTATTGGTCTTAACCCAGATGTATTGGAGGTTATTGTGGAGAAGAGGATAAGTTCAAAATTAAAAATTGTCCTGCTTTTTGAAGGCCATCCATTACACAATTTGTTTAAGGGATTCAGAAGCTCTTCCAGTAAGCGATTGGTTATGCCTCGGTGCTCTAGTGAGCGCATGAGAAGGTCTTTTGTTCTCGCAGCGATCAGATACTTCAACGAACATTGTTAATTACTAAATATTATTCTTGTTTTTTTTTTATTATTTTTTTTTATAGTGTTTGTATTTTTATACTTTTGAACTGTGATATTGATTTTTTTTTTTTATTGTGTCTCCTAATCAGGTTTTATTAGTCTTCTAATGCAGAATTATTTATTGTTTGTTAGTTGTGTATTGTGATGGCTGTATGGTTGGTGGCAAACCAGTTTCCCTACCGGGATTAATAAAGTTGTTCAATTCAATTCAATTCAATCAATTTCTTTACTGCTAAGAACACTTCCTCCATTAACAGCTCAAAGACTAAAAACTGTAACTCAAGTCACTTTCATTTTTATATATATATATATATATATATATGGAGGATGGAAAGCCTTTTAGAAAGACAGAAGAAACATTTAGAAGCTGTTGCTAACACTAAATGGGTGGCCAAACTTTTTGCACATTTCCTCTTTTTTTTTTCTTTTTTTTATGAAAATGCAATTTTCACTCTATGGCAGCAGGTGGCGCTTGTGTATTGACTGACTGAGCCAATGAGTTTGTGTTTTCATCTTATCCGATCAAACCTGACTCTCAGTCAAGATTCTTTACATCATCATCAGACAAATAAGACAAATAAACACCTGTGATGGGCATTTACTGCCAGAGATGATTAGTGAAAGAAAGTTATGCCGCTGTATGCAGGAAAAAACTCATTTGAGTACAAATTTCCAATAAAAGTTTGAAAATATATATATGTGAGATCATCACTGCCCTCTGCTGGCGGATCTGAAATACAGGCAGAGCTTGAGTCATGAGGAATCCAGGGGCCTATACCATGAAGCCGGTTTAGGTGGCTAGCCAGCTATGTTTCAGTTTAGTTTCCGCCAACCCTGGGTTTTAGGTACTATGAAAGTAGCTCGGCTTTAATCGGTGTTCGTCGCCATGGTATCTTACGCTGCACGGCTAACCTGCTCCGGGGCAGGTTATGTTCTGGATTCAAGATCTCAGACTGAAGTTTGACCAATCAGCTGAGAGCAAAGAAACATGTAGGTGACGTAACTTATTCCCAGTGTCTGGAGCACTTCGTAAAGAAAGAGTTTTTAGCATGACAAAATCCCCTTGCCTTTCCTGATAGTATTTGTATGAAAGATACAGATTTTCCGCGGAAGCAATGTCTTATCTTTGCGAACTTCTTGAGCCGCACATAAATAATTTAACACGTCGAATTCATGCACTTACTGTACCGCAAATATTGCGTTGCGTTTTTTTGCAAGTGGTACATACTTGCACGGTGACGCACAGAAGCTATAGGGGAAAACACGGTTTGTCGAGCCATTCGCAAGGTGGTCCTCGCTCTGCAGGAATAGTTTCATTAATAGTGTTCCCCGGAAATGTATTGACCATGTCCATAAAAGAGGGCTTTTATAAAATTGCCGCTAAGATATATTGATAGGGTGACATCACATGAACACATAAAAAAAAAAAAAGCAAATTTCACAAATGTACTATACTATACAATACATTTTAAGAATTATTTTAAATCTTTTTTATTATTATTCTGTTAATCTTATGATACGATTCCCTAGAGTCAATGCAACATGTATGCAGTCTATTGCTCCAATCTCCACTGCTCTAGGGGAACATGAGGCAGATTATGTTAATAGGAAGTCCTATCACAGCCTTAATGTTCAGGTAGAGATGATGTGAATATGTGAGATGATTATTTTCTGTGAGATGAATCTTTAAATTAATAGTAACATTAACAGATATAACAATGATCTACTAAACATTTCATCTGCAGACGACTTGTGGTCATGAACGTATGATCACAAGTTTGGATGCCAAATGGCCTGGCTCCAGTGCTTGACACGAATTTCCCGTGAGTCTTTGTTGTGTCAGCGCTTTGAGGAAAGCAAGTTAAATTTGATACAGTACAAAACACTGTTAATTTGAACTGAGATAGAAAAACCTACACAATAACCCCCTATCATGACCCTCAGACAGGGCCACAGCACCGCTTCAATGTGGCCCTCAGTAAAACCAGAGTGAAGATAGAGATGACCTCTCCCAGAGCGGACCACCCAGCTGGTGCAGATGTAGATGCAATCACCATACAATATTACACTTAAAAAAGCACATTGAAACTGCAGATAGGTCTCAAACTGTTTTATTGGTTTTGTGGGATGGGAGGGAGAAAGAGAGCAAGACAAAGTTGCATTAATAAATATTCATACTAAAGTGTTACTTGGTTAAATAAGTTCACATACTGAGATCAGTTTTATCCAGCTGTTTGATCTCCATTTTTTTTTTTTTTTTTGCCTCCTCAGCTCACAGTCCAGCTCCTTTAGTGAACAGTCTAGTTCAAGACTCCTTTAGTGAACAGTCTAGTTCAAGTCTCCTTTAGTGAACAGTCTAGTTCAAGACTCCTTTAGTGAACAGTCTAGTTCAAGACTCCTTTAGTGTGCAGTCTAGTTCAAGACTCCTTTAGTGTGCAGTCTAGTTCAAGACTCCTTTAGTGTGCAGTCTAGTTCAAGACTCCTTTAGTGTGCAGTCTAGTTCAAGACTCCTTTTGTACAGGGCCCTGACTGAGTCTGTTTCCACCTGAAACATAATTCCACCACAAACATGATCATTACAAGTTTTCTGGAGGCTCATTAAATCACAAAAAGTTCCTTGACTTCCTACAAACACAGGACTGACTGTAATTTATGTCAAGGGTTTTAAATCCTTACCTTGTTCACATTTCTTCTGAAGCCCATTGAGGTAGAGGCCTCAGTTTCTGGGGCAGTTTGTGAAAAATCCTACAATAAAAGAGATGTGTAAGGGCCAGTCCCTTTTTTATGCCACACATTCAAATGTTTTCCATAATAAAAAGCCCAGTGCATTCACATCAGCAACTGTCTCAGAACACAGACAGAGTGTCTTCATCATTTCCTCCACCCTAATAAATAAAAATAGGCCAATATAAAGCATAACTGTTGTAAAGCAGGTTATGTTTGGTGTTCTGCCTGCTGCATACAGACCTCTGTGTGGGAGACTGTGTGTATGTGTGCTGGCTTCAACAGGGACACTGTATTTCCCTTTACTGCAGAACATACAGTCAGCCATATTTAAAACTTAAAAAAGTAGTAATGTATCGCACACGTACCCAGTGTTACTTGCTTAGAGGAGCCAGCACCAGGGTCAGATTGTACAGCACCTGTAATCACATCCATAATCGGCCGTCCCTTATTGCCTACTCAGAGCCAACTCCTCCGCCAGTGTATTCTGGTTTTCTGAATTTAACTCTTTATTTCTGTTTGCTGCAAACAAGTGTTTGTGATAAAATGTTCACAAAAGTAATAAAAGGTTGTGGTAAATACTCGTCACCACTTTGAATTATATTTTTTATATTTTGCCTTTATCTGCTGCCAAGAACATTTGGAGTTGGGGTTGCATCTAAAAATCAATTAATCTTTCTTAGTACATGCACATTTTTATATATTATAAAAATAGGCTATAGGCTATATTAAACATAAAGGCTACACATACATATATACATAATTTTACATAAATATAGAACGTATAATTGTTTAACTTACACATTAATAATCAGCAATCTTTCTCCAACAGTCTTCTCTTGCTTTGGAAGCAGAGACCGTATTGTTTCGAGCTTGAAATACATATTTAAATTCATCATAATTATTAATGATTATCTCTTGCTCCTCCGCGGACAAATATATCGCTCTCGCTCTACCCGCGATTGGTTGTTCAGTGTCGACGTCACTCTTTTATGTGCACGCGCGCGTGGAGTAAGATAGCTTGAGGATCAAAGCCTGAGTTGACAGAGAAAGTTGATGAGCTGCATCATGGTACCAATAAAGCCTGATTGCATCGGTTTGGTTTTGTCGACTCAAAACTAATCCTGTAACCCCGAGTTTGTTCAGCTACCTTCATGGTACAGGCCCCAGTTTTCCTTGATCTTGAAAACACTTCACAGCTTCACGTCAGCATCATCACACAAATGAACCCGCTTACATTTACATATCTATATTTGCAGAAAGCAAAATTATTGTCTTTATACCCGTTTAACCCTCTGAGGTCGAGAAACGCGCCCACGCGTTTTGCTGGATTTTTTTCACATAGCAGCAACATAAACTTAAAAAAATCCGTCATTTATGGTCATATAAATAAAATAAATACATGATTATAAACTATAGAGGGTCTTCTTTTTTTTGTGTACACTCACATTAACATCAAAACCTTGTTTTTATTTTTAAATAAATAAAATAAACAGGGTGCGCTTTCAGCTCACTCTGTCTCCGCAAAAATCTTTCTGAAACAAGTCTGGAAAACTCAGCGAATACTTATCACACAACCATGAAACATGCGTCTAAAGAAAGCTTTAAATTTCTACTTTAAAATAAAACAGTTCACATTCAAAACAAATATTCTCCTGCAATGTAATCTGTATGAAACTAAAGAGAAGTACAGTTTCTCCCGTCTCATCTAATTATCTGTAATTAGTTCACGCCCTCTCGCAGAGCGCGCTATTCATAAGATAATGAGCTGAGGTGATCTATGCAAAATAAGGTAAAAAGCCCCCTGAAATGCCTTAAAACCAGCAAGTTTCTTTCACTCACTTTCCTGCGCCGTTGGAAGATGACACACAGCCCTTCAGCTCGTCCTGGATAGCAATGAAGAGTTCACTTTTTCCTCAGAAGAAGAAGAGGACTCTGACAACGAACGTTTGTTATTGAAGAGCGACTTGATCCAGCCGTGGATATTTCGGATGAGTAAGTCTTTTTAAATTTACTTGCATTAGTTGACAATCTATTTTGTATAAACGTAGGCTACATATTTTACTGGTTGGACCATTTCCATACTTGTCATTCAGAGTAATTATATTTAAATTGTCTAGGCTATGCTTTATAAAGTAGGAGAGAGGCTTCATGCAGTCTGTTTTCTTTCGTTTTTAATAGTTTTGTTTAAAATAACACATTTCGAGCTTTCTATATATTTCTCTGGTATTTTAGGCAAAGCTTATGAGTTTGGGTTCATTTATGAGGCCTCCAGTTCCTGCTATTTTTAATTCTTATGTTTTAAATACAGGCATTTGGTTGATGAAACAACTATTAAAATTAAGATACAATTAATATAAAACGAAATTCACTTTAAAGAAAGGCTTTATACAAAAAATAAACTTAATGAAATGGTCAAAATCTTCTCTGCCCACTCCATTTGTCTCGCAATTGCGCATGATCTGACTCATGCTTTTCACTTTTCATATAGTCAACATAAATGAAATAAAAAAAAAGATTTTATTTAAACCTAAATATGAACTAAATTGTTTTATTTAATTTTAATGACTAGGCTACAACACGTAGGCCAATTAGCCTACAGTACAGAGAAATTAGTTGACAAGCTATTTTAAATAAACGTAGGCTACAGATTTTACTGGTTGGACCATTTCCATACTTTCCATTCAGAGTAATTTATATTTAAATGAAGAGTGCTTGCAAATATCTATTGCAAATGTGTGTATGTGCTGAAATGTGTAAATATGCCCAGCTGATGAATTGCAAATGTGTTAATGTTTGCGTTGTGCTATCTCCGTAATGGCCCATTACACACAATATATGCCTACAGCACGTGTCTACAATTATTTGCATCATTTATTCATATAGACTAATGGTAATATACTTTGAAATATTTATGTTATAATAGTTTTCAACTTTTTTTAAAACAGGAATGCTGCATCTCCTTCATCTGCAACTCGGAGGGCGCGCAGCAACACAGTCGAACGTCAGAAAGAGTAAGTACATATTTACCCATGTTTGTTCAATTTTGTTTATATACTTATTACAATATGAGCCTGTATGAGTTTATTTATTTTTGGAGGTTGGTTGATAATCTATCTTATCAGCATGCTAATGCCCATCAGTTGTGCATGTGCTGGAATAGTACTCCATATGATAATAATAGTTTTCAACTTTTTTTTGAAAGGAATGATGTAGGTTGCTCACTCTCACCTCTCACTGCAACTCGCACTAAGAGGGCACGCAGCAACACAGACAGAAATCAGAAGGAGTAAGTACATATTTACCCACTATTTTACAGATGTTAGACCAATTTTGTTTATATAGGCTACTTGTTATGTATGCACAATATTACAATTAGTGATTGGTAATGTTAGTATAAAAGAGCTTATTTTTGTTGTTTTACCAAAATGCTGACTGTCCATCAGTTATGCATGTGCTGGCATAGTACTTTGTTCAACCTTTATTAATATTAATATTATTATTTTTATAGGAATGTGGTAGCATCACTCTCACCCTCACCTGCAACTCGCACTGGGAGGTCACGCGACAGGTGTCGTTCAGTTTTGAGAACAACTGAAAAGTAAGTACACTTATTCCCTTTCTTTCAGATATTAGTATAATTCTGTTTACATATTCTGGTTTTACATAGTCCATACAAACATTATGTGTCTGTATGGCTTTGCATCTGGCCAATGTTACTTATAATGATTGAAATGCAGTTGTTATATTTTGTGTAATAAACATGCTCACAGTTGTTTGTTTGTTTTACAGCTATAAAGGTGATGGTGATCATCAGACACCTGTTGCAAAGAGGGCCAAGACAAACATTCAGACAAGCAACAAGCAGTCTACTCTGTCATGGAAAACAGAGACTGACATTGATATGGTTCCACAGACTCTGAGATTCCTGCCTGCACGGGAACCTGGACCACAGCTGAGTTTAAAACATTGCAAATTTAAAACATTTAGTTCCTCCTCATAGAGGAATTACAATAAAACAGTGAAAAACAAAACCTTTGAATCTCCTCTACTTTGTTCAGGCTGCCTCTCTTGATGGCCCATTAGTCATTGGGGGAGTGTCTATGTCACACCCCTGGTCTGAATCTCATTAATATTGATGAGCGATTACCCCTCCCACGCATAAACCTCTTCTGACAAAAAAAACTGTTTTACAATGTTTAAATCAATGTATTGTTTTAAGAGAACGATCAGGCAGAATGAATTTCACATCATTTTGAAGCCAGAACTAGAAACGACAACATATATTAGTCAAGAGTCTTGTGGGCACATATTTAGAATGTGTTTTGTGTTCTTAAAAAAAGAAAGTTGCTGAAATTTTTTTTAAATAATCACGCATAAACATTATTCTCTTAAAAATACAAAGATTTACAAGCATGTTGATCAGATATTATGCTAGCCCTGTTTGTGTTATATAGAGTGAATTTACACTTTTGCCATTAACATGTTTATAAATAACTGAAAAAAAAAACAAATGTCAGAGCATGTCAGAACACCTCCAGGGCCCCAAAAACACCTCAGACCTCAGAGGGTTAACAGAGACTCATTCAGGAGAGAGCAGTGCAGCTCCGTCAAAATGGTGCAAAATACAGGTTTGTGTAAATGTTTTGTATCTATAAATTTGTTATTGTTCTGTATATAATTTAATTGTATGTAAAGCAACATACAGGGGCGCGATGTGAGTCACCGTCCTAAACGAGTGTCATGTCGCTCTTTTCGCATGATGGAAACGCCTGATGCCTTGCATAAAATTTGACACATGATACAAATGCCAGCAAGAGATCCAGCGCCGTTAAGGAGGGACAACAGAGACTGGTCGATTACACTTGAATTACTTATAAATGTTTATATATTTGTTAAATGAGCTTAAATATGCAATATGTATTCAAATCAAAACTATATAAAATTGGCTATACTGTAAAATATGATCAAAAATAAAGGAATTATCATGCAAGCCAGTGGTTGTGTTGAGTATTTTTTAGAGGATTTAAGTTAATCCGTAAACATTAATTCATGTATGAAGTAAAATAAAATAACAAAAACTAGTACTTTAGTAAAAATGAATCAACCCAGTATGATGGGTTGAATAAAACTAATTTTCTGGGTAAAATGAACCCAACATGTGTTCTGTCCTATATTTACCCCACCCTTGGGTTGAAAACAAGCCAAATTGGGTTGTTTTTAACCCAGTGTTTTTTAGATTGTATCATGTACTGAATTCAGTGAAGAACTTACTTCCGATCATAGATGAAGTGAGTCCTGTAGCTCTGCAGGTGTGTGTACATATTTACATCGGCCATGTTGACATCGTATTTTGTAATTTCCTTGAGCTATTTCCTGCATAAACCCACAACAACTCATGTTAATCTGCTGAGGATTTAAAGCTAACTAATACAGCACACAATTAAATATGTATACAAGTAAAAGAGTTTACAGCACATTTCCATTGAAGGGTTTTTGCTGAGAGCCTTTTCTCCCGAGGCAGGACCTGAGAAACAGATAAAAGTGACATTTTAATATCCAATCTTTATTTGATCGGACTGATTACTGGTTAACAGATGAATTAAATAAATAACAGGTCATGCAAAACAACAAGGTGTAAATCAACACACATCTATTAGAAGAAGCATTTAGTTGCATTATTTACAGTGTGATGTAGTTTATTTACCTTTACACTGGTGAGGATCTGGTCTTCTTGTCTGGTTAATGATCTTCACCCACAGATGAAATTATGGGATGATTCTCGAGATTTGTGTGTGTTTTGGTTCAGGTTGGTGTGATTAATCGCTAACAGTGAGTATTAACCCTCTGAGGTCTGAGCTGTTTTCTGGGCCTGGAGGTGTTCTGACATGCTCTGACATTTGTGTTTTTTTTTCTGTTACTAGTGACATTTTCATGGCTAAAGTCTAATTACACTGTATTCAGCACAAACTCTGCTACAATAATATATCAGCAGCATGTATGTAAAAGTTTGTAGTTTTGAGATAATGACATTTATGCGTGGTTTGTGAAAATACAAAAAAAATTCACACCTGGGAAAGACTGTGAACATACTGATATCAAGAGAAACTATAGGGCTGCACGATTTTGGGAATAGATTTGAGATTTTTCTGGTTAAAATTTCTTTTTAAAATTCACAGAATACACACACACACACACGTTTCCAACAATATATAATGAACACCAGGTTTGTTGTGCCTTGTAGGCATAGGCTATGCAGTGCTGCATAAAATAATAATAACAATAAATTAAATCTTCCAAAAGATTTCAAGAACAACTACGCTAGAGAAAAATATATTGATTATCATATGTTACTTCAAATGTTTCCATTCGTTATGATGATATGAAATGAGATAATAGTAAAAACATGAAGCCTAATGTTTGGTGCATTTTTCCTTTCAAACGCAATCGCGCTCCAAAATATGATACATTCAAACCCACAGCGCGCTCCAAAATATGATACATTCAAACGCCATCGCGCTCCAAAATATGATACTGTACATTCAAATGCAATCGCGCTCCAAAATATGATACATTCAAACGCAATCGCGCTCCAAAATATTAAACATTATGGTTATACATATCTATGTTTGAGCAGATATCCACAAACAGTATTTAACAGGAAACACGGGTCTAAATAGTATAATATTCACCATATATCTAGCAACAGTTCAACTGCAATGTGAAGTTTATGCAACAATACCATAAACTAATAAGTAAGAATTTCTTACCTTACATCTTTCTTGTCTTCAAATCGCGTTCTTCTTCTTCTTCTGATGTAAATCCAATATAAGCTCAGACGCGTCTTCCAAACTCGACGAAAAGCAGAGACTTGTGAAGTGTTTTGGTGTTTTGTGTTTGAGGTAACGAGGGCGTTCGCGTTCCATGTGGAGATTTGCATGTGAATCTCTTTTGCGCGAGTGGGCGTGTCGAATTAAAAAGTAATTAGCAAGCGTTTGAGATACTGGACATCCTGTTGGTTTTATACAAATTACTTAAACAGAGAATATTTGTTTTCAGTTTGAATCCGATCATTTAAAAGTACACACTTAAATGTGTATAAAGGTATATGGCTCATAAATGTGTGAGAAGTATTCGCTGAGTTTTGTTTCAGTTTATAGACGTGCTCAAGAAAAAAAAGTTCACCGCGACGGAGAGGCAGAACGCACACCCTGTTTATTTTCTTTATTTTACAAAAGCACAATGTTTTGATTTGATTGTAAGTGGACACATACAAAAGTAGAAATATCACAGATTATTTTTTTATATTTCTTTTTTCTATATAACCATAAATGACGGAGTAATTTAAGTTTATGTTGCTGCTATGTGAAAAAAATCCAGCAAAACGCGTCGGCGCGTTTCTCGACCTCAGAGGGTTAAAGCCATTCATTACATCATAATTCTTTATTGTTTGTCTACAGCTGCCATCGTAAAGTCCATCGTTCAGTTTGTTTACTAGTGTACTGGCGAGATGTGAGGTAACTGAATACTGAGGACAGTCTGACATCAATGTGGGTGTTAAAATGAACAAAATCTGAAGTTCAGAGGTCATATAACTGGATCACGAGGTCAGAAACAACAGTTCCCAACACCTCAGTTACTGACCACTCAATCCAGAAATGTTCAAAGACTCTAGTACAGGAATAAGACGTCGTGAAAACAGAACAGATCAGATCAGATGAGGGAGAGAGGGAGAGAGAGGGAGAGAGAGAGAGAGAGGCCCAACTCACACTGACGGGAACAATATGGATCTTTACAGGTTCTGACTTGTGGGAAATCTGTTGCGTTTGCACTTTTACCGGAGTAAATATTTGCGGTCAACGTTCATTCTGCCTCCAGCTCTTCAAACAGCAGCAGGGAAGATCAGATGAGTCCTGCAGAACGGATCAGAACTCAACAACAGATTCACAAGCTTCTCAACACAACACAACACAAAGTTCAGAACGCATCCCTAGTGTACTCACTGTAAAGAGTGTGCCGTATACAGAGACAAGCGTTTCCAACAGTAGTATTACAGTGTCATTACCTCGTCACTTCACAAGATTAATTTAGCACTTCCATTAATTATCTCTGAAATAAATATAGTGATTTTAATCCAATTTAGTGCAAAATGCTGTCAGTTTTGTCATTTTGATCAATTAATGAGTAAGCACATTGCATGACACACTTTCTCACACAGTTTGATCAGATTATATACAGTGAAAGTAGTTAGTATTTCTAATATATGGCAGAAACAGCAGAAGTATGCTAGAATGCTATTCCAAATTTGGCCATAATTAAGCCCTGTTCACACCAAAGAGGATAACAATAAATCATTATAATTCCATGAAAATAGCGAGTCCACGCTACAACTCGAACGATATCGTTGGAATCACTTTCAGAATGATTTTTTTTTCCAGCTGAAGAACGATAAAAACATTGACAGCCAATCAGAATCGACCCGAGTTTAAAAAGCGTATGCATTTTAAGCAGAGACGTAAACTGCACACGCTTATAATAAACAGAATGATACTGTCCACTAATGAGGGGACGCTGATATAGTTATCGTTAATGTTGCGGCTTTAATTACGTAGCGGAAGGACAAAATAACCGTATAAAATGTTCACTACACGCATGAGTACATAGTGTGTCATTTAGGATGCTACTATACTTTACCACTCTCTAGGTGAGTCCTCATACTCGTATATATGCACTATATGTTATTTGTTAGTATAAATACTGTGAGCGGTGTGTTCATACAGAAAATACCAAAAAGAAAAAGTGCACTTTAAACACCTGGACTGATGATGCGCAACTGATTAACCCGAAAAACAAGCAATTTTGGACACTTCATGCACTCAACTGTCGTAGCGGAGGGGGCGGGGCTAACAGACTGAACAGATGTTAAATGACAAAATAATAACCTTATAAAATTCATACACTACACGGTTACATTTAGCTGCACAGTTGAGTACATAGTGCATAGTACGTAATTTGGGACACAATCCAGCCTCCACCAGTAGAAGGCGGCATGATGTTGAAATCGTCCAATCAGAGGCTGTGAGCTTCAAAACAATCTGTCAATCATCAGTGTGTGCGGGAACACGCCTGAGGACAGTTAAAACACACACCTGTCTCATCATTATTGCGTTACAAGACGGATGGACCGTTTTCCAAGAAAACCTCTGCATGTTGGAGCTCCTTCCTCTTTCCTGATGAGTTTTTCTGGGAATCTTCGGCATGTCAGAGCAGCTCTGTGTACCTGAAACACAATCATTAACCCGCCTTCAAACGGCACAATCGCTTAACTAAATATATAAAATAATTAAAATGTATAATAATATCAGTTCTCACACTTTAGATGACTTTTGGGTCGATAAAATAACTAATCTTATCTGGCGCTCCGCATTCGTCGTATCGCCTCAGAGACCGAGAGCTCCCGCGCATTCTCCGCGCATGCGCAGTGGACGTCTGCGGTCGCGCGCTGGGTCACGAGCACCAGAGACGCACGAGCGCGCGCAGCAGCAGCGGAGCTCTGAGATCATTCAGCAGGATTAACATTAAATCATGAGCGTGGGAAAACTGGTAAGATTGCGATGATAACACTTTCTCTCTGCGGTAATAATGCGCGTTGACTCGAGGCGAGCAATGGAAGAAGTGTCTCAGATGTTAGTTGATGACTTTTGTAATAAATTGGGTTTGTTCTGTGTGCGTCGCTTTGCAGGTCAGATTTCGCAAGCTGGTGTGTAAATACAAACTATTGAACTGTCCAGTGTGTTCACTTCTCCAGAACAACAATTCATACACAATACAAGTCATGCAAAAGCCTGTTTTAATATAAATGACTAAGCATGTCATTACAGAAATCACTGTCATTATTAATGCATCTTATTAATGTCTATTTATATTCTTCTGTAAGATCCGGATTCATTCAAGTTATATAAAAGTATATGAAATTCAGTCAGATTACATTAAACTTTGTATTATTATTGTCATTATTTAGAGGCAGTAAAACCGCAAATAATATGTAAATATGTTTAGATGAGGTACGCAGGATTTTCCCGAATGTTCAGAACGTCCATTTTTTATGTTTTCTCTTGCGAACGTTTAGGGTTAGGGTTAGGGTTAGGGAAACATTACATTGTATCATTCGTCAGACATTATGGAACGTTACTTTTGAATGTTCCCTGAACGTTCTGAAACAAGTAACATTTAAAAAACGTCAGACGAACTAAAACGTTTCATGAACGATGTATAATAATGTTTTTGTGCAAATGCTTTGAGAACATCATTAAAGATTAGATAATATTGAACGAACGTTCTATAAGTGTTACTGTAAGAACATTCTATGGGTCAGTAAGTGTTTGATGATGTCATTCTCACGGTCAGATGGTTGAAGTGTGTCAGTGATGATCAGATGAGGAAATGACACACACTTAACCCTGAACACACACTTAATCATGAACACACACTGTTAACCACGTACACACACTTAACCCTGAACACACACTTAACCCTGTACACACACTTAACCCTGAACACACACTTAACCCTGAACACACACTTAATCATGAACACACACACTTAACCCTGAACACGCACACTTGACCCTGAACACGCACACTTAACCCTGTACACACACACCGTTAACCCCGTACACACACTTAACCCCGTACACACACTTAATGCCTTACACACACTTAACCCTGTACACACACTTAACCCCGAACACACACTTAACCCCGAACACACACTTAACCCCGTACACACACTTAACCCCGTACACACACTTAACCCTGAACACACACTGTTAACCCTGAACACACACTTAACCCTGTACACACACTTAACCCTGAACACACACCGTTAACCCTGAACACACAGTTAACCCTGAACATACACCGTTAACCCTGTACACACACTTAACCCCGTACACACACTTAACCCTGAACACACACTGTTAACCCTGAACACACCGTTAACCCTGTACACACACTGTTAACCCTGAACACACACTTAACCCTGTACACACACCGTTAACCCCATACACACACTTAACCCCGTACACACACTGTTAACCCTGAACACACACTGTTAACCCTGAACACACACTGTTAACCCTGTACACACACTGTTAACCCTGTACACACACTGTTAACCCTGAACACACACTGTTAACCCTGTACACACACTTAACCCTGCACACATACTTAACCCCGTACACACACTTAACCCCATCACTGCCAGTAAACCTGCTGGCCTCATCCGGGGCCGCTAGTTAACCTTTAAGACCTTAAGATGATTTAAATTCATTTAAACAAAACAAGCTATAAAATCAGCTAAAACAACAAAAATTCAACAGCTTCCCTCTTTTATTTCACCCCTGAAACAAATTTGTCTATGAAGAACCAGGATTCACACGGTCGTGGAAAACCTGGATGTTTACCGAATCCACATTTTAAAATTAGTTTTTTTCTAAAGATTTCTTTACCTGGAAAACTTATGGAAATAGGAAATTAATAAAATCTCAAATTTTTATAACAAATATACATTTTCATTCTAGTTAGGCCAAGCTCTAAAACATTGTTAAAATTGTGGAATTTTTTTGTTATGTGTGTGTGTGTGTGTGTGTGTGTCAGGTGGTGTGTGTGCTGGCGCTGGCTGTGTGTGAGGCGTACGTGTTCCAGGCCGGTCAGTCGTCAGGAGAAGTGGATGACGCTCCTCCACCAACCAGAGGTCAGACTGCCGTCACGTGTCTGTGTGTTCATCATCACTCGTGTGTGTGTGTGTGTGTGGCACCAGCCTGACCAACCGCTGCATGTGTGTGTGTGTGTGTGTCAGATTTCTCAGGGTCGTGTCAGGGTCGTTGTTTCGAGCTGAAGGAGGCGGAGCCGCCGAGCTGCAGGTGTGATAACCTGTGTAAGACGTATCTGAGCTGCTGTTCCGACTTCGACCAGCAGTGTCTTAAGACAGGTGGGAGGAACACACACACACCTTTCTGACACCACAACTATACGCTTCAGTTAAATCATTTAAAATGAAAACAGATATAGGAGAACCGTGAACATGTGAATGTCCTGTTAAATTAGCCTATTCCTTGAATCCTCTGGTTTCTTTTTTCTGTGCCTGTGTGTGTGTGTGTGTGTGTGTGTTCAGCTGGAGGGTTCGAGTGTTCGCAGCAGCGCTGTGGAGAGATCCGGAACGATGATTACGCCTGTCAGTGTTCAGACGACTGTCTACAGAGAGGAGACTGCTGTACCAACTACAGATCACTGTGCAGCGGTCAGACACACACACACACTCACACTCACACTCACACACACACACACACACACACACACACACACACACACACACTGCAGAGAGGAGACTGCTGTACCAACTACAGATCACTGTGCAGCGGTCAGACACACACACACACACACACTCACACACACACACACACTCACACACACACACACACTCACACACACACACACACACACACACACACACACACACACTGCAGAGAGGAGACTGCTGTACCAACTACAGATCACTGTGCATCGGTCAGACACACACACACACACACACACACTGCAGAGAGGAGACTGCTGTACCAACTACAGATCACTGTGCAGCGGTCAGACACACACACACACACACACACTCACACACACACACACACACACACACACTGCAGAGAGAAGACTGCTGTACCAACTACAGATCACTGTGCAGCGGTCAGACACACACACACACACACACACACTCACACACACACACACACACACACACACACTGCAGAGAGGAGACTGCTGTACCAACTACAGATCACTGTGCATCGGTCAGACACACACACACACACACACACACACTGCAGAGAGGAGACTGCTGTACCAACTACAGATCACTGTGCATCGGTCAGACACACACACACACACACACACACACACACACACACACTGCAGAGAGGAGACTGCTGTACCAACTACAGATCACTGTGCATCGGTCAGACACACACACACACACACACACACACACACACTGCAGACAGGAGACTGCTGTACCAACTACAGATCACTGTGCAGCGGTCACACACACACACACACACACACACACACACACACACACACACACACACACACACACACTCACTCACTCACTGCAGAGAGGAGACTGCTGTACCAACTACAGATCACTGTGCATCGGTCAGACACACACACACACACACACACACACACACACACACACTGCAGACAGGAGACTGCTGTACCAACTACAGATCACTGTGCAGCGGTCACACACACACACACACACACACACACACACACACACACACACACACACTCACTCACTCACTGCAGAGAGAAGACTGCTGTACCAACTACAGATCAATGTGCAGCGGTCAGACACACACACACACACACACACTCACACACACACACACACTGCAGAGAGGAGACTGCTGTACCAACTACGGATCACTGTGCAGCGGTCAGACACACACACACACACACACACACATAGGGCTGTAGCTAGAGGATTCGGGGCCCCCTGAAAAAATATTGATGTGGGCCCCCACCCCCACGGTCCCTCCTGCAGGTGGTGAGCCCACGGGAGGGTGGCCCCCCGTCGCTCCTTCGGGCTGAGCCCGGCCGGGCCCCATGGGGGGAGGTCCGGCCACCATGCGCTCGCATGCGAGTCCCATCCCCGAGCCTGGCTCCAGGGTGGGGCCCCGGCTACGCCAGGCCGGGCGACGTCATGGTCCTTGTTTTAACTCGTAACATAAAGGGTTTGTGAACCGCTCTTAGTCTGACCTGTCACAAAAATGCCGTCAAGCTGAAGAAGGAGTCCTATCGGGCCTGGTTGGCTTGTGGGACTCCTGAGGCAGCTGAGTGGTATTGGCAGGCCAAGCGGACGGCAGCCCGGGTGGTTATGGAGGCAAAAAATCTGGCCTGGGAGGAGTCGGTGAGTCCATGGAGAAGAACTACTGGTTGGCCTCGAAGAGATTCTGGCAAACCGTCCGGCGCCTAAGGAGAGGGAAGCAGTGCCCTAACAACACCGTTTACAGCTCCTTGGTGGCAAGGCACCGGGGGTGGATGAGATCCGCCCTGAGTACCTCAAGTCTCTGGATGTTGTGGGGCTGTCTTGGCTGACACGCCTCTGCAACATCGCGTGGCAGTCGGGGACAGTACCTCTGGGCTGGCAGACCGGGGTGGTGGTTCCTCTTTTTAAGAAAGGGCACCGGAAGGTTTTTTCCAACTACAGGGGGATCACACTTCTCAGCCTCCCCGGGAAAGTCTATGCCAGGGTACTGGAGAGGAGAATACGGCCGATAGTAGAACCTCGGATCCAGGAGGAACAGTGCGGTTTTCGTCCCGTTCGTGGAACACTGGACCAGCTCTATACCCTCTACAGGGTGCTGGAGGGTTCATGGGAGTTTGCCCAACCAATCCACATGTGCTTTGTGGATTTGGAGAAGGAATTCCCTCGAATGTCCCTCTCGGTGGCCTGTGGAGGGTGGTCTGGGAGTATGGGGTCTGGGGCCCTTTGCTAAGGGCTATCCGGTCCCTGTACGACCGGAGCAGGAGCTTGGTTCGCATTGCCGGCAGTAAGTCAGACTTGTTCCCGGTGCATGTTGGACTCCAGCAGGGCTGCCCTTTGTCACCGGTTCTGTTCATAATTTTTATGGACAGAATTTCTAGGTGCAGCCAGGAGCCGGAGGGTGTCAGGTTTGGGGACCACACGATTTCGTCTCTGCTCTTTGCGGATGATGTTGTCGTGTTGGCCTCATCAAACCAGTACCTTCAGCATGCACTGGGACGGTTTGCAGCCGAGTGTGAAGCGGCTGGGATGAGAATAAGCACCTCCAAATCCGAGGCCATGGTTCTCAGTTGGAAAAGGGTGGCTTGCCCACTTCAGGTTGGTGGAGAGTTCCTTCCTCAAGTGGAGGAGTTCAAGTATCCCGGGGTCTTTTTCACGAGTGAGGGAAGGATGGAACGGGAGATTGACAGACGGATTGGTGCAGCTTCTGCAGTAATGCGGTCCCTGTACCGGTCTGTCGTGGTGAAGAAGCAGCTGAGCTGCTCAAAGCTCTCGATTTACCGGTCAATCTACGTTCCTACTCTCACCATGAGCTGTGGGTCATGACTGAAAGGATAAGATCCCAGATACAGGCGGCCAAAATGAGCTTTCTCCGCAGGGTGGCTGGGCGCTCCCTTAGAGATAGGGTGAGGAGCTCGGTCACTCGGGAGGAGTTCAGAGAGAGCCGCTGCTCCTCCACATCGAGAGGAGCCAACTTCCCAGGTAAGTGTTTCCGCGCATCCCACCGAAAGGAGACCCCAGGGAAGACCTAGGACACGCTGGAGTGATTATGTCTGAGCATCTCTGCTTAAACTGCTGCCCCCGCGACCCGGATAAGCGGAAAAAGATGATGATGATGATGATGATGATGATGATGCATGTTTTTGTGGTTTTCATTTAAATCTCAGGCATACAACTAATATAAAAAATTTGAATTGTTCATACAACAGGGTTAATTGTCACCACCTATAACCTCATTAGCGATGGCCCTGAACACACACACACACACACACACACACACACACACACACACACACACAAACACATATCACTGCATTTCACATCTGAAGTTTTCAAAAAAATTTGTGTGTGTGTGTGTGTGTGTGTGTGTGTAGCAGGCGAGAGCTCGTGGCTGGAGGGCGACTGTGAGGAGATTCAGAGCCCAGAATGTCCTGCAGGGTGAGTGACATCATCTGTGTGTGTGTGTGTGTGTGTGTGTGTGTGTGTGTGTGTGTGTGTGTGTGTGTGTGTGTGTGTGTGTGTGTGTGTGTGTTTGTAGTGAATCATCTGTGTGTCTCGTTCACTCTGAGAGCTTCTGGACCGACACACTGTTTCAATGCAGAATCAAGTCATCATAAATCTGAATATGCTTCAACTGTGACTAACTGCACTGTGTAAAAGCGTCTGCTGCATACATGTAAATCAGTGTGTTGTTGTTGAAGGTTCGTCCGTCCTCCTCTGATCATCATATCTCTCGACGGCTTCCGCTCCTCTTACATGAAGAAGGGAAAGAGTGTTTTACCCAACATCCACAAACTGAGTACAGGATCTCGTCTCTGCATCACACAGATACACGTTCTTTAAATGTTACTTGTTTCAGAACATTCAAAATTAATGTTTTCATAATGTTTGAAGAATGATAGACTGTAATGTTCCCTCATCGTTCACACATCTTCCGTAACTGAGTCTCTCGTTCATCAGCTGCTTGTTAACACTGTTTCATGTGTTTCTGTCGTAGCTTCGTGTGGAACTCACGCCCCTCGTATGAGACCCATGTACCCGTCCAAAACCTTCCCGAACCTCTACACGCTGGCCACGGTACCGACACACACACACACACACTGCAGCTAATTTAATTTAAAGGGATAGTTCACCCAAAAATGAAAATGACCCCATGATTTACTCAACCTCAAGTCATCCTAGGTGTATATGACTTTCTTCTTTCAGACGAATACAATCGGAGTTATAATTAAAAATGTCCTGGCTCTTCCAAGCTTTATAATGGCAGTGAATGACTGTTTCTGTTTTGAAGTCCATAAAACTTCATCTATCCATGATAAAAGTACATCTATCCATCATAAAAGTGCATGTATCCATCATAAAAGTGCATCTATCCATCATAAAAGTGCATCTATCCATGATAAAAGTGCATCTTTACATGATAAAAGTGCATCTATCCATCATAAAAGTGCATCTGTCCATCATAAAAGTGCATCTGTCCATCATAAGAGTGCATCTATCCATGATAAAAGTGCATCTTTACATGATAAAAGTGCATCTATCCATCATAAAAGTGCATCTGTCCATCATAAAAGTGCATCTGTCCATCATAAAAGTGCTGCACAGGCTCCGGGGGGTAATAAAGGCCTTCTGAAGTGAAGCAATGCATTTGTGTAAGAAAAATATGTATATTTAAAACTTTATCGACTAAAATAACTAGCTTCCAGCAGACGGCCGTACGCATCGGTTTATGGCAAAAGAGAAACACTTGACCTGATGCATGACGAACACGGAAGCGCAGAGGATAGAGCAAAACAAAACACCAGTCACGAATTAGAGTCTAAAAGGAGAATTTTTAAAGATTCTGAAAGAAGAATGTCATATACACCTAGGGTGAGTTGAGGATGAGTAAATCATTGGCTAATTTTCATTTTTGGGTGAACTATCCCTTTAACCTTCCCTTCCCTCACACTGCCTGCAGAATAAGAGTGTGTTCCTGTGTGGCGTGATGAAGACGTACCGGCAGCGGGAGAAGCAGGGAAATAAAGTGCAGGAGTTAGGATTTTATGTCACATGTTTTTTACTCATGTTCTTCCTCAGGGTTTGTATCCCGAGTCTCATGGGATCGTGTGCAACTCCATGTATGATCCCGTGTTCAAAGCTCATTTCCGACTGAGAGGCCGGGAGAAGCTCAATCACCGCTGGTGGGGGGGGCAGCCCGTGAGTCATGACTCCGCCCACACACGGCTCTCAGCCAATAACAACAGAGACAGCAGGATAGCTCACATAGGGATTATAATCTCATCTGCATATTTAAGATGTAAAGCAGATGAGTTTTACATGTGAACACTAAATAAATAATCAAGCTCAATTTGGGTTCGCATGGAATGCCTAGTTGCAAATTTTGAAGTGGATCCATGTTTAATATTTTAAACTGTTTTTGTCTGTCTGTCTTCTCAGATTTGGATCACGGCAGAGAAACAGGGCGTGAAAGCGGGAACCTTCTTCTGGCCCTGGTGAGATCACAGTATTCATTTAATCTGCTTCATATTATTGATTTCAGGTCTTAATAGTTATATTGTTCTACATTCTACCGATTAATCAGAACTATCAGCTGTTTCTTCTGCAGAGTTTCATTTCAAATGAGGTTTTCTCAAATCAGCATTCTGTGTTTGGAGCAAAGCTCAGAGTGTCACTGCAAGAGACTCATGACACAACCAACACATGATTCAAACAAAGACCTTTCACACACTCACACACACACACACACACACAGACACTCTCACTCATACTCACACACACACACACACACACACACACACAGGTCATTCAGAGTGGCTCAGTCTGTCCCAATCGTCATGTTCTTCTCTGAAGAGCTTCATTCGCTTGAGTTCTGAAGAAGTGAGCAGCCACTCGTGAACAAGATCTCTGACGTCTGTCTGTGTGTGCTTAGAAAAGACGTTGTTTCTGAAGGCCTGAATAAACACATGTCTGTCTGTCTGTCTGTCTGTCTGACTGTCTGTCTGTCTGTCTCTCTGTAGGGTGATTCCTCTGGAGAGAAGGATTCTCACTATTCTGCAGTGGCTGCACCTGCCTGATGACGAGAGGTGCGTCATTCCACCTCTTACTGGGAAAAAAACATTCTTATGATGGAATCTCACAAAATGATGTTTTATTAACAAAGTTCGGGAGAAGCACGTTCAGATAATTAACCTAATTGTCATGAGAGGAGCTCATCCAGTCAACTCAATTAACATCAGGAGGTATATATACAGCAGTTTTTACCTCTGTTCTATGACAGTTCTCTAGCATCCCTCCTCCACCCCATCTCCTCACTTACTAGTCCTATCCCAAACCGGGGATGGGGGGGGGGGGTACTCTGGGTTCGGGCCAAATTCCGAGCTCCGCGCCCGCCCCTCGGATAGCACACCAAATACGCTTATCTTTTACACTATCTAATTATATGTAAGTGTATACTCGTGAATTTATGTTCTTCATAAGGAAGATTAAGCCTAAGATTAATACTATTATACTAGTATACAACTACAGTTTTGTTTTAATGACATTTAAGCCTCCCAGTCCTCATTACTGTAATTGTAATAACAAAATATACTATAACAGCTTGTTCACTTCAAGAACGATAACTATATTTATAAATATAACACTAACTACGATAACAGTAATGATAAGTACAGTGATAATATTAATGATAACTGTAGTGATAATTTTAACGATAACTAGCAATAACTATAGGGATTACTATAAGGTAACTGTAGTAAACACTTTAACGATAACTATACTGACAACTACAATGAAAGGGATTACTGTAACAAAAATACTAAAGCCTGATTGGTTCACATCTGTACAAAACGGACTGGGCCGACTGCCTATTTATGTCACGCTGAATTTTGTCCGACTTTTTCGACTGATGGACTGATGATCCCCATTATCTCAGGGAACCGAGGTTTCGTTAGTAACCAGAGTGTTTTCGCTATCCGATTGTTAAGTCTGACGTCACGCGTGACGTTTAGCCTTTTCCGGTTCCAAGCGCTCCTCTCGTCCAGAAATAACAATGGTGGAACCTGTAAATGTATTTCTTAGTGAGGCACCCTTGGCGGTCAAAAAGGGTTTAAATTCCTTTAACACCAACAGAGTGGTTAGTGTAGCTCATCACTCAGGTGGCATAATTAAGGGTAGAGTCCAGGCATCAATGAAAAAGAAGATTTACGAGGTTGAAGTGAGTTTGCTCGGGACACGGGACACAGCACTGCGGCATTGTAAAAACACTCAATAACAACCAAAACACTAGCGAAAGCGGTAGGTAGGTAGAGAGGACCTGGACTTTGGACCCGGAAAGAGTATTATCGGAGAGTGGTTACGTCACGACTTAACAACCGAATAGTAAAGGGATGTCTAGGTTGTAGAACCTGGTAAAGGTGGATGCCAAGAACCAGCCGGACACTGTTCCCTTCACTCCAATAGAGCACTGCAAGTCCTTGGAAAGTCCTAAGAGTGGTCTTCAACGAGAGAGGCAGATAGATGGTCTACACCAGGGGTCACCAAACTCTGTCCTGGAGGGCCGTGGAGACCAGGGGTGGAGACTCAAACTCCCCAAACCCAAACCCCAAACTGTCCTGAAGAGTTTAGCTCCACCCCAATTAAACACACCTAAACCAACTAATTAAGGTCTACATTAGGCATACTAAAAACTTTCAAGAAGGTGTGTTGGAGCTGGTTGGAGCTAAACTCTGCAGGACAGTGGCCCTCCAAGACCGAGTTTGGTGACCCCTGGTCTACACCCTTAGCTGGACAAGATAGACAATTTTTTGGCCATAAAGACATCTGGAGGAGGTGCCCTAACCTCAGAGATCATGTTCATGACCTCTCGGGAAAGACGTGAAGGCTCCCGTCGAGAGGCCACAGATGGAGGTTCCACCACTCGGGTTAGGGATGCCAAATTGCCCCTCCCGCCTGGAAAAGGTGGTCCCCCCTCAGCGGGATTGGCTATGGAGCTGCTGACAGCAGCCGAATTATTCCTGGGAACCACGGCTGGTTCTACCACAGTGGTGCCACCAGCAAAATTAAGAATCTGTCCTCCCTGAATCAGTTGATGGCCTGATGGAGCAGAGCCACCTGTGGGCTAATGCATCCCTTTCTGGAATGCATTAGAAATTTTGGGGCAGTGGGAGTTCTCTTCCGAAGTAAAGAGGTCCACCTCCGCCTGCCTGAAAAAGCTCCAGATCATGCGAACCGTCTGGGGGTGGAGGCTCAGTTCCCTCGGTGGTGGACTGTTTCGCTTCAGCTGTTAATGGATCCTGGCACGTGAACTGTTCTTACTGAGCAAAGGTTGCTCTGTGCCCACAGGAGGAGACCGCACGCCAGCCTGTTCAGCGGGTGGGACCTAAACCCCCCTTGGTGATTTATGTGGACCACTGTCGTATTGTCCAACCGGACCAGAACATGGTGCCCCCTGAGTTCTGACTGGAACTTCCACCCCCAACTGATACAGATTGGGTGATTTCAAGGGGACCAAGGTTTTGGTGCAACTGTGGTTCTCCTTGAGGATGAGGCGGCCTTCGTGGGACTTTGTGGGACTTTGTGGGACAGCCAATGCTGTAGTGGCCGCATATGTAGCAGGCCCAAGGGAACTACTGAGGAGGCTTCTGCAATAAGGCCCAGTAGCTTCTGAAATGTTTTCAAGGGGAAGTAGTCCCCACTTCTAAATGATGCCGCCAGCCTCTGAATTTTCGGGGAGCTCCGGCGAAATCCAGGCCCACATCTGGGTCGAATTGAAGACTGCCCCATGAAAACGAGATGCGTTGGGTAGGGGATAGCGAACTTTTGCTTAAATTGATCTTGAACCCCAGACTTTCTAAATGACTGAGGAGCAGGATCTTTGCGCGCATAGATCAAGTGTGCGACTGGGCTAAGAGCAGCCAATCATCGAGGTAATTCAGCAATCCTTGCATTTCATAAAAATATGTGAAGCCAGGGACTACATGGCAGGACTACATATTGGTAAGCCACCCCAACGAACGCTAATCTCAAGAATGGTCTGTGATGAGGGTCTATCTGGATATGAATATCCTGTAGCTTTCCTGTAGCTCAGTGGTAAGAGCATTGCGTTAACAACGCAAGGTTGTGGGTTCGATCCCAGGGGATTGCACATACCTATGTATAAATGTATAGGATAATGCAATGTAAGTCGCTTTGGATAAAAGCGTCTGCCAAATGCATAAATGTAAATGTAAATGAATATATGCGCCCTTCAGATACAGCGATTAAAAAAATAATCCCCTTGGTAAATCTTGACTCAAAGTTTACATTCTGAACAGCGGTCTCATCAGAGTTTGGTTCAGACATCTCAATTCGAGGTTGGGCCTGAGGCCATCCTTTGGAATAAGCAAATAACGGTTGTAGAAACCGGACTCGCTGTGGGCCATGGGAAATTTCTCCACAACGTGCGCCGCTAACAGAGCTTGGACTTCGACTCGGAGGACTTGAACGTTGTCATCTGAGTCACACCCCTGGAGCAAGGAGCCCCGTTGGAATCCGATACACCGGGGATGGCCTCCCAAGCCTGGCTCCTGATGGGAGGAGGGGTTGAAGAGTCACACGTGGCGGGGAACTGATGCTTGTAATAGGATAAAGAAGAGGAGGAATGCTCTTTTTGTGTAGGTTTTTGTTTTTTATTTGATTCGCAATAACAGCGTAAGGAGGTCTTGGCACGCATATCACTGGTGGGACGAACCCAGTACCGATAACAAACATAGCACCTCCAACACCCGGAACTGAGGTGAACACATCACTTTGGGGGTGGTCCAACCTTGTTGAGACAAAGCCTCCTCCTCTTTGTGCCCAAGACATCAGGGCTGCTTGGGCTGCTCAGTATCCAGCGCTAACTTAGGCCGGGGAAATGGGAAATGGATAGTGCTTTACCTTCTTCACCTCTTAAAAGAGTTCAGCCTTTCGTTGGGCTGAACGCGGTGCGGGAGCTGGCTTGGTGTGTTTCTGAGTCGATGATGACTCTGGGCTGCTGTGAAACGCTTAGCGAAGCTATCCACTGCAGAACCAAATAAGCCAGAGGGAGAGATAGGGGAGTCCAGCTGGGATGTCTGGTCAGCATCCCTGATCTCTGTAAGATTTAACCAAAGCTGGCACTCTCGGACCAGCAAATAGGCTATGGCACACCTAATTGCTTGTAGTGATGTCAGGTTCGTGAATGAATCATTCTTTCGAACCAGTTCACCAAACTGGACTGAATCGTTCAAAAAAAGGGGAGCCACCATCATTTTTTACATTAATAGGCTTTAAATTTAAGTTAACTTGAAACAATCTTCAAATAAACCCATTATAATAAGTGTCACATTTATCTGTGTCTTTAATAAAGTGTGCTGTATATAGTAGTATAGTGGTGTTTCTGTATCTGTCAGTATCAGCTCTCTCTCTGCTATCAGTTAATTTTTCCCCATTAAGTTTATTTTGCACATTAAGTTGTGTGTGGTGTGTTTTTCCAGGCCGTATGTCTACGCTGTCCACTCGGAACAGCCGGATACGTACGGACACATCCTGGGCCCGCTGAGCAACGAGGTGAAACACACACACACACTTTGATTAGTATCTGACATTTAGACGAGGGTGAATATGACATTGGTTTTAACTCTGAGAATAAAGGAGTTTGAAGATGACTAGTGTACTTGCTACCAAGTGTATCAGCCAAGATCAAGTCTACCGCCCTGTTTACAATACTACTGAATGAACAAACGTGTGTGAAATGAAATTCAAGTTTCAAAAGAAGACTTACTGTGCGTGAATTTGGTTGTCAGTTTCAATTGTATTCTTGTGAAGTGTAAATTCTTCATATCAGAAGTAATGACGTACTTTACACTCCTGCTCATGGCCAAACACCCGTTTGAGAGTGTTTTGACTGCGTGTGTGTGTGTGTTGGGACAGCTTGATAACACGCTCAGGAAGATCGATAACATCATCGGTCAGTTGATGAACGGGCTGAAACAGATGAACCTCCATCGCTGTGTGAACGTCATGCTGGTGGGCGATCACGGTACGTATGTTATAATCTACAGTGAGAAATAAATACCTCAGATTCTGCCCTAAACCTCTAATCTTATGTATGATGGCCTGGTAAGACTCGGATCTCACTGCTCGTTTAACGGCAGATTCTCCATGTCTTTGTGTTCAGGGATGGAGGAATCTCACTGTGAACGAACAGAGTATCTGGGCTCTTACGGACTTGATGTTGATGCCATCACATTAACACCAGGATCCTCCGGTAGAATCGGCCCCAAAACTGCCAATACACCATGTGAGTTCATGCATTTATCTAAGTTAAAATAATTATAAAAACTGCAGACTAACACAGTTTTTTAAAACTATTTAACCTTTTGAGAACGTTTCTCTGAATTTGTAGAGACATTCTTCTAACAAAGTATGGAAACTGTCAGAATTTTACTCCAAATTACCAAATATTACCAAATATGAATGAGGGTAGATTGTTTCTACAAGTAAAACAAACTGAAGTATTAAATATTTTAAAAATATTCTCCACTTAAAAACTTGCATTAAAGTCACAATTTCCACAATGTATACAGTAGTTACACATGGTACAGCAGGATGTTTTTCCTCGAGTACAGATGTTCAGTTTCAGTAGTATTTTAGGAAAGTGTTAATTCTTCAAAACAGTGTCAATTAAGTACTTTACTTCAGTTTCAGAGGAAACCTTTAAAAACCTTTACATGGCTGATTTTATTGACGTATCTCTTCATGTTTCAGACAATCCGAAGGAGATTGTAGCTAATTTAACAGTAAGTATATAAATCACACAAAACCACTGTTGTGTTTGTGCATAGTATATCATGTGACCTTTGACCCTTCCCGTTTCAGTGTAAGATGCCCAATCAGCACTTCAAGCCATACCTGAAGCAGCACCTGCCCAAACGCCTGCACTACGCCAACAACAGACGCATCGAGGACGTGCACCTGCTCATGGACCGCAAGTGGCACGTGGCCATGTGAGTACCAGTGTGTGTGTGTGTGTGTGTGTGTGTGTGTGTGTGTGTGTTTGAGACCGTTCAGCACTAGAAGTGACCCAGTTAACTTTATATGAAAACAACACAAGTATATTATAGTCGACACTTTTAAAAAAACTGAGTATTTGTGCATGGCATCTTTAAACAAGTAAACAAGTGTTACTAGTAATGCTTTAGGGTACGTTTACACGACAACGATATGCTTAAAATGGAGACGTTTTTCATTTGAGTTTTCCGCGTACAGACGACACCATTGTCAAAATGATCCCCATTCACACGGATTGACTAAAACCCCCTGTATTCTGCTGCCAGGCCAGTAGATGGCGATGAAACACTATAGACTGAACACGTAATACGCATCTGCATGATGTCAGTGTCTTCAGAGATTTACGTTTCTGTTGTTTACACGGAGAACGTTTTCAAAAACGTGCACTTTTTCAAAACTTTGCGTTATCAGGCGCCCAGAACTCCGTCGTCGTGTAAACGAATGGCCAAAACACATACAAAGTTTTACGTTTTTAGTTGAAACCGGTGTCGTGTAAACAGCCCTTAGTCAGTACTCTGGTCGTCATTTAACAACAAAAACTATTTCTTCACAAAAAGCCATTTTAGCAGACAAGACACAAGTGATGTTGAACTCAAGTGATGTTTTAATATGTTTGTGTTTGAGAGCAGAACACCTGCTACCTGCGGATACTTTGGAGATCATGGGTTTGACAACAAGATCAGCAGCATGCAGGTCAGTCAATCAATCAATCAATCCATCAGTCTATCAGTCTATCAGTCAATCAATCAATCAATCAAACAATACATTCATCTATATATGTTATTCAAATCAATTCTATCCATAGGTCGTTCGTTATATCTATCATTCCATATACCTGTCTATGGATCTGTCTCTCCATCCATGAATGTTTCCGTTGTGTTTTTCTCGTAGACTATCTTTATGGGATTTGGACCGAGCTTCAATTTCAAGACACAAGTGCCTGTTTTTGAGAACATTGAACTGTATAACGTCATGTGTGGTGAGTAAATCCTGACGTGTTTCTTAAGAGTATTAGATCATGAGAACCATGACAGATTCATGCAGCGTCTGTGTGTGTGTGTGTGTGTGTGTGTGTGTGTGTGTGTGTGTGTGTGTGTGTGTGTGTGTGTGTGTGTGTGTGTGTGTGTGTGTGTAGATCTGCTGGGTTTAACTCCAGCCCCTAATAACGGGACACACGGCAGTCTCAATGACATGTTGAGAAACCCTACATATACTCCTACTCAGCCAGAGGAAGTGACATCACCAGCGCCTTTAGCCCCGCCCTCTGAAGTGACTCATGAGCTGAGCTGTAACTGTGATGATGAGGTGAGTGTGACACACACACACACACACGCGTGTTCTCTACAGGTCAGTGGGTTGAGTCTCTTCTCGTTCACAGAACAACATTGAAGAGAGTTCCCAGACGTTTCCTCCTGTGGCCGATGGACCGTCGAACAGTTAAGATCTGTTTCAGTTTCACACGTTCTCATCCCTAATAACAGGTCATGTGATGATGGGATGCAGGGACAGGAATAATTCAATTAAATAATATCATTTGCTTTGTTTATGTAATATAATGTATTTGTATTATATGTGTAATAATGTATTATCACTAGTATTCTTTGCATTTGCTTTGAATTTTGTTACTATATATATATTATATACATATATATTTTTTTTTTTTACACTTTCATTTTTTTAAGTTCTTTCACTTCTTTTAAAAAAAGAAGCATTCATGAATCTCGTGTGTGTGTGTGTGTGTGTGTGTGTGTGTGTGTGTGTGTGTGTGTGTGTGTGTGTGTGTGTGTGTGTGTGTGCGTGTGTGTGTGCGTGTGTGTGTGCGTGTGCGTGTGTGTGCGTGTGTGTGTGTGTGTGTGTGCGTGCGTGTGTGTGTGTGTGTGTGCGTGTGCGTGTGCGCGTGTGCGTGTGTGTGTGTATGTGTCTGCAGACGTCACACACCTGCCGTTGGGTCGTCCAGCTGTGCTCTTCCAGACGTCGTACACACTGCTGTGTCAGTCCGATTACTGCAGCGGCTTCAGTCACGCCATCAACATGCCGTTGTGGAGCGAGTTCACGCTGACAGCACAGGTGCACACTGCGTTTACACACACACACACACACACACACACACACACACACACACGTTCCTCTGAGCTGCTTCAGTGTTTCAGTGTGTGTGTGTGTGCAGGTGGAGGTGGCGGCAGTGTCGTCCAGCGAGTGTG